>CAKNXH010000455.1:322279-371694 GCA_932178445.1 Andricus quercusramuli
ATATTCCAAAAAAGTCCAAAATATTATTTTAAATTATGAAAATTCCAAATAACTTAGTCTTCAATTTTAAATCTTCAAAATTGTACTATTCCAAAAAAAGTTCAAAATTACATACCTGTAAAATATAAATCTTGTACAGAAAAAACAAAATGTAATATTTACAGCGATTCCAGAGTAATATTTACCTGCATAAAAAATTACCTTCACATGTTAAGATTTATTCACCACACAGGCAATGGTTACCACGTCAACTCTATTGAATTTCGGTTTGTTTCGCTGCGAAAAAATTGAACTTTATCTACATGAAAATTACACGCAACAAAAAATTCACTTCTGTTTTTTCAGCGTGACAATCGAATGATTTCCAATTATATATTTTCATAAATCAAGATTTTTCAACTTCTACTCTTCCAAATTGTAGAAATTTGAATTGTAAGTAATTGAAATTGAACAATTTTCGATTGCAAATCTATAAAATTGAACTAAAAAATAAACTTTTTAAATTCCATCTTCCCTAATTATAACCATTAGGAATTGAAGAATCTTTAATAGCAAATCTTCAAGATATACATACCTATTTCAAAAAGATATTCATACTTTCATACATTAAAACTATAACCATTTAGAATTGAACAAGTTGAAGAATTTCCAATTGTAAATATCATTAGAATAGATCAGTGTCAAAAATAAAAAACATTAAAAACATAAGAATTCCACAATCTCTCAGAAATATATATGTTTTTAATTTGCGAAACCATTTCTTCAAAATAAATTCTTTCATTTATCAAAAATTGAAGCAAAAATATTATTGGAACAAAAAGCTATTTATTTGAATCAAATACATTTTTTATGATTATCATTGAGTATCTTGTATAGTATTTTAAATCCAGAAATGTTTTTCATTTTGAAAATTAGCCAACCGAAATAAGAAAAAACTTCTAACAGCGCTATTTTTCCTAGTTTTTTTTAAATTACTAGTACACATCTCTGAATTTTGAATGTGTTCTATGTTTTGAAAGTTCACAGTAAAGCATGCACTTGCGTGCAGTACTTTTTCTAATGGTTATTTTAGTAAATAGTGTTATTTACTATAATAACTCATGAATTTAGTTATGCATTTTTCTAGATTTTTCGACAAGTTAAACGTAAAATAAAATAACAAACATTTTTAAGAACGATTGCGATCATAATATACGCTTATAAAATGTGATGAAACGAGATTATAAAGTTTTCTCAAATCTTTGATCAAATCCTTAACTTCATATTTCAACAACGATTTAGAAGATTTTATCTGTTGGCAAATCTAGGCAAGTAGCTCACCATGTCTAAGGGTATATTTTAAAAATAGTGCTAAGTCCGATAAATGTAAAAAATGTTGAATAGTTTTAGGGTTATGAGTAATTGAAAACATATTTAAAAAGTCATTGTTTTATATATATTTTTCTGCAGAATTATACGAAAAAGTCAAAATACAATTCTAATTACTACAATTGTAGTTATTATGATCTTTTATTGTAATTACTAAACCTTAACTTTATACTATAATTTTTGATTTCTTACAGGGTTAATTTGTAACAAATCCTAGAATTTTTACCCCTCCCCCGTCCCCAATGCTTTTGCTCAATTCCTTTTTGACCCCTAAGAAGGGACGAACAATCAGTCCCTCTTTCTTTCTTTTTTTTTTCAAGAGTAATGCTCTGCGTTTGACTATTTAAACGTTTAAACAATTCGAATAACTTCTACGTGGAATCAATTAAACATTCAACCTGTAGAAAAGATAATTTATTTGAACTTTCCATCGTTTTCAACTTTCAGATTAATATTAAAAAAGATATAATTTGCGATTAACTGAAGCAGGGTCTAAAATGTTTTAGATTTTGGACTACATACCTTTTATATGTATAGATATCAGGGAAAATAGGGGAGTACATTCTTGCAACCAAAAATTGCATATTCAACCAGAAAATATTATTTTGCAACCAAAAATTGCATATTCAAATTTAAAGTTAAATCATTGATTTTCAACAAAAAAAATTAATTTTTCACAAAATAGTTAAATTTTCAGACAGAGAGATGAATCTTCAACTAGAAAAGTTGATTAACAACCAATTTTTAACCAACTAGAGAATTTTTAACTAACAAAGATGAATTCTCAACGAACACTGTAAAAGTTGAGGTTTGAACCCAAAAATGTTGAAATAAGGCATATTGAACAAAATAGTGAAATTTTTTAATGAATTTCGACTAAAATTTCGAAATTTCGAGCAAGAGTATAATTTTCAACCGAGAAAAAATTCTTTCGTCAAGAAGGAAACAAAACTTCAACCAAATTGTTGCATTTTTTACAAAACAGTTAAATTTTTAACAGAAAATAATGACTTTTTCACAAAATTGTTGTATTTTCATCAAAATAACAAAATTTTTAACTAAATAATACAGTTTTTGAGCCTAAAAAGATAAATTTTCAACCAAAGATATACTAGTAGACTATTCAATCAAAAAGAATTTGCTCAAGAAAAAATCGTTGGATTTTCTTGTGGGGCTTAATAAAAAAACAAAAATTTTGATTATTTACAGACTAAAGAATAATACTTTATATAAAGATTAAAGTTCATTTTCAATACTTAAGAAATATTATCTTAGAAAACTTCAAATTTTGCTTTGTAAATTAAATCAATTCACTCTGTAAAAAAATGATTAGATTCATTCGAGATAGCACTAAAATGTTTCTTTCTGGCATTAAGAAGCAATTCAAAGAAAGAAATTCATAAAATTCCTTAGCATTTAGCAAGTTGATTGAAAATTTTCAAACTTTTTTGAACATTTCTTATGCCTGAAAGAAAACCTTTTTTCCTATTTCTTTTTCGTAAAGTTTATGGAAGTGAATATCCTTAAACAGAAAAAAGCAAGAAAACAGTTTTCGTCGAAATATGCACTTTTGTTAATTTTTACCCAAAGTTGTGAGAATCGTTTTTTTCTTATTTTTAAAACTCTTTTTGAAAAACTGAAGAGAGACGTACATATTTTTAAGTTCAAGACAAATTTTTGGTCGGTTTTGTAAACGGGTTTTAACGGATCTTGTGTAAAAATGCCTCATGTTTCACGATCCGTGAAAATAGAAAATAATATTGTCTGAAACTTAAAAATATGTACATTTTTTTTCTTAGTTCATTAAATTTTTCGAAATATTAAATTTGTACTGAAAATGTTTTTTCTTTTTTTCCCCGTCCAAAATCTAACTTCTTTTAGTCTAACTTCCATAAACTTTGCCAACGAAAAAATGTCTACACAAAAAATTTAAAAAAATTAAATTTTAAATTAAAGAAACTTTTCAGCGCTATTAAGGATAAATATAATCATTTTTAGTTTTTCGGCCCACCCTACTATAATACTAAAGAGGAAAGCTTTTTGCGCCCCAGTAAGCTCAGTTTGTTTCATTATGAAAGCATATCTTTGTTTCGAGGAAGGAAACTTAACTGCATGTCCTACAAATGCAAAGTTAATGAATAATCCTCTTTGTGAATTTCCGCTTTTCATAGTTTTGCTTTGTAAGAGGAATTATTTGAATCTAATAATTGTTTTTGTTCATGTAAGAATTAATTACACCAAGAAAGGAGCACTTGCGAATGCGAAGGCGAATTTAATTCAAAAGATTGCCGAAATGGCTTTAACGTCGATCAAGTGAGGCGCGAATAAATCAGGAAAGACTAGTTGATTCATTGTGATTGCAGGCTATTTCGGTTGGGTAAATGGAATCCAGTTTATTCGCAATTGCGGCCAGACCGATTTTCGCATAGTGTTGATTACACTGCTGGGATATTACGCAATTATTAAGCGTAACAAGCTTCCCGAGACCCTACTAGGTCGAAATAACTCCCCTTTTTTGCTGCTCCGAATAAGAAGACAATTCAGTTTGTATATTTATTCCTCTCACAAAACAATAAAATATATTTACATTTAAAATTATCTCGAAATAACAAAATCCACCTCCTTAAATTTCTAAATTATTGTATTCTTGTCTTATTCAATATTTTTCATTTCTTTCTTTCTTGAGAAATACCGTGTCTGTTCTTCTGCCTACTGGATTACCCTAGATTACCTATACATAAAAAGACTTATTCTGGTTCACTTAAGATTATGCATTCTCAACAGAATAGATTATTTTTAGGCTAAGTAGTTGAATTTTTAAATAAAATAATGAATGTTCACTTGGAATAGGTAAATTTTCAGTTAAAAAGTCCATTTTTAACGGAAAAACAAACATTTCTGAAGAGAATAGTTCAGTCCTCAATCAAAGAGATGAATTTGCAACAAAAATGAAGAATCATTAACAGAATAATGACTTTTTAACCAATTTTTTTAATTTTCTAGCTAGAGTTAAGTCGCTGTGTGATATTCGTAAAATGTTACAGATTCAGATTTAGAGATTTCTACCAAAAGAGATCAATCTTTTAATCCAAGGACAAGTATTCAACAAAATTGTTGAAATTTCAACCAAAAGAAATTTTTCGGTCAAGAAATATCAAAAATTGTGACCAAACTTCGAAGACAAAAAGACTAATTTTATATAAAACGGTCGAATCTCTAGCCCAAAAATATGAATTTGTAACTAACATGTTAATTTTCAACCAAATAATTAAATTTTCAATAAAATATCTGGATTTTCTACTCAGAAGATTAATTTTCTACCAAAAAAGACCAATTTTCAACAAAAAAGCTACATTTTCGACCAAAGATATGAATTTTCAGCTTATATGAATACCTTTTTACTGAAATAGTTAAATTTTCAGTTAAAAAAATTAATTTTTAGCTGAACAAAATAGAAGTTTTTGAACAAAATAGTTACATTGTCGACTCAAGAGAGGAATTTTCAAACAAAATTATGTATCTTCAATCAAAAAAGAAAATGTCAACTAAGTAGTTGAATTTGTAAGCAAATAGATTAATTCTTTGCCAAGAAGATTAATTTGCTACCAAAATAGATACATTTTTAACAAAAAACGTTACGTTTTCGACCGACGATGTGAAATTTTAACTTAAACGATGAATTTTCAACTGCAATAGTTAAATTTTCAGTTAAACAATTGATTTTCAATAACAACAAAAATACGAATTCTCAACAAAATGTATAAGTTGATATTTCAATCAAAAAAGATAAATTTTCAACGAAAAATTAAATAGTTAATATGTGAACCAAAAAATAATTTTATTTTGAATTGTAAACAGTTGATATTTCCAGGAAAAAATTATTAATTTTCAACCAAACATTTTCATTTTTAACCAAAAAAGATTAAGTTTTTACGAAAAAGAGATGAATTTTTAAACAAAAAAGAAGTGTTGGTCTAGAAAGTAAAAAAGAATGTCCAGCAAATTGCTGAATTTTTATATCAAAAAGAAGAATTTTCTACAAAGCAGTAGAACTTCTATCAAAAACTGTACGTTTTCAACCGAATAGTTCAATTTTTTCCCAAAACAGTTCAATTATTAATGCAAAATGACGAATTACCAACAAAAAAGCTAACTTTCAACCAAAAAGGATGAAATTTTAGGCCCTGTAATGGCTTTGTATACATACAGGCTCAAATATTTACATCAATGCATATTATTATTTTTATTACATCATATCAATTTTAATATTGACATCGATATCATATTAATATTAATTCATATTAGTATAAAATTAAATGTTTTAACTTCATACAAAATAGCATGTTTTAAATATTCTTTATTTTCCTGCCTTACTATTTGAAACTTTCAAAAAGTTTCATGAAACTTATTTACAAACATAGTTAAGAGAAAATCGGGTGTCCCGCTTTAGCCCGGTGTTCTCCTCAAGCCGCGTTAAACTTCATCATTTGTCTTATATTTTCAAAAAATCAAAATCTGTTTTAAATTGAATTTTAAAATAAACTAAATTCAATAAGAAAAGTCTTCTTGAACCACCCTAATGGATTTATAGGGATCTGACTTCTTACTACAAAGTTGATGTTACTAATTTTGTTTTGACAAAAACCTACTAGGGTAATCGGTACAATAATTGGTCACTTGCGTTAAGATAAGTGAAGCGCTAAAAGCTGTAAATAATGTATATCTGAAGAAATAAACAGTGATGTCAAAAACACAATGATTGGCCATGACGACATGGCAATTAGCATAGGCCAATGATCTCATGATTGACTACTGAAATGTGGTGAAATATAGTCATTCGCCACCTCGTTAGCCACATCAAGTTATACATTACTGATTTTCAAAGCACAGTGATTAACCTCTAAATTTTATAATGATTGCCCGGAGCCAGAAACTGTTTTTAGCTTTTTTTATCATCATCCGTAAGGCAAAGTGACAAACAATTATTTACATGGTCTATAAAAAGTTAAAATAATTCAGAATGCATTTTTGCAAAGATATTAGTCATTTGATTTTCAGATATTGTGACCAATCCTTATTTTTCTGCTTTATTCACAATGATTGGCTACCCTTTCACTCTTGAATTAGAAGAAAATTTAGTTTGTAACTTTATTGCTCTCACCGAACAGTACAAGGTATCATCATGTGTAGTTTCGTCAACACGCTTTATATATTTTGCCTTCTCGCAGTCGATTTATTAGTGAACTATTCAAGGTGATAAACAATTTGCCTGGAAACTGTGAATAGAGGTAGGTGTTTTCTATATTCAGTCACGCGATGGATCAATATAAAGGGTGACCTATTTTAATCTATGGATCCAAATATCTTTTAAAATGCTCTCCCGGGTAAAAATATTTGGTCTTGATTTTGTCTTAAGTAAAGACCAGTCCAAGACAATTCCAAGTCATTCTGTATGTCTAGCTCGTGAGACGGAACCAGAGTATTCTTGATGTCTTAGGACGAATATTTTTAACTTGAAGACACAAATTTATGTCTTGAGGGTCATCACTAATCCGCTTCAAACTTTATAGAATGTTTAAATTATTTATCTTCATGGTATTTATTGTTTATGTGTTGATAATTTCATTGGTCTGCAATAGTTATGTTGTTTGGATGGCGAATCTAAAAATGTTGTCCATTTTTTCCTATCTCCAACAGTTCACTAGATACTTCTAGAAAATGACAGTTTAAATCTTTTCATCAAAAATTTTATATGCCTGCAGTTGTTGAGACAGACAGGTTCCGAATTTTTTATTTAAAAATTATTTGTTACAAAATTACAAGTTTTATCGGTTGTAAAATTTTAATCCTCAGCAGATGTCAACTGCTTGGTCCTCACCTAGCTACCTGAATCCTGGAAATGGCAGGCCCTGTCTGTGGGGTCCATAGTTTATAGAGGCCGGAGTATAATGGACAATAAAATTTACAAACTAAAACTTCTTTACTTTTGACCCTGGCAAATGTTAAAGCCACAAACTGGCAATATAATTTTTTTGAAGAGCAATTCGTTATATTTATCAGGACTTACACTTCTTGTCTTGAAACAAGTCAACCTCGTATTGTCTTGGCTCAGTCAACAGTCATAAATGCAAGCAAAGCCTGTATATCTCCAATGTCTAGCTGGTGAGACGGAGCCAGATATCACTGTCTTGGAGACATATTCGAGACATATCGAAGACATACAAGACAAAACCAAGACAAAATATTTTTACCCGGGCTATCTACAAAAAATTGTTTAGACAAAAATTGTGCAGAACATAAGGGGTCATTTAACAGTACTATTTATTTCAACCTTGAGGTAAATTTTCAAGGTAATTTGAAGGTCAGTACGATTTTTTTTAATGACAACCTCTATTTTTGACTTCGGATTTAAAAAGAGCGGAAAATTTGACGTCAAAAATATTCAATGAGAAATTTGCTTTTGTGAGCTTAGAAAGGTCAAGAATCAAGGTGAAATGTCGAAAAAACGGTGAGATGCCCTTTTTTGGAATTATCGTGGTTTTCTGAGAATATCAAACGTTCGCAATGCTTTTAACAAGTCAATGAAATGCAAAATTGTGGACCAACTTGACCATCTTGACCTTCAGAAAAAATTTTAAAGGTCATTTGAAGGTTAAGATGATTTTTGAAAAGGAAATTCCTATTTTAAACTGAAAATTTAAAGACAGCGAAATATTTTACGTCAAAAATGTTCCATAGAAAATTTGTAAAAGTGGGTACCATCTTGACGATGTTAACCTTCTGATAAATTTTCAAGATTGTCAAGATGGTACACACTTTTACAAATTTTCCACAGCACATTTCTGAAGGGAAATTTTTTGCTTTTTTCAAATCTGCAGTTTAAAATAGGAATTTCCTTTTTTAAAAAAATCTTGACCTTCAAAAGACCATGAAAATTTTCCTGAAGGTCAAGATGATCAAGTTGGTTCACACTTCCACATTTTATCGAATTCTTAAGAGCATCTTGAACGTTTGCTATTCTCATGTAATCACGATAATTCCAAAAAAGGGAAACTTACCGTTTGTTAGACATTTGACCTAGATTTTCACTTTTCTAAGGTCACAAAAGCAAATTTCTCACAGAATATTTTTTAAGTGAAATTTTGCGCTCTTTTTAAATCCGCAGTCAAGAATAGTACCATAGTTATAGTATCATAGTTAAAGTATCATAGTACCGTTGAATGACCCCCTTTGTTCTGTACAATTGTTGTCTGAAATTTTTTTTGGTGGGTGGAGTATTTTGAGAGAAATTTGAATCTTCAGATTAAAATTGGACACCCTGTATAACAACAACCACACTCGTGTAACTGTCAATAGAGCAGCGGCAAAAATACCAAAAAATAATGTTTCCGGATTCTTGTCTTTCATGATGCTAATTTTTCCATTGATTATGAACAGTATTTTCGCTACAAGAAAAAAATAGTAAAATATCCTATCTAGAAAAAGTGGTATAATGATATTTCTCGGAATCTCACAATCATTGTTTTTGAAAACCTGATTGGCTTTTCATTAGTTGAAATTATTTTATATCTGGAATTTTATAATTTCAAAATTATATCTACAAGAATAATTCCTCTGAAGAATCCTCTGGTTATACATTCAAGTTCAAAATTAGTAAATCTTTAACATAATTTATAAGTCTGACAAAGAAAGGCTCATTTATCATTGCAACAAATTTTAAAAGAGAAACCCAAGCGTAAATAATAAAAATAACTTATGTCATAATTGTTCATTAGAATGTAGTTATTTGTGTTTTTCACTCAGTTGTAGGAAAAAGTCATAATTTTCATTCAATTTTCATTTACAAAAGCTCATTCAATTCCTTGAAAACTTCTTTACAGTTCTATTCAGAAATTATATTATTTAGAAATAAGACGTACAATTATTTTCAGTCAGACATTTTAGGGATTGAACACTATTCTAAATAACATATAATAAAACCTGACAAATAGAATTGTAAAGAACCTTTGAAGAAATAGAATAAGATTTTGTAAATTTAAATATAATGTCAATTCCTAATAAATTTATCAAAATAGAATTTTGATAAATTATCAAAGATATTTTGAAAATTTCAATATAAAATCAAAAGGTCTCGAAGCAGACTTAAAATTTCTGAAAATTTTAGATTACGTTAGTTTTTTCACCAGAAATTAGCATTTTTGAGCCAAAACTTATCATAAAGATTCCCAATGTTCAAAGCGGTTAGATTAATATTAGCATTTTATACAGGAAATGGTTTATTTTTAATAAAAACTTTTCAGATTTGGAAAAATGAAAATTTTTCAACAATATACATTTTTCGGTTTTGTTTGCGTTATTTCCCCGGAAATTTACATTTTTTAATACAAATCATTTGATTTCGAAGGTTCAAAATTTTTGATCAATTTCAGGTATGTTAACGTTGTACACCAAAAATGGGCAGCTTAAAACACAAATCATTACAGTTCGAACAAGATTTGAAATTTTTAAACAGTTTCAGGTTAAGGTCTTTCACCGGAAATGGGATATTTTAAACAAAAATCAATAGAATTCATTTCAGAAATTAAATTCAAAATCAATGAAATTAAAAAAAAATTAAAACCCAGAAAAGAACAAGAAGGACAGCTTCGAATCTAGTTCCTTATTTTTTCTCTTTTTTTTATTGTTATTTAATTACAAATTCGATCGTCAGATTCTTTTTTTTAATTCCCAAGAATTAGTAGTTTAAAATAATTAGATCACAAAGAAGATTGATATTTTTCTACAATTTAAGGTTATGTTGGCATTTTACAACCAATTTAATTATTTGTAGTGAAAAATCATTATATTTCAAAGAAGATTAAATTTGTTGTAAAATTGTAGGTCAATCTCGTGATTTCCACCTCCGATATCGTAATAAATTTCAAATAAGATTAACAATTTGAAACAATTTTTTGTTATGCCGACAATAAGCATTTTCAATAAAAAAATCATAAGATTTTTCAAATGGTCATTATTCTTCAGATTATTATTAATATATTGCTAAATTCTTAATAAAAAATCATTATATTACCAAGAATACTCACAATATTCGAACAATAATAGGTATATTTTTCCCCGAAAAACGGTTATTTTAAACAAAATCATTTGAGTATAAAAATGAAACTTAAATTCTAAATAACTTCATGATATATTAATATTTTCATCGGAAATTAGTATTTTCTAACAAGAATGCAACGGTTTGCTTGTCTACAAAAATATAGCATATCAATTCTGAAGTAAAGATATCAATATATTTTCTTTGTGTTTCTTATATATTATTTGAGTCATTGAATACTATGCCATACAACAATTTAGTATTCCTTATCAATAAAATTCAATAATTTAAACCAATTTAGAAATAGAAGAAAACTTTTTTTGAGAATTAGAATTTTATTTATACCTGAAAAAGACGTCTCACTTAGATTGCTCGTTTTCATTTCCCGTCACGAATTGACATGTGACACTTGCTACTTCAATAAATTTGTTGTTGTCACGATGCTTTCCTTTCTGTAGACCACTTATATTTTCTGAACTTGCCATCGTTTTAACTGCCACTTATCGTGTGTATCGCACGTTGTGACACAGTTGCCATATATAGGCTGACATGCGACGTTTTCCTTAGAGAGAACTAGCGCCAAATAAATCGAAAAATACTATTTTCCCTGCACCTCTTAGAATGAATTATTTCCTTATTCAGCGAAAAAATAGAATTAAAAAAATACAATTTTAATGAGAATACAAGTTTTTTGGTCTATATATTCTCAAGATTCTTCACCACTTTCATGAAACTTCTTATTTTTGGTTGATTCTGAACCAATCTATTCCAAATAGGAAAAGAAACAGTCCATATATAATGCAAAATAAGTCAAAGTAATTTTTTGAAATATCGATAGTTTTATTTTCAGGTATTATGTAAGTGTTGATTAGCATAAGATTCTGTTACTCATTCAAATAAAAAAAATTTATTTTAAGACATTGAGTTACAAATTATTTGGCCTCGATCAAAACCTCTTACTTTTTTCTTATTCTTTCTTCGTCTTTTTTATACCACTAAGGAAGTTTGTGTAATAGAATCTTATGCTAATCAAAACTTACCTAATATCTGCAAATCAAACCATAGATATTTTCACAAAAAATTACTTTGACTAATTTTGCATAATCCAGTAGAAAACTTATAAACATATGAGAATTATTTTTCATAACAAGAATGGAGAAACAATTTTAACAAAAAATTAGCTTATCCCAATTTTATTTTGTTAATCAAATGTACCTCACTGATATTTCAAACTGGTCCTCTAATAATACAAGTTCCATTGCCCCATTTCAATCAATTTTTTTGGAAATTCACCATTTTCAAAAAACGACATATTTTAATAAATATTACGAAACTAAAAATTGTAAAAGATTAAACTCCATATGTATAAATGCAAACATTATAATAATCATATTAATCATTATAATATTACATAATTCCCTGACGCAGAGATTTTAATTGGTCTCGAAACACGTTGGTTTTTTAGTAGTATGAAAAAAATAGAGTAAGAATAAGGAAAAAGTGAGAGGTTAGTTTTGGTTGACTTTTTTCCTTTTCTTCCTCTTTTTTCCTTTTTCATGTATTTGCCTCTAATGAGCCGAAAAGGAGGTAGTTTGGAAAATCGAATTTTGAATATTTTCTATGCTCTGATTTCTTTGCATATAATTATTCATAAGGAAGTAGGTTTAATTTAGATCTTGAATATAAGAGAAATGTCATATTTTATTTCAAACCTTTACCAAATCCGAATACTCTGACATGCAATGTGAAAAGAAGAAGTTTGTTTTAACCTCTAATTAATTTTTCCGGGAGACTGTTTCAAAAGGTAGAATTACCTTTGACCTATAAAAACTATCCATATCCATTTTAATGAGCTGAAGCGATCCCTTTAAGTGAGGAGAAATTATTTATAACATTACATACCGAAATTCCAGCATGATGTTTGCCAAACATTTTATATTGGGAGGAAAGGATGTGGAAAAATTTATAATTCATGATACGACCATCCCGGAGTACGAAAGTAATTTCAAGAGAGAAATACCACATCTGTATATGTATTTGCTCTGTAAATCTCATGAATACCGCTGAAATTTTCAAAATTATTAGTGTTATTGACAGTTATATTTACTGCGCATAAACAAGATACATCAATTTTCAACGAAGCTTTGAATTTTTGAAGGAATATTTAACCTAATAGTTGAATTTTCAGCCGAAGAAATACATTTTCAACCAAAAAGGTAAATTGGTCACCAAGAAGATTAATATTCTACCACAAAACACAAAGTTTTAACAAAATAAAGAAATTTAAAACCCAATATTTGAATTTTCAACTGAAAAAGGTCCAACCAAACATGAAATAGTTGAATTTCCAGTTAAAAAAATTGATTTATGACAAAGAAAATGTAAAAAACAATAATTTTCAACAAAGTAATACACATTGGACTACATAAGAAGTTGACTTTTGAACCAAAGAAGGTTTTTCAGTCGTGAAATCCTGGGACCAATGTAAAATGAACAGGATGATTTGAGCAGAATTGATTAAAACCCCCTGTGAATTCCAGATTTTCCTAGTTGGTTTTCTTTTTATAGAGGTATTAATCTTGAAAAATATGAAAAACCTTCAAAGTGTCAAGTATTGAAGTGAAATTTGCCACATTATAGGATCAAGATGAAAATACCCGGGTAAAAATATTTTGTCTTGGTTTTGTCTTGTATGTCTTCGATATGTCTCGAATATGTCTCCAAGACAGTGATATCTGGCTCCGTCTCACCAGCTAGACATTGGAGATATACAGGCTTTGCTTGCATTTATGACTGTTGACTGAGCCAAGACAATACCAGGTTGACTTGTTTCAAGACAAGAAGTGTAAGTCCTGATAAATATAACGAATTGCTCTTTAAAAAAATTATATTGCCAGTTTGTGGCCTTAACATTTGCCAGGGTCAAAAGTAAAGAAGTTTTAGTTTGTAAATTTTATTGTCCATTATACTGCGGCCTCTATAAACTATGGACCCCACAGACAGGGCCTGCCATTTCCAGGAATCAGGTAGCTAGGTGAGGACCAAGCAGTTGACATCTGCTGAGGATTAAAATTTTACAACCGATAAAACTTGTAATTTTGTAATAAATAATTTTTAAATAAGAAATTCGGAACCTGTCTGTCTCAACAACTGCAGGCATATACAATTTTTGATGAAAAGATTAAAACTGTCATTTTCTAGAAGTATCTAGTGAACTGTTGGAGATAGGAAAAAATGGACAACATTTTTAGATTCGCCATCCAAACAGCATAACTATTGCAGACCAATGAAATTATCAACACGTAAACAATAAATACCATGAAGATAAATAATTTAAACATCCTATAAAGTTTGAAGCGGATTAGTGATGACCCTCAAGACATAAATTTGTGTCTTCAAGTTAAAAATATTCGTCCTAAGACATCAAGAATACTCTGGTTCCGTCTCACGAGCTAGACATACAGAATGACTTGGAATTGTCTTGGACTGGTCTTTACTCAAGACAAAATCAAGACCAAATATTTTTACCCGGGTATAGAGAAATAGTTCTTTTTCATTCCATGTGAAAATACCATTTTTACTGCTTTTTAACAATGAAGTTACTTATGCTCACGTCAAATATAATTTGAAATGTTGTATGCGTCTGTCTTGATTAAATGAAATGTTACATTGTGGATCTTCGATTGCTGTTCAGATCCGGAAATACATTGAAAATGTATTTTTTATGTTTTTAAAATGTTTAAAAAAATGATAAAAGTACGGTGCCAGATTATTTCATATGCTATAAATGATATTATTTCATTTATATTGAATTTACTGGAATTTTTTAGATATAATAAAAAAAAAACTTCTGTAATCATACACAACGTTCTCAAATTATGTAAGATTTTTGCTCGCATCTATAACAAAATGTTGGAAAATGAACCGTGTTTCTTTTTCTAACGAAATGGTAATTAGTTCGCGCACAATGTTCTAGTTGCAGTCAACTCCCGATATAAGACTCCTTGGTTCACGCTATTCCTAGAGCTGATGGACTCCGCATTTTCGTGATGAGAGGAGCCGTGGGGCCGGAAGAGAGGATGTGCTTAGTCAAGCGTGATAAACAGCTCGAGAGCCGCACTCTCAGTGCGTTAATTTCACCAGGTTTCGTCATGCGTCCAAATCCAATATAAATTATTCATGCGGCCTTGCCTGTTTATGTTTGGATTCCCATAATTTAGGATTAAGGCCAAGACAAGCCATGTTCGAAACCGTTCTCAGATCGGAAGTTAAGTGTAATTATAAATTGTTGAATATTTTCGGAAAGTAAAGAATTTTAATTATGTTTCGAATATAAAATATATTTGATAAGAGATTAATTTGTGATGATGGAAGCTCTAAAGATAAGACACGAAGCCACGAAGCCCTGAAGATAAACCTTGTCATGATAATCGACCCGTCTATGATTGTTTTGAAAGACCACAGAAGTGCGACAACTTTAGGGCTAATCTGAGCTTCCGAAATTCACGTCTTGGAGGTCTTATCGTGCATAACATAACGACGAGAAACAGAGCAGTCTCAGTGCCAATAAGGCGATTCTCGAGTGATTCGTCGAGATCGGACAGTACTGATGGTGGAACTAGCGTGCCCGGGACACTCCCGGAACTTTATTTCCCCGAGGACCACTCCCTCAGTTTATCGCTCAGGATAACGCTATATCGTTGGTCCATGCCACTTGCAGCCTCCTCTTCCTTCTCTTTGTACTTGTCCTCTTTTCATTCCTCTCTTCATCCTCACTCCTTTGTCTTTCTCTTCCATCTTCCATTCTCGCCCGCTTCTTCACTTGAAGCAATCAGACTTCAGCTCTTAAGTTATTATCTACTTAATAGGGGGTATATCTTCATCAGGTGAAACGGCAAGGATCACAGTCGTTCCCCTATTCCTCCGCGTTTCTCCGTTTCCAAAAATCTGCATTTTTATCTGCATTTTTATTTTTACTCTCTGCACAAGTTCATTTTTATCGAAAGGAGGAATTTAACTATGCTAATCATTGTTAAAAGTTGTAATCAAATCTCGAGATAATCAGGTCTCGATTAGCATATTCACAACTATTTTCGAGCATTACTGATGAAGAATCAATGCATTTGCACAAATGTGTAGCATATGTACCCGAATTCCAGGATTTGGGACAGTCTACAGAACCTGACAAAAAAAAAACATAAGCGCAGACGTCTTCTTTTCTCATAAGAATCTCGGTCATTCTGCAAGCCGATTTCCTGATATCGAATAGCAAATGTACATTAGGGTGACCTTTATTTTTCAATTTTTGAATTTTTTTGTTCTCATCCCCCAGTTTTGTCCGAATGTCCAGAAAAATCTGCAAATTTGAGAAAAATCGGTTAATATTCATGAGTCGCTTGAAGACCGTGAATTTTCCAATTGATTTAACATGGGACAAGTCAGCTTTTTTCAAACCTCATCGTTAAGCGCGATATGTTACATATAATTCCGCATTTCAGTATATTAATCAAAATTCATCAAGAAATAATAATCTGTCATAGATTTTAGAGTAAATTGCTTCAAGCCACTATTATAAATCCCCCCCCCCCCAAATATTTTACGCTTAAAAATTTAACTGTTCTGTAGGAAAGTCGTCTTTGAAAATGCAAGTCTTTAGTTTGAAAATTCATCTTTTCGGTTTAAACATGTGTGAACAGTAGATTGAAAATTCAGCTATTTGGTTAAAAAGTCAACTTGTTTTTTTCAATTCGGCTTTCTTGCTCGAGAGTTGAATTATTTTTCTGAAAACAAAACTGATTAGTTGTAAATTAATTTACTTTGGTTGAAATTTTAACAATTTGGTAGAAGCTTCATCTTTCTAGGTTAAAAATTAACTTTTTTTTGAAAAGTGTATCCTTCTGAGCATAAAAAATTCATCTTCTTCGGTCGAAAATTCAATTCGTTGAATGTACACTATACGTATGTTTCGACTTGAATTCTTATGAATTTCAAGTGTTTCATATTTAATTCAATATAGTACCAGCATTTATATTACTGGGAAGAATTTTTTCCACCTGTTTTAAGAGACTTTTTGATTCTGAAGTCTGCTTGACGCAATCGGTCTTCAGGGCCTCAGTGATTATTAAACCGTACCCCGAAGATCATAAAGTTCCCTATCAAATTAACATGGAAAGAAGGTAACTATAAAACTTCAAGACCCTCATATAGGTCCCTAAAGAATCCCCTATAAGAGCTAATTTCAGCCGCCCAAAATTCTGTGACATCATCAGCTCCACCAGGGCCAGACTGCCAAAAACGGCTCGAAACATTGACTATAAGCTTGATGATGTGAACGACAGATGTCAACAGCATTTTCACAAAATTGCCTATAAGCTTCATCAAGTGGCCGATAGAGGTATGGTGTATTATGGCACTCGAACAACGACCTTAAGATCTTAGATATTTCAGTATAACATCCTGGAAGTTTTAGTTTAACATGAGAATATGTTTACGCCTAACATCTCAAAAAGATAGCAGATGTTACGCATTAATATGCGCGGTACGATCTTATGCTGTATAGATCTACGTTTGAACCTCAATTTTTCTCCGTGTAGGGAATGGGTATGAAAAAATATGATTTTTCAAAGAGGGCCACCCTACTGTGTTATACACGTTGTATGGCCACTGACTCGACAACCCAGAGTTTGCGCATTGAATCTTGGCCGCTGCAGGGTCACTTATGAATTCAAAGCGAGATAACTTACAGCTCTCAACTGTACTTTGCGAACATTAAGGGCTGCGAGATATGAGATTTAAAGTTTTAGGTGCTACTTCAAGAACCTCTAACCGGAAAGCCCTCGTTCATGCTAGCACCACTGAAGGAAGTAGTGCTTTCCTTCTCCACCCACACATGGATGAGACGTGTCACATCGAATTCGGAAGCTCGAATCCATTCGCTCCTCTTTCAGCGCTTTACTCCTTTGATGTGATGGCGGTAAACTTGCCTGGAGCTCTTTCTCAAGAAACTGTATCCAACAGATGCCTTTTGGCATTATGTACTGTGCGCCTACTGAGTTCTGTTTGAACGTGTCAAGTATGGTGTACTACAATGACACGGACGTGTCCAAATGACAAGATTATATCTAGAGAGGAACAGTCGGTTTTGTTCTAAGTAAAGTTACTAAAAAGTTACATTTTTGAAAAGTAACTTGTAACTTAGTTACGATTTTTTCAGTGACTTGGAACATTAATTTTAGTTACTTCAAAGTTACTTTATGTTTTTTGTATATCTCCTATTATGGGAGGTTTATAGGTCAGTTATGAGTAGAAAATTAATCTCTTTTGTTGATTATTTATCTATTTTGTTGATAATTCGTCTTTTTTGGTTAAACTCAACTGTCATTGATTTCAAATAAAAATCTTTTTTGGTTGAAATAATATCAACTATTATATTTTTTGTTGAAAATGCATCTATTTTGGTTGAAAATATAATAACTAGCTTGCAAATTTGTGTATGTTGTTAAAAATTCAAAAATTTGTTGAAAAAAAAACTTTTTTGTTGAAAATTCATATTTTTGGATCGAAAATTCAACAGTTATGTATAAAATTCGTCTTTTTGGCTTGAAAATTCAACAACTTAGTGGAGATTTGTTTTCTTTCTTGGTTCAAAATTCGAATTTCCGTAAAAAAATGTATCTCTTTTGGTAAAAAAAATCTCTTTTTCTTTACTTAAACATTCGACTATTTTGCAAGAAGATTAACATGATTTGGTTGAGGATTCAACTATTTTTTCGAAATTCGTCTTTTCTGGTTGAATATTTAAATACTTTATTGAAAGTTGAACTATTTTGTTGAACATTTAGTTGTTTGGTTTAAAGATTTATAATTTTAGTTGAAAATTGATCCCTCTGGTGGAAAATTTAAATTTTTAGTTTCAAATTCGTTTTCTTTTTGTGTGAAGAATTCAAATATTTTGGTAAAAAAATCAACTATTTGATTGTAAATTAACATTTTTGTTTGAAATTTGACTCTTTTGTTGAAAATTCGTGTTTACGATTTGAAAATCGCAGGAAATTCGAATATTAAGTAGAAAATTAACGTTTTTGTGAAAAATGTATATATTATGTGTGAAGATTCAAGCATTTGGTTAAAAAAGAAAATAAATGTATCTTCAACCAAATGAATTCACCCCAAAAAGACGATTTTGAATAAAATAGTTGAATCCTCAACCAAAGTGAAGAAGGTTTTAACAAACAAGATTATTTTTGTAACCAAAATGATCAATTTTCAACAATATACATGAATTTTCAACTAAACAGTTGAATTTTCAATCCATAAATAATCAATTCTCAACTAAAAATGGAGAAGGTAAATTTTCAGATAAAAAAATTCATTTTCAATTTAAAAAAAAAACTAATTTTTAACAAAAAAGTTAAATTTTCAACCAAATATTTGAATTTAAAAAATGAATTTTTAACAAAGTAGTTCAACTTTCAACGAAGTAGTTGAATTTTCAACAACAGCAATAAATGTTTAGATGTATAGTTACCTTTTTAAGCAATAAGAAGATTAATTTTCTACCAAAAAGAAGTGTTTTCAAGGAAATTCACCAATTTTAGAAAAATTGTTGAATTTTGAAGTAAAAAAAAATATTATTTGTAAAACATTTGAAATTTCAACCCAAAAATATGATTTTTCAACGTAAAAGTTCATGTTCTACCGAATAAGTGAATTTCCATAAAAATAGTTACATTTTTATTAAAAATATGGATTTTCAACCACAACATTATTTTTCAATCAAACGGTTCAATTTTCTAACGATTTGCTGAATTTCCAATTAAAAAAGACGAATTCTCTACAGAGAAGTTTCATTTTTAACTCAAGAATATTATTTTCAATTACAACAAAAATAAATTTTAAAAAAGTCCTTTTACTCTGAACCGACTAGTAGATTTTTCAATCAACGAGAGATGAATTCCCAACGTAACATGTACTAATAGATGTTTTAACAAAGAGGTTGTTGAATCTCGGGTTGTATTCAACTAAAAAAGACCAATTTTCAACGAAATAGTTGAATCCTCTACCAGAAGTGATTATGTTGCAACCAAAAATCAATTTTCAATTAAAAATATTAATTTTCAACCAAAATAACATATCTTCAAAAAAATAGTTGAATTTTCAACTAAAATGATTAATATTAAAATTAACATATCTTCCACAAAAGAGTTAAACCCAAAAGATGATTTTTTGTCCAAGGAGATCTATTTTCTAAAAATGAAATAGTTTATTTTTTAAGCACAGAGATGAATTTTCAACAAAGAAAATTAGTTTTCAACAAAGTAGTTCAACTCTTAACCAAGTGATTAAGTTTTTGACGAAGAAAGATGTTTTTTATCAAAATAGTTGCATTTTCAAAAAATAATTGAATTTTAAACCCAATAGTAGAGTTTTCAACCAAATACTAGAATTGTCAACTAAACGAGAAACATACAGTAGAAATATATAGTAGAAATGTAATAGTCGACTTGTCCCCTTCCCACTCCCTTTTACCGACCGTAGTTTTTAGCCGACCCCCTCATCCCATCAAATCGGTGACGTAGTTTATGGACGGCCCTCAATTGAGCAGAGTTTTATATAATTTCCAAAACATTCCTTATAAAATGTAGCATTATTCAGATGTAATTGTAAAAAAGTTCAGTACTTTTTAAAATGAGCTTGAAATAAAAAAGTTTGTGTACTTATTATGGAATAAATCCATAAAAAGTCTTTGAAAGATTCGTAGAGATTCATTCGGACTTGTATGCTTTGTCTACTATATATTACAGTCGATAGTTTAGCGGTGGTTATGTTGTTAAAATAGAGGTTAGTCAATAGTTTTGAACGCACGGTCACTTTTTCATTTTCTAACTTATTTGAAGAGTGGTTATCTTTCTGGAAACAAGTTTAGAATATATTTCTTTTCTATTATTCAAACTACTTAAATATACTACCGCTTTGTTTCATACAAGGAAGACCGCCAATTGGAAATTTTAGCTTCGGTTCATAATTTTTTTAATGTGAGCTCATTTCTTGAGTATTGATTTGTCAAATCAGTTATATGAGTTTTTTCAGCGATTTCGAGAAAGTCGTCTTTCAAATATTCGCCACATGTGATACAGAGTTTAGCGAAAACCCCTATCGGCCAGCAGCTCAGGCAGTAGCGCTTCGGCTTTAAAACTGGAAGGTTGCATGTTCGATTCTCGCTGACTGCACATTTCTGTTTATTTTTGAAATGTTTATAAATATAATTTTCTTCAATAATCTTCGAAAATTCTGCAAATAATAATTGCTCAAATGCCGTTTTCACGGAAAAACTGACTTTTTATTTAACTTTATCATGTCTTTTGCAACAAATTTATTTTCTATAAATGTTATTAATTTTTCTCACAGTGTTTACAAATTCTATTTGAAATTACATGTATGACCAATGTTTCAAGTTCTTTTCATGCAAATAAATACAAATAAAACACAATATTAAAAATATTATTAAATTGTGAACAATTTATTTACATTTTACTTTTACACTTGCATACAATTCTCAGCCAATCAGAGATATTAACAAGAAGTATCGCACGAGCCAGAGCATTAGAAAATTATTACTTGCAGAATTTTCAAGGACTATTGAAGGTTATTATATTTATGAATATTTTAATAAATAAAAAATATAAAAAAGTGCAAGCGCCGAGAATCATATGTACACGTAACCTCCTGGCTGTGAGGACAAAGAGCTACTCTCTGAGCCACCGATCAATGGGAATTGTTTTTAGCTAAACTTTATATGGCCTGTGGCGAATATAATCTCCTCCGTACAGTAAATAATTTATATCCAGGAATTGACTGTGATTAATTTAAGTTAGGAAATAAGGTACTAAATCCTACCGCTCTACTTCACAGTAAACAATTTATTTACTATTTCCCATATCCAAAATAAAATTTTAAATATAAAATGTGGGCACAGAATACAATTATAAAATATAACATTGAGGAATTCTTCGTTATTTATTTCAACTACAAAATATTAGAAAGATAATAAGCACCAAATAATTTCGAAAAAATCGCATAATTTAAAAAATATTAAGTTCTAATATAATAGTAGCAGCTGCACATCTGAAGGCTAATTACATTTTTTTAAACTCTAATATAGGGAATTCCTCATTGTTTCGAAACAATCTAGAAAAAACATGAAAAAGTTATAAATCGAAAAAATAGGGACAGTTTTTCTGAAAATAAATTTTTTTTCCCGAAAAATATGCTAGGTCCAAAGAAAAAATTCAAGTTGAAAAAAAAAGTTGGTGTACGGGATAACAGGATTTTTAACGAGTTGTGACATAGGGGGCAGGGGTTAAAACTGGATATATTATCAAGCATGGAGAATATAAATGTGAAATACAATATTTGTTGAAATGCTTGTAAAAATGAAAATTAGACATTTTATTCTATACTCTTTTCCTTATTCATCTCATTACTTTTTTTGAAGAAGAATTCATATTTTCCCCTGTTTTTGAGAAACTAACCCTTTTTAGCGCTTTTTCGCTTAAATCCAAACTGAATTTTTTGAACCCAATAAGAAAATCTAACTATCCTTCCTAGAAAGTTTTTTTTTTATTAAAAAGAAAACTATTCTATTTTTTCAGAATTCATCTATTTATTTTTTAAATTTTACTAATAGGTTGAAGATTTTATTAGTTGGTTGAGAATTGTTCTTTTTATTGAAAATTAATGCCCTCAACTGAAAATTTCAGTTGAAAATTCAACTACTTGTATCAAAGTTGAACTACATTCTTCAACATTCATTTTATTGGTTGAATTATTTTTTTAATTGAAAATTCAAATATTTTATTATTGGTCTGCAATTAATCGTTTCTAGTTGAAAATTCAAATATTTGGTTAAAAATGTATGTATTTTCTTGAAAAATCGTCTTACGTGCAGAAAATTATTCTTCTTCATTGAACACCTAAGGCAAACGTCCCAGTAATCGTGACCTTAGTCCCAGTAATCGCGATGCCAATTTTCTTGCTTTTTATTTTCTTTGAATGACTGTAATTTCTATTCGCTATTATGAAATGCTAAAAATAAGTGAGTTTTATCATTGAATTTTACTTTTAACACATTTTTGTAACAATATATTGAAACTATAAGCAAGTTTCACGATTACTGGAAAAAGTTGAACTACTTTGTTGAAAATTAATTTTATTGGTTAGATCCAACTCTATTCTGGTAAAAACTAGTTTTTTGTTGTTTTCTTGAAAAATCGTTCCTTCGAATTGAAAATTCAACTGTTTGCTAAAACATTTGTCTTTTTTGTGAAATTCAACTGTTTTTCATTTAAAATTAAAATATATTTTTTTAGTTGGAATATCAAATATTATATTCTTCGTTGAGAATGAATCGGGTTTTAATAAAAATTAAATTTCCTAGTTAAAAGATGACATTCTTAATCAAAAATTAATTTCGTGAAGATTTTCCATTTTACTTGAAAAGTAAATTGTCTAATTAACATTTTTTATATTTTGTTTAATAGTCAAACTTCCAAACTACAAAGAGGAATTTTCTACCAAATGATTAAACTTTCAAATAAAAAAGATCTCAGAAAGATTATTACTTTTCTACCATAAACGATGAATTTTCTATCAACAAAAAAAAATTTCCACTAGTTAAATTCAACGAAAAAAGACGAAGTTTTAACCAAATAGTTACATCCTCAACCAAAAAGATGCAATTTCAACAAAAAAGAATAATTTTCTAACCAACAAGAGGAATTTTAAATAAAATACATGAATTCTCTAGCAAATAGTTAAATTTTCTGCCAAAAAGATGAATTCCCTACCAAGAAGAATAATGTTCTACCAAAAAAGATGAATGATCAACAAACTACATCAATTTTCTACAAAATTGTTCAATTTTAAGGTAAAAAGACGAATTATCTACAGAACAGTTCAATTTTCAACTGAAATTATGAATTTTCAACTAAAAGACATGAATTCTCAACAAAACATATAAATGGCGTAGATGATATGTCTACCAAGAAAAATTTCAATTTGGTATAAAAAAGTAGAATTCCAATAAAAAGATCAATTTTCAACAAATAGTTAAACCCTCAACCAAAACAGATGAATTTTCTATCAAACAGTTGCATTTTAAGTTAAAAACGTATACATTTTCAACGAAGAAGGTAAATTTTCTACCAAGAAACACTAATTTTTAACAAAAAGAAGTGACTTTTAACCAAATAGTTGAATTTTCTACTAGAAAACATCAATATTCAATTACAAATATAAATTTAAAAAAAAAATGAAAGAAAAGAAAATAGCTCCAATGTTGATTGCTGCGAATATTAAAGGAGAAATCTAAGCGTGCTTCATAAAAAAAGGTTTTGAATTGCAATTTCTGATTCGGAAAATTTATTGAATTTTTGTGGTTTTGCTATAATTGTACGTAAAGGCTGCAACTTTTATCCAAATCTAATAAATAATAGCTGATTTCATTTCATGCAAGATTCTTCACAAATTTTATTTGTTTGTGTTTTATTAAAAACGATATTATATTGGAAAAAATTTGTTTACAAAAATTATAATTGTATAATTTCTAAAAAAAAAATGTTTTTCATTTGAACTTAACTAAACAAGTTTGTCAAGAATCTTTCAAGGAATGAAATTAGTGCTTGATCTTTAGGATTGGAAGAAACTGTCACCCCTTAACAAAAATTAAAGCTGAAATACAAAATCCATATCAAATTTATTGAATAAACAATTTCAATTCGGAGAAATTTTTGTTTGAAGGATGCTTATATTAGATCTCTCTTTGGAAATTTGCAGCAATTAGGATTTGGTCTATTATCGTCGATTTTATAAATCATTATAAAGTTTGGATGAATTTTAGGATTGACATCCTTAAACTACCCCCAGAGCATTGCATATTTGATAACCAAGTTTTTTTAGATTACCCTAGGTTAGACCGAGAATAAATGGCATAATTTAAATATAGTCTTCCGTTGAGATACTTCAAAGGAAGTTGAATAAATGAAATATTTCTGTGTAGCAACCACAGTGAATAAAATAAGTCTAATTGAGAGAAACTGCATTGATTCAATAGAATATTCTTTCTTATTGGCACCATTAAATGTTGTGAACATAACTATATAATTCATGATTTACATGTTTTATAGAATTTACTAGTTTGAATTACAGAATAGTTCGTAAATAATAGACAGTTTAATTTAAATGTTTTATAAACTCGCTATTTTCTTTTTTATGTTTCCAGGCCAGCAACTGTTCAAATTTGGTTTGCAAAGTGCAGAATTAATTGCCGATTTTTTTACAAATCCCTATTTTCATGTTTTATTGATAGTTTGATTTTAATATTGTGAAGAATTATTTATTGTCTATTCACCAGTTCCCCTTCATCCTACTATAACACTATCTCACATTGACCGTAAACTACTTTATGTAAGCAGGGAGTGTTGTACAATTATAATAAATATAAGGGGATATTTTTTTCCGATAGAATTTTTGCAAGACATAACAATATAAAATCCCCTAAAAAGATATTCCCGATGCTATTATTTTCTATGGAGATTGATGCAAAGATTTGCAAAGACTATTCATCAGAGGAGCTTGATCCTTCAACCTTCGCTTGAAGCCGAGCTTGAAAATGAGATGGGTATCAGAACCTATTTGTATATATTTCTTTTATCACACAAGAGGCGTGGTATTCCTGATATCAATCACTTTCCTTAAAGAAAGTCATAAGGACGAACGTATATCTTTGGTCAAAATCTGAAGAGGGACGGATCGATAAGTGAACTTACGAAAAAGCGAAAGTCACGAAAGTGTAAAAAACTGATAGGCATTTTCCTAGAGATCGTCCGCATCCGATTCTGATGAGAAAGGGAAGGATGCGAAAGATACGGTATCCTGCAGAGGAAAAAAATTATTCGAGTATAATAGATTTTGGCCGATTGATCTAAGGTCGGGTCAGGATAAAAAACCTTCTCCTGAGAGTTTTCTGGAAGAAAGTAACTTTTTAAGAAGTTCAATTGTGCCATTCTATAGAAAAAACCATCAAAGTCGACTTAGCTCTTGGCTCGAAATTTTTCGAAATGTATTTTTACAAATCAAAAAGGATGTGTTATGGAGTTCCCAATGTTTGCAAAATGTAAAAAATGTATTTTTTGGTTTATAAAAACATATTCCGAAAAGTTTATCTGGAAATTTCGTGCCAAAACCTGAGTCGATTTAGCTTTTGGCACAAAATTGCCAAAGAAATTTTTCAGAATGTTTTTTTATGAACCTAAGAGGATATGTTATGGTTTTTAAAACGTTTGCATAATCTAAAACATGTATTTTTTGGGTTTTTGAAAAACATATTTTGAAAATTTCTTTGGAAATTTCATGCCGAACCCTAAATCGAATATAGGTGCTTTTTCTAGAGAACGGCTTAATTATAGCATGCCAAATGAGAAACGAATTTTTAATCAAGCCTCGTGTCTATACTTTAAAGTTTGGAACTGGAATTTAAAAGAGAAAAAGCAAGGGATCACAATCTGTCTTCTTTTTCCCCTATTCCCCCCTTATCCCTTTCTATTCTCCTTAAATTTGAAAAATCCCCTAAAACACCTAAAATCGAGAATTTTAACTCAATTTTTCCCATTCGCCCCTCTTTATAAAATTTCGATTCATTTTTAAGAATCATTAACAGAAATTCAAGAAATTAGAAAATAAGAAACTTTGTCAGAGATTCTTTCTGAAGATGGCAATTTCAAATATTTCCTGAACGATTTATTTGCTAATTTCTTAGATTTGAAAGAAATTGTCGACAGCGGAGAAATCGCAAACGATTTAATGGAGAAGCTAAGCCAGAAAGATAAATCAGTTTTGTACATGCGAATAAAAAACATATTTATGAAGCTAACAGGCTTACAGGAAAAATGCTCTAAGAAGGGGATAAATAAGAAGATTTTTTACAAAAATAGAAAACTTAATTATTTCGAATGCAACAAATGCGAGTACTAACATTAAATTCACAGTAAAATATTTTAAACTTAATTTTCAAAATAAAAAAAAAATTTCTACAAAAAAGACGAATTTCCAACCGGAGAGATAAATTTTTAACTAAAATGAGAAATCTTCTACCAGAAAAATAAATTTGTATTGTTCAGTTGAATTGTGAACAAAAAAGATTAAGTTGAAACAGTTGAATTCATCCAGAAAAGACGAATTTTCAATAAAATTTTTGAATCCTGAACCAAAACATTTTAATTTACAAGCAAATAGTTGAATTTTCAGCCAAACTTATTTTAATTAAATGTATGATTAATTTGATAAATTTATATTTATTATATATATATATATATATATATATATATATATATATATATATATATATTTATAAATTTGTTATAAAGTTATTACTAATTACATTTTTCAGCCAAGGAAGAAAAAAAATTTCAAACCAAAATGATTGAATTTCCAAGCTCAAAAGACGAACTTTAAAACAAAATTGGTATATTTTTAACCAAAGAGTTGAATTTTTCTGGAAAATGTTGATTCTTCAACCAAAATAATTAATCATCAACAAAGTGGTTCATCGTCAAAAATAACATATTTTCAAAGTAGTTCAACTTTTAGCCGAGTAGTTAAATTTTAAACAAAAAAAGATGAGTTCTCAACGAGAAATGTAATAGTTGATATTTCAACACAAAAAGATTTTTATCGCATATTTCAAAAAATGCCATAATTCATCAAAAATGAATTTGAAATAAGATAGTGGATTCCTCAACTAAATCAAATTAACTGCCAACAAAATAATTGAATTTTTGACCAAAAAAGAACTTTCATCAAGGAAACAAAAAGATTCAATCGAAATTATTGAATTTTCAACCCAATAAGATAATAGTGACGAATCTTCAAGTGAAAAAAATTAATTTTTAACAAAATATTTCAACTAGAAAAAAGACATTTCCTGAAAGTCGTTTGAATTCTAGCCAAGGAGTTGAATTTCGAACCAAAAAATATTAATTCCTAACAAAAAATGTAATAGTTGATATCTCAAACCAAAGAACATTTTTGTTTTAATTCAAAAACAGTTGAATTCATATAGAAAAAACGAATTCTCAAAAAAATATTTGAATCCTGAACGAAAGCAAATTAATTTCAAAGCAAATAGTTGAATAATCAGCCAAACAAAATTCTTTAGTCAAGAAAGAAAACCAGTTTCAAACCGAATTATTGCATTTTCAAGCCAAGAAGTCAATCATTCACCCGAAAATATGAATTTTGAACAATAAATTTAATCTACAACCAAATAGTTGAATTTTCAACCAAAAAACATCACTTTCAAACAAAATTGTTAAATAATATACAGCAGAGAATCTTATATTAGAACCATCTAATAACGCCAAAGGAAGCCAAAACAGAAAAAGTAGGTTTTTTAACAGAAACAATAAAACACACCACAAAATACATTGAAAAAATTGAAATATTTAATTCTTCAATTCTGTCGTTTATCAGTTTTTTCATCTTTGATCTTCTTGATCCTTTTTCTTATATATTTTTCTTGCAGAAAGTGCTGAAGTGTTCAACAGATGTTGCAAAGCTGACTTAAAAAATGTTCAAACATAAAAATTACAGTACACTTTCATTCAATATAAACAAGATGCCCATATGATATAAAAAGTTTTTTGATAATCAATAAAATCCCGTTGTTATCCCTTTTTTTTAATTCCTTTTCTTTACATAAAATTGAACTACTGTACCGTTATCATCCCTGCGAATGTTTAATTGCTTCACTACTGAATAAGTTATTGCTGACGTCATATTTATTCAGAGCCAATCATATTTATGAATCTCCTTTTTGAATATTTTTATTCAATCAGAAAAATATATCTCTAGAAACGAGTGCAAATTACGTAAAGTTGAACCAGATACCTTCTCCATGTACTTCCAGAACAAAATTAAAATTTAATTTCTGCTTCAGAAATCATCTGCACTTTGCAACTAAAGGAAACGGCAGCTTTAAGGAAGAAACAGGTGAATAAAAGCATAAAAATAAAACTGAGAAGTCGGGGTTATAAAAAAATTAAGTAAGATTTAAATCTTGAAATTAATATATATTATCCTTTAGAAAAGATAATATTACTTAGGGATCAACCATTAATTATGTACCACATTTTTTCCCAATTTTTTCTATCTCCCCTCCCCGTGTAACAAGTCATCATAAGTGGTTTGGACTTCCATGTCCTATTGAATACAATTCATAAAACTCATTTAAGTAAAATTTATGAGAAAAAAGTAAATTAAAACAATATGGAACAGGCAACAAAGGAACTATACACTCTTTGAAAATTAAAACGGGAAGAAATCTGTGTCAACTACTAAAAAAATATTCACCAAATCTAAGGGTATATTTAGTAAATAGTGCAAAGCCGCATAAACTTACTAAATCTGGAATGATTTTAGATATAGTAGTGATTTTAAAAATTGTGAAAAAATTATTTTTCTGAATATTTTTTTAAATACCCTAAAATCTTCCAGGTTCTTTAAAATATTTGGATATAATTTTTGTAATCTCTTGTAAATTCCTTGAAATCCTCTAATGTACCCTAAACTATTACCAATTCTTCAAAATTTTTCAAAATACCCGAAATCTTTTACATTTTGAGAAAACCTTTGGCAATACCTTGAAATATTGAAAACTTTCAAAATCTATTAAATTATTTCAAATGCATCAATTTTTGTGAATGAGATTCTAGGAAATTCTTTAAAATAGTATCAAATTTTGTTATATTCCCTAAAATCATTAAAATCCTGGGAAATTCGTTGAAATATATTAAATCCTTGAAGTCTATTTAAAACATTATACATTTTCTAAAGCTCTTGAAAATGCTTTGAAATCGGTTAGAATCTCTTAAAATCTTTCAAATCATAAATTTTTTGAAACACTTCGAAAATCAAAATCTTTTCATATCTTCGACATCCTTTGTAATTGCTAAATTCTCAAAACAATTTCTCTTCAAATGAATTCTTTTAATTTTAATTAAATATTATGAAATCCCTTCAAATCCCATAAAATCATTGATTTTTAAAACAAATATTTAAATTTTCAACCAAGAAGATGAATTTTTCAGCAAAAAGGTTAATTTTCTGCCACAAAATACGAATTCTTAACAAAATGCATCAATTCTCAATAAAATTGTTGAACATATTTTAAAGCCAAGAAGGCGGATTATCTACAAAACAGTTGATTTTTCAACCTGGAAATATTACCTCTTAACAAAAAAGTGAATTTCTCGCAATAAAATTAAAATTTCATTAGAATAGTTTAATTTTCCACCAATTAGTTGAATTTATACCAAAATTATGAATTTTTTAACAAAAAATATAATTTTCAACCGAATAAACTAAACAAGATTGATTTAGAACAATTGCATTTTTAACAATAAGGATAAATTTCAAACCAGGAATATTAATTTTCGACCAAAACAGACGAATTTTTAACAAAATACATTCATTTTCAACTGGAAAGGATTAATTTCCAATACAAAATATCAACTTTCAATCAAAACTAAAATAGTTACATTGTTAGTTGAAAATATGAATTCTCAAAACAAACAAAAAACGAGTTATCAACAAAATAGTTACATTTCGAACCAAAGATATGAATTTTCAACTAAAATGAAAGATTTCAACACAAAAGATGATTTTTTAACCCGGAAGATTATTCCCTAAAAATGAAATAGTTAAATTAAAAAAACAAGGAGGTGGATCCTAAATGAATATGAACGTTTTACCAAACTTGAAATTTTAACTAAAAAATGTGAATTTTCAAGCAGATAGTTAAAGTTGCAACCAAAAAGATTATTTTTTCAGCAAGAAAATTAATTTTCTACAAAAAAGTTCACTTTTAATCTAATAGTTTAATTTTTTATCAGATGGTTGAAACCTCAAATAAACCAAATTAATTTAGACCCAAACAGTTGCATTTTTAACCAAAAAGAATAAATTTTTAACTGAGAAGATTAACTTTCGACCAAGCAAGACGAATTTTTAACAAATTTCATGAATTTTCAATAAATGTATAAATAGTTAACTGGAAGAGTGATATTCACATTGTTAGTTAAAAATTAATTCTCCATCATAGAGAAAAAAAATTCAACAAAATAGTTACTTTTTGGAGAAAAAAAAATGAATTTTTAACTAAAACGATGAATCTTAAACAATGAATTTTCAACTAAATGATTCAACCCTCAAGATGATTTTTCAATCAGGAAGATTGATTTTCTACCAGAAAGTTAGATTTTCATAAGAATAGTTTTTATTTTGACAGAAAATTTAATTTTTAACAAAATAGTTTGATTTTCTACCAAATCCAATCATTTGCATTTTCAATCAAAACGAATGAATTTTTCACGAGGAAGGTTAATTTTCGAGAAAAAAACTCTAATTTTCAAACAAAATACATGAATTTCCAGCTAGCGAAGATCAGTTTTCAGTTAAAAGGTATCAATTTAAACAAAAAAATTGAGATATTCAACAAAAAATAGAATAGTTACATCATTAGTTGGAAAAATTATTCTTAACCAAAATAAAATTAAAATTAAAAAAAAAAATAGTTCCATCTGCAAAAAGAGAGATGAATTTGCAACTAAAATGATCAACTAAAAAATGCATTTTTAGCACAAGTCTTCAACCCGAAAGATGATTTTTTAAGCCAGAAAATTATATTGTTTTAAATGGAATAGTTGTATTTTCAACCAAGGAGATGATAAAAAAGATGACTTTTCAACCAAATAGTTGCATTTTCTACGAAACAATAAAATTTTCACCAAATACTAGAATTTTTATCCAAACGAGATGAAATTCGAATAAAAAACATAATAGCAGACTTTTCAACCAATTGTAGTTGATTTTTCTTGTTGGGTTTTAAGGGTATTTTTCTTCAAACCAGAGAAAAAGAAAAAGAATGCTTTGAAATGTATCATCAGGAAACGTACTAAATGTTATGTAAGTAACATAACGTAGTTTATGGACGACCCCTTACGTAAAACTAATGTAGTTTTCATTGCCTTTATTTTATAGTTCCCAATTGTTCAGTAAGCTCAAATTTAATTGAGATTTCAACGGTAAATTGATAAACCTTGAAAGTGCTCGTTAAATATTACTCAAGAGTTTTATGTTTGTCGCAAATTGTCGCTTCACAAGCACTTTTCAGCGAATTTGATACTTATCTGAATTCAAATGCCGTAATTACCGTGGTGGAAACAACAACGAATAGAATTCCCCTTATTGTGGCCTCTTATTGTAGAGCAATTCTGTATGACTGCGCGTCCTCGTTTGCTTCTCTAAGCTGTTACTGCTGATAACATTTGTTGCTGGATCGATTTAATTAAAGTTGGTTGAATCAAGCCTCCACCCCGATTTCGCGAGACTATATATACTGGTCAACACATATGTGATTTGGGAATGACATATTGCAGTTTTACTAAAATACTCGTAATGCTTCACTTTACTTTCAGTGGTCTACCTCATGGATTTTGACCGATCTATTTGCGAAGTCAACATTGGTGTATGCTTTCAATTTGCATTTTCAGGGAAAAGACAGGAATTTTGAAAAAAAATCTTGCGAAGGTCAGGCAATTTCTGTGAGCGGCACTCTAAATAACTGTTGAATAAAATAAAATTGCTCAGGGAAAATTAAAAATTGGTCAGGGAAAAATGAGGGTATTATGAAAATGAAGTTTTACGACAACCCTCGTATAACATTCTTGGCAGTAATGTATTCGCATTGTATTGCTATTTATATTTTTTTTGCTGTTGCTTTCTCTTGACGATTTTATTTTGAGTTTATTATTTTATTATTTAGATGCAAAAACAAAAATGTTGTTAAAAATTCGTCTTTCTGGGTTCATAATTCAACTATTTTAGCAGAAACGATTTTGTTTAAAGATTTATCTCTTTGATTGAAAATGCAATTTTTGTTGAAAACTCGTCCTTCATAGTTTGAAATTAATTCCTTTCACTGAAAATGTAACTTTTCCCTTTCTGGTTGAAAGCTAATATTCTTCTGTTGAAAATTGGCCTTTTTTGTCATTGTTAGCAATTGTTTGGTTAGTGATGCACTTTTCCGTTTAAAATTCAAATTTTCCTTTTGAAAATTCAACTATTTTGGTAGAAAATTAACTTTCTATTTCAAATTTAAATTTTATTTTTGAAAATTCCACTAAAATCTTTCTTGGTTGAAACTTCAACTATTTCGTTGATGATTCGTTTTCTTTGATTGCATTAAACTCTTTTTCTTATTAAATTGAAATTTGTTGTTGAAATATTTTCAATTACATTATTCGTTTTAACTGAAAATGAAACTTTTCCATTTTTTGCTGAAAAAATTTTTCCAGCTGAAAATTGGTATTTTTCATCTTTTTGGCAACTGTTCGGTTAAAAATTAGCTTTTTTTGTTTATAATTAGTATTCACGGTTTGAAAATACATCTGTGCATATTACAAAAAATTCGTCTTCTGGCTTGAAAGTTCGACGATTTAGATCAACTTTTTTTTTCTTTCTTGTATTAATTGGAAATTTGTGTTTTTTGGGTAGAAAATCATCTTCTTGGTTGAAAATTAATTTTATTTGGCTTAAAAATTTATCTCTTTTGTTAGAAATGTAAAATTTGTAAAACTATTACATTTTTTGTTGAGAATTCAGCTTCATAGGTAGAAAATGCAATTGTTTGGTTAAAAATTCAAATATTTTCTTGAAAAGTGAATTAGTTCATTTAAAATTGAATGAATTTGCTGAAAATTAATTAATTTGGTTAAAAATTTAACTATTGTTAAAAGTATAGCCATTTCGTTGAAAATTCCTTTTTTTCTCTTCAAAGTTCAACTGTTGGTTAAAAATAAATTTGGTTGTTTTTGAAAATGCAGCTTTATGGTTGTGAATTCAACTAATATGTTAAAAATTTCAACTAGTTTGTACTACTGGGATAAAAAATTCACCTTTTATGGTCGAAAAGTCATATTTTCTATATGTAATAAACAAATTAATTTTTCATTTCCAAATTTTAATTTAAATTATTTTATTCTGCTTATGAAAGATCCCTTTTTTAAAATTTCACAGGATTAAAATGCTGGTACTTGAATATGAATGATCAGGGAAAATGAAAAGTTGGTCACCAAAAATCAGGGAATTATGAAAATAAAATTTTTCAGGCACCCTGGTTTTGCTGTTCACTCTCATTCTAACTTGAAAAATTTGTAAATATTTCATGTATATTGTCCTAATTCTAAGAAAGAAATACTTTTTATTCGCAAACAGAGTGACGAGAAAACCGATAGGTTAAAAGCTTTTATCGGTGTTATGTCCCGTTCTTCATCAATCAACTTTACACCAGAACCTGGATACGATCGTCTATAAAATTTGTAAATATTCCATTCGATTTACACAATTAGCGGCGCCAAAGCTCGGAAATTTCATTAAACGGGACTCGTTGAATGAAGCTGTCAGTGCGAAAATTTCGTCAATTTTTAATCGTTGATCAATTCCAATTAATCTAATTGACGCTTCTTTTCACGTCTATTTTAATTTGAGTTAATGTAATTATGTACTACATCTATGAAGTTTGTGTCAAGAGAAATAGATTTTGAACAAAATTATTTTTTTACTGAAAACAATTTTATTTACTTTACCATCAAATTTGTAAAGGCTCTTTCACTTTGCGATGTAAATTGAAAATAGCCGAAGTAATAGTAGGTGAATATGTTTGCATTGAATAATTTCCATATTTTAAAACTTCAAATACAAAATATTCAAAAGCTAAACTGGTGAATTTCGACTTTGAAATATAAATTTAAAAAGCCCCAAATTTGAAAGAATCAACAAAGGTTATTTCTGAATAACAGTTAAAAAAAAAGTTTGTCAAAAGGTGACCTGAGTAGTATTTTGGTCATGATAAAACTGAATACACAAAAAAGTCCCATTATATGATTTCTGCTGAATTCTGCAATAAAAATATATCAATAATATATAATTATTGTTAATATTGATTTTAAAAAATCATGATTATCAAAAATTCATCTAATTAATTCTTGTAATGTCCGCTGGTGTTAAGAATTAAAATAGTCTAAGCTCCCGAAATAAGAACGGTTTCGGGCATGGCTTGCAATGGCCATGATCGTGAATCGGGGAAATTCAAACGTAAACAGGCAGGACCGAATACAGAATTTGTTATGGATTTGAACGCATGACGTAACCTAATGCAATTAACTCACTGAGAATGGGGCCCTTTAGCTGGTTATCACGCTTGACTGAGCACCACCTCTCTTTCGGCTCCGTGGCTCATCTCATCAAGAAACGGCGGAGGCCGTCAATTCTAGGAATATCGTATGAAGGGGATTCTTATATCGAGAATTGAGTTTATCAGTCACGAAAAAATGGGTGAGCCTAAGCAAAACGCTGAAAATAAGTTCAACTCCGTGAAAGGTCAACAATTGATGAAATTTTCAAATTCAGTGAATCAGAAAACCCTTCAGTAGAGTAAAATATCATCTCAATCATGTTTGTCCTGTATCTCATTGTAGAAAATGGATTTAAGAATCATAAAAATAAACAAAAAATGTCTATAAACTTCACTCGGAAAATGTTCAAATAAAGTTAAAAAGTTTCATATTATTCTATTTTCCTATATAGTTTTCAAATATAGAGGAAAATGATTCAGTAATAAAGACTACAGGAAACTGTGGTGTAATTTTAAAATTATTATTAAATTTGAAAAAAAAGTAAAATTCTTATTATCAATTTTCATTCATGAATTCAATTCATCAGCCTTAATTGAAAATATGTAATCATCCATTTGAATTCACGCTAGTTCACTTTTTTCTCTCGGAATCGAAATTTTTTATTTCGATTTTGGATTTTAGGCCTCTCTTTAACTGAAAAATCAGTCATTTCTAAAGACAAAAAAGTCATTTTAACAAATAAATCCGTCAATATTTTTATCTGAATTCAAAAGTAACTCATTCCATTGACTGATTTTCAGTCAATAGAAGTTACTGATTTATCTAATAAAATAAAATAGTAAAATTCTTTTTGAATTAAAATTCTTCACTAAAATTCCTCCATTTTAATGAATAATTAAAATTAACCATGAATGACTGATTCACTCAAAACCTATTCAAAATTGCTATAGTTCCATCATTTCACTTTAAAAATTTATCTTTTTTAGTTAGAAATTCAATTATTCTATTGAAAATGGTTTTTCTCAACAAGAATTATGTTTTTCAGCTGAAAATTTGAATATTTCATTTTTGTAGAAAGTTTATGTTTTTTAGCAGAAAATACAACTGTTTGCTTGAAAATTCATGTATTTTGTAGAAAATTAGACTTTTGTCGTCAAAGATAAATCTTTCTGGTTGAAAATTAATTTTTCTTGTTAAAATTCGACTATTGTTGATATAGAATTAAAACCATTTTGGATTGAAATATCAACTGCTTGAGAATCAGATTTAAATATTATTTGGTAGAAATATCATTCATTATATTTTTTGTTGAGAATTATTATTTTTTTATTAAAAATTGAACTACTTGGTAGATAGCTGAACTGCTCTGATGAAAAATTAACTTGTTTGTTGAAAAATCGTTTTTTGTTTTAGTTAAAAATTAATCTATTTCATGTAAAATCTAATTTTTTTTAAATGGAAAATTAGTATTTTTAATTGTAAATTAATCTTCATAGTTAAAAATTCACCTTTTCTGATCGAAAACTTAACGACTTGGTAGAAAGTTGAACTAATTTATTAAAAATTCATTTTTTTGGGTGAAGATTTATCATTTGAAGGGCAACACCGCACAAGGGCGTAAGTGCCAAAACCTGAATTTTTCAGGAGAAGCAAAAAACTGTTTATCTTTCACGGAATTAGTTTTAAACAAATAAAAGCGAAAAAAGTTCGAGGTACTGCTAGGCTTCATCGAACCGTGTAACGAAAATTTTGAAAGGAGCAATCATCTCCTAGAAAACCTTTGTCAAAGGGACCACATGTAACCAAAAAATTCCAAATTTCACTCATAAAAAGTAATGTAACTATTTCATTTTTCAAATAAAAAAAAAACACAAGAAAGTACCTTCAGGCTATTGGTTATCTCTATTGAATCGCGAAAAGAGGGCTCCAAAAAAATAACCATGTGCCAGAAAACCCTTGTAAAATAGCATCGCATCCTAAAAATTCAAATTTTGACACCTAAAAACTTGCGTAACTGTTTTATTTTTTCATTTAGAGAAAAAGTAGAGAGTATTTTCGAGCTATTACTTATCTCTATCAAACTGCGAAATAAACATCCTAAAAGAAGCAGTCACATCCGAGAAAATCCCTTATCAATGGTGCGGGGCGTCCTCAAAAACAAAAATGTGGACACACAAAGAGTTGCGTAACTTTTTTATTTTTTGAAGAAATTAAAAAACAAAAAAATTCTTTCGAGCTATCACTTACCTCATGGCTCATGGCTAACATGGATTTTGACCCACTCCTAAATCGAACCGGACCATAATCTTTTACAGAAATATGAGATAGGTGAAAAACATTATTTTAGGCCAAAAAAACGCATTTCCGAAATTTGGCACTTACGCCCTTCTGCGGTGTTGCCCTTCAACCAAAAAAGATCAGTTCATAACCGAAAATGAAACAGTTAAATTTTCATTAAAAAAATTAATTTTTAATTTTTAAAACCGAATTTTCTGCAGAACGGTATCATTTTCTACCAAAAATTCGAATTTTTTATCAAATTGTTAATCACCCAAGAGATGCATTTTCAACTAAAATTATGAATCTTCAAGCGAAAAAATGATGATGACTTTCCAAAAAAAAATGTAATGCTCATATAGTCAAAGGTATATTTTGAAACAAAAATGGAATAGTTGAATTGTGAACCACAAAGAAAGTAATTTTTAAAAAATAGTTCAATTTTCACTTTTATTGAAAATTTATTTTTTTGGGTGGAGAAACATCATTGTAGTTGGGAATTCATCCTGTGTTGAATATTGAAGTATTTTTCGAAAACTCGATTCTTAATTACAATCAATTTTGTTAGTTGAAAATTTAAATATTCCATTTTTGGTTGATAATTGCCTTGAAAACTGAGATTTAATTCCGGTTTCGGGTATTGCTTGCAGTGGCCTTCAAATTAAATCCAGACCATCCAGACCATCCAAACGCAAACAGTCAGGACTGAGTGAACGATTTATGTTGGGTTTGATCGAATGACGCAACCTGATGCAACTAACGCGCTACGAGTGCGGCCCTCAGACTGTTTGTCACGCTTGACTGAACACATCTTCTCTTTTGGCCCCGCGGCTCCTCTCATCATGAAACTGCCGTGGAATCAATTCTCGGAACGCAGTAAATCTGGACTAATTAAATCGAAGCTTCAGTGTATTTGAATTATTCGAAAGTGACTTCGAATCAGTAAAAAATAACTTCGAATCAGTCATTTTTAACTGATTTCAATTTCAAGTCTAGTTACGCCAGAATTTGAATTGAGCTGCAGAAGTGCAATTTTGTGGAATTTGAACCTTCAAAGAGACGCACAATGATAAATGAAACACCTGGCAAGCAATATTCAACAATCTCTGACAGTTTCTTAAAGTTGATCTATAACTGGAGCAATAATTCAGAGTATATGAATTTTGTACGAAACGTGAATGTATGTATGAAATAATGGGAAACTTTGAGCTAAAGAGAAATTTCGTGTTAGAGGGATCTCCGGTCGCGTAAGTGAACATGGATTTATGAGGCGCCTTCCGCTGGATTTATGAATGAGAAAGTCTAAGGAGTAGAAGACTCCTATGTGTGCAGATTACGTGAGCATATCCTAGACAGGGCGCTAAAACGAAAAAAAAAATGATTTGAAAGTCTCAAATCTTCATTTATTTCTTGAAAATACTGGTTGAGGGGCCGTGCATAAATTACCTAGTCTTTTTCTTTTCTTTTTTTTGGAGGTTGAGGTGGGTTAGATAACGAATTTTCTATGCTGTCTTACATGGTGATGGGGAGGGGTATAGTCAAAACCATTTCTTACATACGATATTTTCAAGCTTGCGAATTACTAAAGAACAAAAGTTCAGAATATTTTATTGTGAACAGCTGTTTTAAGCTAAATATAGTGCTTACTATAGTACTGAGTACATTTAAATGTAAAAAAATCTGCCCGCTTCGCGGGTACATTCTCATCGCGCGCGGCTCGCTTCGCTCGCAAGTTTGAGCGCGCCTAGGGCGCGCGACTGTTGGATCTCGCGCTTCGCGCTCGATCATATATTTATCTCGCGCTTCGCGCTCGATTATGTATTCAGCTCGCGCTACGCGCTCGGGCGTATTCACATCGCGCTTTACGCTCGATTCCTCTAGATCTTTGAACCTCGTGTTCGACTTCGATGAAAAGAAAAAGTTTATTTTTAAATATTAGAAAATTATCAAAACCTCTACATATGAAGTGATTGTTAAATTTGTTTTTATTTTAGACTGAAGAGGAAATTTATTTGCTCAAGGTTCTATCGACCTTAAGGAACACATTCTCATCCAGATACTCGCGCTTCGCGCTCGATATTTGATTTCAAATTCATTTGAACCTTGCGTTCCACGCTCGGTTCTGTGCACCGTATAATAGAAACAAAAAAGTTTGAGCGCACTTACGGCGCGCGATTTGGGCGTCGCGATTTGTATTTGATTTCAAATCAAGAATAATTATATAAATTAAGCGACAAATTTTATTAGTTAAAATGTTATTTTAGATTTTCCGTTTTTCAAAAAAGTTATTTTTTTCATTTTGAATATATTCTTACAACGAAAATGGATTTTTCCAAAGTTTTCCAAAAATTTGATTTCTTTTACTGTCAATGTTATTTTCACGAATAAAATAAAAACTACGCGTCCTATCGAAACATGATGGATAACAAATTTGTACCTCTTCTTTGAATGAACAAATGTTGTCTTCGTCATGTTTTTCGTAGCTTGTGTTATTCGTCTAAAAATTTATTTTTTCTATTTTCAATGCTGTTTTTTATAAATAAAACAAAAACTACGAGTTATATCAAAAAGTGAATAATAACAAATTTGTAGATCTTTTTTAGGTGCATAATTTTGGTCCAGTCATCTTTTGTCGTATCTTGCATAGTTTCACAGCAAAATGGAATTTTTGATTTCTGATTATTTTGTTGTGCGATCAGAATTTGAATTTTTTATTTTTTGAAAAATTCAAAAAGTTATTATGAAAATATTGTAAGGTGTTCAAAAATCAACGTTTTTCTTCTCTTGACTTTTTTTCATAACGTGCGTTTTTCGGCTTAAAATGTTCATTTTCGTTTGTTTTTTGGAATTTTGAAAATGCTATAACTCTGGTAATTTTTTTTTTATCTGAAATAGTCATTGGGATATTTTTTTCCTTTTTTTGCTTACTACTAATAACCGTCCATAGAATTTCCAAATCTTCAAAAAAAGTGTTCTCAAAAATTTTCAAAATGTGCTCACTTTTTGAATTTTCATCCGAAATTGCTGGTTAACGAACTTGTTCTTTCTTTCTAGGCCCTAAAAAAGTGTGCCAAAGCACAACCCAATCTGATTATTTTTTCGAAAGTTATCGTGCCTACAGACAGACAGACAGCCAGACAGACAGACAGACACCTTGATAAAAACCTTTTTTTCTGGCTCAGGGGGTCTCAAAACGTGGAGATTTGATGAAAACCGACCAAGTCAAATTTTACATAAAACCAATACCTTCTCATTAGAATGAGAATGTAAAAATGTATGTTACTTGATTAATAATTGTGAAAGAATCTTTTGTAATTTATATGAAGCTACCAGTAGTACCTGGTAATACTAGTATTAACACTAACTGTATAAATAATAAATTTACAAAATACTAAACTCCTGATATAAGACCGGTTTCGAGCATAGCATGCATTGACCTTAATGCTAAATCGGAGGAATCCAAACGTCAAAAGGCTGGGCCGAATGAATCGTTTATGTAGGATTTGGACGCATGATGCAATCTGATGCAACTAATGCGCTGAGAGTGCGTAATAGAAAATAATAAACAAATAAGGGGCCATCACCAAATTCAGTGGGGTATTTTTCTGATATGTATATGTGTTGCGTCATCCGAAACTTTCGTTTGAAAGCGAAATTTCCAGTTTTCTAACCTAATATTTTAAAAGTAATAAAAATACATTTCAATGTTAATTTAAATTTTTATTCTTTAATTATCCAAATTCCTATTCATTTATCACATGCTTCACAGTCATCCTTTGATTATGAAAATTTAAAGGTTTTGTTGAGAATTCGCCTCTTTATACTCAAAAATTCAACAATTTGGTAGAAAATCTGGTATAGGGTCGAAAGTTAAACTACTTTGTTAAAAATGTATTTCTCTAGCTGAAGATTCATTATTTTGGTTCAGAAATGAACCATTTTGTTCAATTCATCTTTTTGGCAATTCCTTGTTTTCTTATTTAAAAATTAATTTCATAACTGAAAATTTCACTATTCTATTTGGGTTGAAAACGCATCTTTTTTGGTTGAGAATTCATTTATTTTATTGGTAATTCGACTTATTTGTTAGAAAATAAATCTTATTGGTTACAATTTCAACTATTAAGTTGAAAATTTAGGTTCTTTGCTGAAAACTCGTCCTTTTTGGTACAAAATCAATTTTTTTTATTAAGAATGCAACTGGTGGAAAATTAATCTGCGTTAGTTAAGAATTGGAGTGATTTGTTGAAAATTACTAATTTTGGCCTAAATTTAACTATTTCTGCTTCAAAATTATGATATTTTTTGGTTGAAGTATCAAGTAATACATTTTTTGGTTGAAAATTCGTTTTTTCAGGATGAAAATTCAATTCATTGGTTGAAAGTTGAACTACTCTCTTCAAAAGTCTTTTTTTTTTTAATATTCATAATTTTAGTTGAAAATTCTTCTCTTTGATTGAAAATAAAAATACTTTCTTGAAAATTCTTTTTTGGATTAAAAATTTAATATTTGGTAGAAAATTGGAATGTTTCGTAGAAAATTCCTTTTTTGAAAATTCAAAATTCATTTTTGTAATGAAAATTTAACTATTCCAATATTCTTCTTTAGTTTATAAATTCAACTTTTTGATTGAAAATTTATGTATTTTGTTGAGAGGTCATCTTTTGCAGTATGAAAATCTTTTTCGTTGATACTTCCATCATTCAGTTGGCCAACCAACAGTTTTGTAGAAATCTTCTATATGGTAGAAATTTTATCTTTCTTTGCTAAAAGTGCAACTGCTTAGTTGAAAATGAATCTTTTTTGTTTGAGGATTCAACTATCTTCTTAAAAATTCGTCTTTTTTGTTCAATTCAACTGTTTTTGATTCAAAATGAATAACCTTATTTTGCTCAGAATATCAGCTACACACATTACATTTTTTGGGGGGTGCGTGTTTCAAAATTTCAGAAAAAAACTTCATGCAATTCATGCATTGCCCCTTATATTCATAGAGAACTAGTATAATGGTTCCGAGTTCATTAGTCAGATTAGAGAAAAAACGATCTAAATCTAACGAGTGAAGTGAGAAATCTAAGTAGGTAATCTATCTGTAAGTGTTACCTGCACGGAAAAAAGTTTGTTCTCCTATTGTAATTTTTGTTCAAATTATGAAATCTGATCGATTGGAACTAGGGTGGTCCAAAATTTTTTCTCTCGAATTTCCATGCCTATTGCCCGAAAAATTGTTCAAAACCACAAAAAAATTAACCCATTTTTTAAAATTATATTTAGAGGTGTCTCGACAAGCATTTCCCATAAGAAAAAAAGTCGTTTTTGAAAATTCTATTCAGAATCTTCAATATTAGCTGAATCGAATTAAAAGTCAACATATTTGCTCACAATTGGCTACGCAATACAAATCAACTTTCTGAATATCACCCCCCTAAGTTTGTATTATAGGGTCTAGAAAAATCCCATAAGTGAACAAATCGATTTTGTAGTTTTTTGCCCTAATTATGATTTTTTGCGGGTTTTGATATGCAAATTGTTTTTGACACATGAAATACTACTCAATACTGATATTAAGATGTTCACATAAATTTTGCAAACAATTCATTATTGTTTTTAGCAATTTGCTCTTAGAGTAGAGTTGAAAAATCGTGGTTTAAAAAATTTTTGTTCACTTTTAATGCTAGAAAATTGCAGTTTTTTTCAAAAATTTTCCACTTTTCGTCAAATTTCCAATCACAGCGAGGTAAATAATTAGTTAAAGTTAAAAAAATTAATTATTTGAACAATTTATCATCATTTTTAATAAAACTTTCTGAAATTTTCAACCATTTGCTTATTTTTCACTTCAAGTCAGTTAATAGTTCATTCAATTTATCAAAAGTAATTATTTAAACAAATTATTATCGTTTATAACTTCTTCTTTATTCAAACTTGATAGTTGTGGTTTCTTCTGAAATTTTCAAGTTCTTACCCACTTTTCACTTCGCGAAGTAATGAATAATACAAGTTAACAATCATAGATGTTTAAAATATTTATTAATGTTTATAACTATCTTCTCTCAGATAATTTCTCTGAACTCTTAAACTTTTTGTTGCTTTTTTTCTGAAATCTTTAGTTTTGCTTTGACTTCTTAGTTATAAACAAATAATAAGCGAACCCCAACAAGAATAATTTCTTTAATAGTATTGTATTGTTTCAATTTTTGCTCTTTTCTAATGTTAAACAAAATTAATTTGGACAGAAAAGCTATCTTATACAAGAAACAAAAACAAAGAATGGAATAATTAGGAATAGGTGGGAGGACTAGGTCTGTAAATGACTTGTAAAAAGTTTTGCTTCGAATATCAAGAAAAAGTTTATCGCTATTTGTAAAAGAAAAATTTGGTACTGCACATATTTTAATATCGGCTACCACCCCCTCCTTCCCTGGAGATTGCATGAGAAATCCCTGGAATCCATATAGAAAATTTGAAGCATATTTCAAATATCTGTTTCATTTCAGGAAAATATACTCACAAAAAAGAAAGAGATTGTTTGAAATGTGATTCTCACTAATGTGTGTTTATTATTTGTCCATAACCAAAAAGGCAAAGCAAAGTTGAACATTTAGAAAAAAAACCGCAACTGACTACCACTTACCGAAGAGAAGATAGTGATAAACAATAATAAATTATTTGAAGAATGTTTGTTAACTTGCATTAGTTATTACCTCACTAAGTGGAAAGTGGACAAAAAGTGGAAAATTTTAGAAAATCTGCAATTTCTAGCATTATTCAAAGAAAATATTATTAACAATAATGATAAATTGTTTGAAAAATTATGTCTGTTAACATTGCTGAACTATTTCACTATCACTCTATTTTTGCAACCGAACAAGAAGTGGAAAATTTTTGAACAAACTGCTATTTTCTATCTCTATTCAAAAATAAAATTCCTAAAAACAATAATAAGTTGTTTACAAAAATTATGTGGACATCTAATAATATTATTTTATGTATTACAAACAATTTTTCTCAAAAAACCGCAAGAAGTCATCATTAGCGCCAAAAATTCGCGAAACCGATTTTTTCACTTATGGGATTTTTTCGGACCCTATAAAATTAACTCATGGGGTTGATATTCAAGAAGTCATACTTTAGTCGTATTCCTTGGCTAATTGTGAACAGAAATGTTGAGTTGTAACTCAATTCAACTAATATTAATGATTCTGGATCAAATGTACAAAAACTTTTTCTTTCTCACGTGTTAAACTTCATGGGGCTTGTGCCACCTCTAAATATCTTTTTTTTCTCCACAAAATAAATAGATTCGTTTTTGTGTGGATTGAAAGAAAGTTCCTAGCCATATGCATACAAATTCTGGAAAAAAAATTGTTCAATGCACTTTTGGACCACCCTAATGTGAAGGCATCAAAAAGCCACATATAAAAATTTATTTATTGGATTATTAGTTTGACATCAACAGCTTCTCAATTTATAGAAAGAAAATATTGTTATTATAAAAATGAAATATTTGAGTGTCTCAAATATCTCTTTATCAGAAAGTGAACTAATTTCTAGATCGATAGAGAACTTATATTTTTTTCATGTAGGCACCCCAACTAAATGAGCACGTGGAATTTGTGGGTTTTATATCTCCCTGCATCTTAGATAAAGGCGTTACAACAGGAAATAAATAATTTGAAAGATTCGAAGCTTTATTTATTTCTTGCATGTCATATTTATGGAAAACCAATATGATAGATTCGCGTGGCAGCATTAGTCAGATTAGAGAAAAAAAGGATATAAATCTAAGAAAGGAAGTGAGAAATCTAACTTTGTAATCAATCCAAAAGTGTTAGGTATGGGAACCCCAAATAAATAAGGCAGGGTGAGCCTCAACTAACTTTATCCTAAAAAAGATATTACAAGAAGTTTTTTTTACGTAATATTATTATTACATAGTATGCGCATATTTTACGCAGAAAAATAATCGTGGGGCGCTTTTTTCAAAATTAAAACTTTCATTTGTCAAAAAGAAATTTGATAATTCGGATATTTTTGATAAGCTATTTAAAAAATCGTGGAAGCGCTTTTTTCAAATAACAATTTTCATTCTTTTTTTTTAATTTCTGGATTTTTTAAATATAATAGGCTTCCTTTTGCTTAAAAGCTGGCGGGGAGGGGGGATATTATGTAATTACATTCTAAAATGAGAATTGTAGAATCTACAGGCGTTTTTTATATTTGAAAAAAAAAACTTTTATCGTAGCAAAAGTTGCTGAAACATTTTTTAAACACCGTTTCAGCTCAGTTTGTTATTAATGGTGCTGGCATGATTTTGTAAATAAATAAAAATAGATAAAATTTAAGAGTTTTATAACAAATTTGTGGGAAGAAATGTAGTGTTCGGATTTTTTACAAGTACTTCTATGGCAACATAAAACAGTATCCAATAAATATTATCTGAATTCAAGGATCTTTCGATCAAAGTTGGTGGAGGCTCACTGTGAAGGACATGTGCTGCAGGTGGAAGTTATGGGTTTTATATCTTTCAGCCATCTCTAACCACAAAGACGAATCTTCAACAAAAGAATTGAGTTTTCAAGCTTAAAGATTCAACGTTTTATAACATTTTACACTAAAAAACAAGTTTCAAACCAAAAATTAAATGGTTTAATTTTCAGTATAAAAAATTAATTTTTAACAAAAAACAGGAATTTTCATGCAATTGAATTCAACCAAAAGACGATTTTTCAATAAAATAGTTAAATCCCCAAACAAAAAGATAAATTTTCAACAAACAAGATATATTTTCTGCCCAAAAACATGAATTTTCGAGTAAATACATTAATTATCTACCAAATATTTACATTTTGAAATAAATAGTTTGATTTTTAATAAAATAGCTGAATTGTCTATCGAAACGATAGAACTTTTAACGAAATAGTTTAATTTCTCAACAAATTGTGGAATTTGAAGCCAAAAAGTACAAATTCTCTACTAAAAAGTTAAATTTGCAACCAAAAATATGAATTTTCAAGAAAATAGTTCAATTTTTGACCAAAGAAATTAATTTTTAATCCAAATGATCAATATTAATCCCAAAAAATAAATTTTTAACATAATCGTTAAATTCCTCAACCAAAATGATGAATTTTCAAGAAACAAGATTTATTTTCCAGCCAAAAATATAATATTTTCAACCAAAAATAGAATAGTTAAATTTTCAAATAAAAAAATATAATATCAAACAAAAAAAAAACGAATTTTCAACAAAGGAATTAAATTTTTAACCAAAGAGGTGAATTTGAAAAAAAAAAATTTTTAACAAGGAAGTTAAACTTTAAGCCAAGTAGTTGAATTTTCAGCCAAAAAGATGAATTTTTGACCAAATAGTAAAATTTTTAACAACAACGAAAAAAATTAACTTTTCACCAAGAAGATTACTGTTATAGCTCGAAGAATAATTTCCAACGAAATACATGAATCTGCAACCAAAGGAATGAATTTTTAGATAAAATTATAAATCATACATAAAAATTCAATTTTTAAATAAAAAACTGATTCGTTGCAAAAAATCATATTTTTACCAACATAGTTGCATTTTCATCAGAAGAAATTAATTTTTAACTAATATAATAAATTCTAAACCAACAAAAAAAATTATTTCAACAAATGTGTTCAGCCAAATATTTGAATTTCCAACAACAACAAAAAAAGAAATTTATCATCAAGAAGATTATTATTCTTCCAAAACACGAATTTTCAACAAAATATATAAATTGTCTGAAAAAGGGTTGAATTTTCAACTAGAGAAATGCATTTTTAAATTAAATTATAAATCCTACATAAGAATAAAATTTTTATGAACAAAATAATTTTTGACTGATATGTAAGTCCTAAAAAAAAAAAAAGAATTTTCAGCTAATCAGCTCAACCAAATAGTTGAATTTTTAAAAGAGGGGAATGGGTGAAAGAGTGTGAACTCTGAAATATAAGTTATTTTCAAACTTATTATTCTATTTTTATTATTATCAGGAAACGTATTAAAGTTATCTAAGTTTGTAACGTTATTTCGCCTCACCTCCGCCCTCCCCTGTTACAAGTCATAGGTTTTAGTGCAACTCCCCCTCCCCCTCTTTTTTACCTCATATTAATCATGATAGTTCCGGGTGGTAGCATTAATAAGATAAGAGGAAAAAGGATATAGCAAATTGAGTGAGAAGTCTAAATAGGTAATCAATCTGGTACCGGTAGTGTTACGTCAATACCCAAAATAAATAAGGACATTCGTTGGGTGTGAAATTGGTTGGTTTCATATCTTTCTCTCATCTCAAATAAACAGGGGTCGCAGGTCAGGGAATACTTGGAAACAGGGAAATTTAAGGAAAAGTCACTTTCAGTCACTTTTTTCCCCCAAAATAAATTTTAGTTGCCTTTTTAATATAAATTTACTAGCGTCATGTGTTCAAAATATTAATAAAACTTTTTCAATTTTTTCAATAAAATTATTAATCTATTGGTTAAATTCTACTAAATTTAGATCCATACCTATTTCTGAATTTTCTTGCATCGCTTTGAAAATATTTTATAGGGTATTTTAAAATATCCCAAGAAATGTTTAGTGGATTTTAATCATTCGAAGGGATTTTAAATAACTTTGAAATATTTAAGGTATTTCAAACAATTCTAAGGAATTTTCATTTCCAAGAAATTTACAAGAGCTTAAAAAATGTCAATTATTTCTAAATGATTTCAAAGGATTTGAAATATTTCAGGGAAGTTAAAGAAATTCCAAGGAATTTTTAATAGATGTCAATAATTTAAAGTGATTCCAAAAGATTTTAAATTCCCTGCAATATTTTGAAAAGAATTAAATCTTTTGAATCCCTCAACAAATTTTTAAACTCTTGAAAGTTTCTTAAAAATTAAAAAAAAATTTAAAGCTTTTAGAATCACTTGGATTTATTGACATCCATTAAGAATTCCTTTGATTCATGCGGTTATAAAGAATTTCGAAAGAAATGGAACGATTGCATAGGACCTATAAGGCTTTCAGATATTTTGAAATATTTCAAGGGATTTTATCAAACCTCCGATCATATGAATCATTTTAAGAGATTTTAAATGTTCTTAAGACATTTTAATCAATTTTCTACGATTTCAGAAAATGTCGCCCAATTTCATAGAATTTCACAGGATTTTACAATATTTTAATGAATTTTATAGAATTTATTTATTACAAGAAATGGACTTCGTATGATTTCAAAGATTTTTGAATATTTCAAGTTATTCCCAAAGATTTTAAAGATTTTCGAAGATTCTGGAATATTTTAAAAGATTCCAAGAAACTTTCAATTAGTTTCAAGGAATTCTCAAGAGATTTAAAGAATGTCAAGAAATTTCTAAGGATGTGAATGATTTCAAGGGATTTGGATTAAATTTCCGTGGGGTGATTTCAAGACATTCTGAAAGCTCTCAAGGTATTTTAAAAGATATCCAGAATTTCGAGAAATATCATCGAATGTCATAAAGTTTCATGGGATTTTATAATATGTAACGGTATCTCCATAGATTTCAAAAAAGTGTAAAGATGTAAGGATATTTTAAAAGATTCTAAGGAATTTGCAATTGATTTCAATCATTTCAAGAGATGTTAACGAATTTATATCTTAAGATTTTGTCCATTTTAAAGGAATTTTCAAGAGCCCTTAAAAATTTCAAGGAATTTTGAAAGATTTCAAGGTATTGTCAATATATTAAAGAAATTTCAAGAGATCTCCAAGGATCTTAATGATTTTAAGAGATTTTCAAAAATGTTGATGCGCTTGTAAAGAATTTCTTAGAATTTCGTAAGATGTGAAATAATTTCACAGTACCTAGAAGGTTTTAAGATATTTTAAAATATTTCAAGCGATTTCATTAGATTTTGAATTATTTTAATAAATTTTACAGGATTTCAGGAAATATCAGGTTTCCAGGAGCCATAGAAACACAAGAGCTTGTATGAAAAAATGCATGGACGTGAAGGAAGCTAGAGTAGTATGCCAGGACAGAAAAGTGTAGCGACAAATAGTTTGTAAACAGAGTGACAATAGAGTAAATGACGCCTGAAACAAAGACCTTGGATACTAATGGGCCCAAGTGGGGAATCATACATAGCAATTTTGTCAGGCTCCTCACTTGGGGTGATTGCTAGTGAGATTGATCAGCAACCTGGGTCGGATCAGTGATGCAGAATTAATGTGTAATTTAAATGAATACCACGAGAATTCCAGATCAATCTAAAACATCTATACCTAACACCTATATACCTATATACCTTATACCTATATACCGACCTACTTTAGTTTTGTCCATTTTAAAGGAATTTTCAAGAGCCCTTAAAAATTTCAAGGAATTTTGAAAGATTTCAAGGTATTTTCAATATATTAAAGAAATTTCAAGAGAT
>CAKNXH010000455.1:372094-459993 GCA_932178445.1 Andricus quercusramuli
AACAGAGTGACAATAGAGTAAATGACGCCTGAAACAAAGACCTTGGACACTAATGGGCCCAAGTGGGGAACCATACATAACAATTTTGTGAGGCTCCTCACTTGAGGTGATCGCTAGAGAGATTGATCAGCAACCTGGGTCGGATCAGTGTTGCGGAATTAACGTGTAATTTAAATGAATATCACGAGAATCCCAGATCAATCTAAAAAATCTATACCTAACACCTATATACCGACCTACTTTATACCTATATACCTATTCACTTTTTTTCCAACCGAGCAAGTCACGCCTACCCCGAAAGGGAAATGGCTTAATGGTATAATAATAATAATAGAATTACGTGGAAATTTATAATATTTAAACGTATTTTGAAGAATTTATTTGCAAGAAGATAATATCTCAAAACTGACAGAAGGGTGTCTAAAAATATTTATTAATTTTTTGAACACTTTATATTATTTTAAAAATTGGGTTTTTATAGAGAAACTTTTTTCATTAACATAATTTGAGTTGATACAAGAATATATAGGATTCCTTGATTCGGGACGAATCGATTGACCTCTGATATTAATACATTTTGCTGAAGAGTAAGGAAGTTATGGTCATTTATTCTACTCATAAAATCGGGTTTTTATAGATCAACTTTTTTCATTAACATAATTCAAAATTGATGCAAGTACGGGAAAGCTTTCTTGATTCGAGAAGAATTAATCGACCTACAGTATGAATTCATTGTTTTAAGGAGTAAGAAAATTATGGCCATTTATATAATTTAAAAAATTTGTTTGAAACAGAAAATCTTTTTTCATTAACATAATTTAAAGTTCATGTTACTATTCAGTGACGTACTTGTTTGATGTTGTCTTAAAAAATCTTTCGTGGATTCTCGAATCTAATACTTGAAAAATTTTGAAATGGAGCTTCACAATTGAAATTGTTAAATAAAAGCGAATAGAAGGAGAAATCAGTGTTTCTTTTTTAAGCTTTTGAAATATTTTGTTATTGGATCAAAACTGTATAGAAGAATGGAATCATATTTCACTCGAATATACAATTTTTCGCCTTCAAATCAAAAGAGACCTGCACATGAAGTTTGACAATAGGGTGATGAGACTGGGCAACAACCCCCTGCAATTTCCTGTCTGCCCACTCTTTCACAGAACATGAAGTTAAGTGGGAAAGCTCATAAAATTAAAATGCTTCAAAGCATACGTTTCGACGCTGAAGTTTCTCCACACCCCTCGCGCGGAAATGAAGTCTGTCATGACAACAATCGCGGTTTTGTGCATTTTTATGCACATTTTCTATAAGGTGAAAGATGAAAATAAAAAAAAATGAGTTGCTCCCGATGAATTTATGATTACATTAATTATGCAAGTTTTGTAAAATAAAAACGGAGATGAGAGCAACAAAGGTTTTGTTTCCGTAGAAAGCTCAGCTTTGCCGGTTACTGCAGACTTCTCATTAAAATTTAATGTAATAGAAAACAGTTGCCTTTATATCCGAAAAGAAGATTTTTTAACAGCATAGTCGAATCTTCAACGAACGAACAAATTAATTTTAGAATGAGCATTTGCCAAATAGTTGAACTCTCAAGCAAAAGAGACGTTTTTTTCACCAAATAGTTGAATTTTCAGCCTTCAAACTTGAAGTTTGCATCAAATGATTCAATTTTCAAACAAAAAAGAATTGCATTCAACTAGAAACGCATTTACAAGTGTGCAATTTGCAACGAAACAGGTGAATTTTGAAGTTAAACAAAAATTTCGGAAGAAAGTTGACATTTTAATCCATGACGACGAATGAGCTATCAAAAGAAGACAAATTTTCCAGAAAACAGATAAATTTTCAACAAAATAATAATAATAATAAATTTTCGAATTTTCAATCAAGAAGATTGAAGGTATAGTTAAATTAATGCAGAAAAATTAATTTCTAACCGAAAGAAAAACGAATTTTCAAGAAATCAATTGCATTTCCAAGCCAAATAACTGAATTATTAACAAAAGATGATTAATTTGTAACCAAAAATGCAACAATTATATTTGCAGTTGAATAAATGTATTTGAACCACACAAAAAATCGAATTTCTAATAAAATAGTTAAAATTACAGTCAAAGAGATGGATCTTTAACAGATAAAATGATTTTGTAAGAATATAGGTCAACTTTAATCAAGAAGTTGAATTTTCAATCAAAAAGAATAATTTTTTGCTAAAACAGACAAATTTACAATAAAATACATCATTTTTCTACCAAGTTGTTGAATTTTCAACTGAAATCGATCAATTTCCAAACAATAAAGGTATAGTTAAATTTTAAGCAAGAAAAATGAAATTTCAACCAGAAAAGGCGAAGTTTTAATAGAACAGTTGAATTTTCAAGCCAAATTATTGAATTATTAACTAAGAATGATCAATTTTCAATCAACCAATTAGTTAAATTTTCCACCAGGAAGATTAATTTTCTACCAAAAAAACAAATAAGAATGTATAACAAAGTACATAAATTTCCAACAAAATTGTTGAATTTTCAACTTAAAAGAATCAGTTTTTAGGTAAAAATGGATCAGTTAAATATTCAGTTAAGAAAATTCATTTTCAACTGAAAAAAACGGATTTTTAACCAAAAAGTTAAATCTTCAACCAAATAGTGTAAGTTTTATGCAAAAGAGATGAATTATTCTAAACCAAAAATATAAGAGACTTTTTAATTTTGAAAAATTAACCTTCAGCTAAAAAAGTTGTATGTTCAAATCAGGTTCTATTAATTCAATTCGAATTCGAGCGAAAAAACGAGAAAAAGTGGAAGTTTCTTGAAAACGGAGGAAAAGAGTACGAAGTCTGTATTTATATACTTTAGTTGTGAAATAAAATCACCAATGTTCATTTTTTTATTCATTTCAGAGGAATTTTATTTGCTTTAATATTTGGCTGCAGAGACGGATAGAGATTCAACAATAATACATTTCTTTATCCAAACATCTTGCTTAGTATTTGACCTAGAAATCTACGGCAGCATGTTCTCGACATTTATTTCAGAAAAATACGATTTCCTTTTTAATTTGAAGTTTAGTTTTAATTTATCCAGATTTTTTAAAATGAAAAAGAAGATGAAAGCAACAAAGTTTTTTATTTCAGTGGAAAGCCGAGAGGTTTTCCAGTTTTCATAGGAAAATAAGATTTTTTATTGCCAAGAGAATCATCATGACTCTATTCAGGGGATTAAATCTACGTTCACTCTGATTCTGAGGAAACTAATAGCTGTCCATTTTTAGGATGAAAAACTACAGCAAAGCTCAAATAATGTTCTACGAGCACACTCGATCGATTTCAATGTCGAAGCTTTTTTTTCTGCTTATAGAGTACGCTCTCTCACAACTATGTCCATGAAACAAAGGCACTCTTCGTTCCACTGGCTTTGTCATAAGTCCGATTTACAGAAAGCGACTTGGAAAATCCAAGAGCTTAAAATAGAACGATTGTCGTTGTTCCAAATGATAAAACAGTTTGCTTTTGTCCTATTCATTATGTAAAGTTTTTAAACCTCAATTATCAGTCGAATTCGGGTATTCAGAGCATTTAATCAATTTGCTTCAGCTGAAATTAATCAATATAACAATTTTCAGTCGATAAAACAAGAGTATTTTGGAAATAAATTTTTGAAACAACCATATTGAATAATCCAATATCATTCTTAAGAAATTTACTTAAAAAAGAATGACACATGTCTGGAATTATGATTTTTGATACAAATTCGGATTGAAGCTGCAAAATATATTAAAATCAAGGTGACGCCAAGTCAGGAAAAACCTGAAAATAAGGGGAAATTCAAGTGAGGATTTTAATGATATTTAGGGATTGTAAGGAATTTTAAAAGCTCTCAAGGAATTTCAATCAATTCTCTAGGATTTCGCACTAGCTAAAAAGTTTAGCTAGATTTTGTCTCCTAAGAAAATGTAGCTGTGTTACTTCAATTTCTAGCAGTTTTAGCTGAATTTTGCCATCTAGAAATTTCGCAGATAGAAAAATTTAGCCTAAACAGCTCGATATTTAGTCAACACAGCTATATTTTCTTAAAAGACGAAATCCAGCCAAACTTTCTACTGGAACAACTAAACCATTTTTTTCAGTGCGGGGAATATCAGATTTCATGTAATTTCACGAGATTTTATAATATTTTAATAGATTTGAAAGAAGTCATTCAAAAAAATTGAGAGATTTTCTAGGACTCAGATATTTTCAAATATTTCAAGGTACCTATGTATTACTTAAATTTGTGGAAGATAGAGGACGATTTGATAGTGTGAAATCATATAGTTTAAAAATATTTCACAAAATTCCAAGTATCAGATTTCAAAGAATTTATTCACAAGAATTGAGGGATTTCGAAGGATGCAATAAGATTTTCAAATATTTCAAGGTATGTATTATTGTGATTTCGAAGAATTTTTAGGATTTCAAGATGTTTTGAAAGATTGCAAGCAATTTTCAATGATTTGGAGGAATTTTAAATTATTTTAATGATTTAAGTGTATTTTTAAAAATTTCAAGAAATTTGTAGAAGCCTGAAAAAATATCAAGGGAATTTTAAGGAATTTGAAGGATTTTGAATATCTTATGGCATTTCAAAAGATTTCTAGGCATTTTCAGGAGATCACAAAGTTTTCAAGAAATTTCCAAGGGTTTTCATGAATTTAAGGAATTCGAACAAATTTTTCTGTGGCTCTAAAGAACTTTGAAAGATATGAAATAATTTTGCACGATAAAATCTCATAGTTTTAGTATATATGAAAATATTCCAAGAGATTTTATCAGATTTCGGAGGACATATTCAGGATTTTATTATATTTTCATGGATTTCGAAGAATGAATTCACAAGAATTGAGGGATTTTTCAGGATGCAAAGGTTTTCAAATATTTCAAGGTATTTAAAAAGATTTTATAAAATCTTTAACATTTTCGGACATTTTGAAAGATTCTGAAGAATTTTCAATTGAATTCAATAACTTGAAGGGATTTTAAAGTATTTTAAAGATTTTAACTTTTCTTAATTCCAAGCAATTTTTAAGAGCTTCAAAAGATGTCCAGGAATTTCAAAAAATCTCAGGGTTTTTAAAAGATTCCAAAGCATTTTCAAGAGCTTAAACAATTTTTTAAGGAATTTCAAACATTTCAAATGATCTGGAATATTTTAGGTGATTTAAAAAGATTCCAAGGAAATTTTAATTGGTTTCAATTGTCTGAAGGGATTTTAATGGGTTGGAAATATTTTAGGGTATTTCAAGAGATTTAAATGCATTTTCGATGGATGAGAAAAAAAGAAAAAATTCAAGACATTTTCAAAAAGGTTTTGAATGATTTCCAGGAAATAGTATCACATTTTATAAAATTTGACAGGATTTTAGGATATTTTGATGAATTTCAAAGAATGTATTCACAAGAATTGAGGAATATTGTAGCATTTTAAATATCTAAACAGATTTTTGAATATTTTTAGCAATTCATTTGAATTTATTTTGAATTCACCCCGAATTCTTATTAATTAATAAAGAATTATTCAAAATCCGTTCAAATTCTTTGGACTTATTTTTTGAGTTTTTTGTTTAATTTATGCACTTGTATTCTTCTGAATTTACTCAATCGTACTCAATTCAGGGGATTTTTTTGAATGTGTTCTAGTTTTTGTTTGATTCGTCTTGAAGTCTTTTAAACATAACATAAATTTTAGCTATTTTTTGATCGAAGTATCTAGTCTCACCGAAAATATATGTACTGCGTTCACCGAATTTCAGTGAACCTAGACACGGCCCTTTTTTATTGCTTTCAATTCACTTGAATTTTTTCAGTCACCTGCAATTTTCATGAATTTTATCGAATTCTTCTCATTTCCCTTAAATACTCCTAAATCCGCTCTGATTTCGCCGAAATGGATATAATTTTTTCCCATTTCATTTAAATTCTTTAAAATCTTTTTATAATAATTTTAATATTAGTCACATTACTCATGCAGATTAGTCAGTTTCAGTAACTGCTTGGGTTAGAAATTAGTCACTTTTGTTCACTTTCTTGGTTAAAATAACTTTTATTCTATTTAGAAAAGATACTATCACACTGCAAACATCTGTAGTGCAAAAAGTCTGCCAAGTATAACTATACGAATTTGTGATAAACATTTAATCCCGCGAAGTTTTTCAATGTCTGATATGGCTTTTTAAAATTAATTTAAACATTTCTGTAGTGCACTTCATGAAATAGTTTTATTATATATTTTACTGTGAATCAATTTTCAGCAAATTATTTTGCCAACTTTGACTTCACAAATTCATATAGTTATACTTGGCAGATTTTCTGCATCATAGCTATTTTCGATGGGATTTCATTACACGATTTTTTTTTATAATTAGACAAAACAATAAAATAGGTACGCTCAGTTCATTGAATTTAAATTAAATTACTAATTTACATAATATGGAAAATTGAATTAATTGTTTGAATAATTTTCAATGGAGATTAATTTAATTAATTACATTGATTTATTCTTTAATTCTATTAAATGGTACCATATTGTTCCATCAAAATTTCAATTGCATTTTTCAATCTCAATTCAAAATAGAAAGAGTTCACGGAACTTAACCGATACTTCATTTTATACCAGACTTTATAGGAACATATTTCATTCTTTTGAGTAAAGAATGCATTATTGTTGAATTGAAAATTAAAAATATAATTTTTACCCGTACTCACTTCTGCAGCCTAATAGCCGTAATATATCTAGTAGTCGCTTCTATAGATTAGGATGTAGAGGTGATGGAAGATCGAAAACTTATTGTTTTTTGTTATGTTCCTGTTAATAATGTTTGAAGATTAGAATTTTCGCCTCTCAATATTAATGGTCAGTGAAAATGAAAAATTATTCCGGGAAATCAGGGAATTTCATTAAATAAGGTGAAAGTCCCCTATTCGAACTAAAACTGCCAATTTAAATTGGAATGGTACACTTTGAAAATTCCAAAGATGGAAGAGAATATTATTAGCCTTTAATTATCATTCAATGTAATGTTATTATTTAAGTTTGGCTAACACCCTGTGAAAAAAAAACCACATGAATTATTTCTCATTTTTCGATCAGACTTTGAATGAAAAAATATACTTTGGGACTCAATGTGGGCTTCATAAAGGCGACGTTTGGCGATCATTATCATTCTATATAAATTTAATGCCAGGGGACTATAGTATTCCACCGATCCGTTTCCTGCTCTGATTTAAAATCCCTCTAGCGATACGATGGTAGAAAATTTTTCACGCCCAGATACCTCTTCTCGCGTATCTCTTATACCTGAAATGCAAGAGTTCTTCAGGGTAAGTTTGCACAGAAGCCGCACTGTGCACTTGTGCAGAATATGCTGTATATTTACTGAACCGCACAAGTACCTTCTTACCACTGGGTTTACTTATTAACTTTGACCTCCTTTCAATTACCTTTCATAAGGCAGAATTTATTATTTTCGCGGAAAGTTTTATAATTATTTATTATCTACTTTTTAAGCTCGTACTTTTAATCCTTTTAACGCTGCCACATCATAATAATATACCTTCCCTTAGGAGGGTCCGTAAGTTTTATCCCTTACCCCTCTATTTTACGTAAATTTTACTGATTGAATTTTTTCTAAAAACAACCTAAGACAATTCGCATAGAGGGGAGGGGGTGTAAATGTTACTGTTTATTATAAATTAAGAAAGTAGTTCAACTATCAAACACAATGGACGAATTCTCAAAGAAAACAGCAATAGCTGATATTTTAACCAAAAGAAGATTTTCATTTTAAACCAAAAACTGTAAAATTAGACAAAAAGAGGAATTTCCAACAAAATTGTTAAATTCTAAACCAAAACTGAGACATTTGCAACCAAGCAGTTGTATTTATACTGAAAAAGATCTAATTTCTACCAAAGAGATGAATATTATTAAACAAAAAGAGGAATTTTCAACAAGAGTCAAATTATCAATCAAGAACGATTTTTTAGTCAACAAAGAAAAAAAATTCATCCAAAACATTAAATTTTTAAGTTGAAAAGAGAAGCTACCTACAAAAAAGTCAAATTTTCTATTAAAAAATTGAATCATCAACCGAACAGACTAATGTTCTCCTAAAAGAGATGAATTTTGAACAAAATAAATAAATTTTGTAAGAAATACTTGAGTTTTCATCAAAGAAGATTAATTTTTGAATAAAATATACATATTTCAACAAAATACATACATCTTGAACCAAACAGTTGAATTTTCAACAAACTTCATACATTTTCTACTAAATAGTTGAATTTTTCAACTAAAAAGTATAATTTTTTTAACCCAAAATGGAATATTTAAATTTTTATTTAGGAAATGAATTTTGAGTTTGAGAAAAAAACCAGAAGTTTCCCACAAAAGAGTTCAGTTTTCTACCAACTAGTTGAATTTTAAAGCCAAAAAACGGAATTTTTAACAATAACAAATATAATTTTCAACCGAACAGTTAAATTTTCAGTTAAAAATAATTAATTTTAAACCAAAAAAGGATTTTCAACGATGTAGTTCAATTCTCGAATAGTGAAATTAATTTCGAACTGAAATTATGAATCTTCAAAAAGAAAAATGAATTTTGAATAAAGTAGTTCAACTTTCGACCAATGACTTAGATTTCCAAACTAAAAAGATGAATTTTCAACTAAAAATGTAATAGCTGATATTTTAAAAAAGTATATTTTTATTTAAAGACTAAAAACATTTTAGTGTAACAAGAAAATACGAATTTTCATTAAAATATGAAAATTTTTAACCAAAAGTATAAATTTTCAAACAAAAAATTAGAATTATAGCAAAATACATGAATTTTCAACCAAAGTATTTAATTTTCGTACAAAAAAGATAAATTGAAAAAGTGGAAAGTTTAATTTTTAACTGAAAAAATTCCTTTTTAACCACTAAAACAGAAATTATCAACAAAATAGTTAAATTTTTATCCAAAGAAATAAATTATTAACAAAAATGATGAATCTTCAACCACAACCAAATACATTTTTCACAAATTTACAACAAAAAAGGATGACTATGAAGCCTGTAATAAATCAATAGCAATTTTGATAATTTAAAGACTATGAAATAATATTTCAAATGAACATTAAAGTTCATTTTTAATAATTTGAAAATATTAGGTAAGGAAACCGGAAATTCTGCTTTGAAAATAAAGAATCAGACAACGCAACATTTTAAGTCCTAACGAAACTATAAAATTATATGTTTGTAAAACTAAGTACAAATTGTTATTCACACATTTTATTTTTGTGGCTTATAAAATCTTAGAAAAATTTGAGTGCGGGTTGAAGTAAATTCACGGTAGCTCAATTTGGGGGGGGGGGGGGGCGACAATTTCAGAAAAAGACGTTACGTAGTTCTTGGATGACCCCTGATGTGTTTATTCATTTATTATTATTTCATGAATTTATGACTTTTACAGGAAATTATGGGTCAAATAAAAAAATTAAAACTTCATGAAAATTATGTTTAATAAATATTTGGGACCCTACGAATTAAAAAAAAATACAGATATTGATATTTTTGTGTCAGAAAGCGAAAAATAGAAAAATTATATAGATGAGTACGACCTACCATGAAAAAATATTACTTTCGTTGGAAACTGTAAACTCTACAAATAATATTGACTTAATGAAAAAATATACAATATATTCCTTAAAGAAATTTTAAAGTGAAACTATTTTTATTATTTCACTCCGTAATTCCCAAATAAATATTTCCGTATGATCTGGACCCAAAAAAATAATCTTTACAAACTCTTATTAACGCACAAAAGTAAAAATAATATCGAATAATTTCCCTAATGTATTTGGGAATTGCACCTTGAAAATTGAGGTACTCTTTTAAGAATTAATTGCTGAAAATTTCCTAATTTATATATGAATTGTACTTTAAAATTAGAAAATTTGCCTAAAAATAAATTCTGAAAAATGTCCTAATTTATTCAGGAATTGTGCTTTAAAGTTTGGAGATTTTCCTGAAAATTAATTCTGACCTATTTGAGAATGTTCTACTGAAAAGGTGAATATTTCGTCATTAATTTCATATCAAATTTCACTGGCACTTTACATTTTTACATTTTATTTACGAACGTGCTGATCATTAACTCTAAATTATTTCGCAACGTTCTAGCTTTAAAATATATAAATAAAATTAAGCTTTACAAAAATCGTTATTTCTGATTACATATTCATTTCATAAATATCTCAAACTTGTCAGACCATCAAATATCTTTGGTAATTTATAAATACTTTGAAATATTTCTCTCATAATATATGATTGTACAAAATATTGTAAATTTATATCATTATATTTTTTTTATTTTTGACAAAGCCTTGATCTGACAAATTCGCAAATTTTGATCCATGGGTACTCCGGTTGACGGAATGTTTTAAAAGTTTGAAAGCTATTTTTAGAATTTGAATTTAAGCTATGATTGATTATTCGATGTGAGGCAAAAAACGAAAAAATATTTAGAACCGCGCACTTAACCGCACTTGAAATGTTGAGGTGCGCCTCCAAATAAATCAATGAACTCAATTGAATAGAACTCTATTCACACTAAAACTGCTTTAAATTGAAATTGTATATTATATTATTATCGTATAATTTCCATTTAATTTGAAATAATTAATTGAGTTGGACTACTTTTATTTCAAATTGTTCAAATTCAGGGTTACAATTTCAAAATGTTTGCCTTATTTTAAATACTGCAATTCCGATTGCTTTGTTTTAAACGTTCTGAATTGGAACTCCTAAACTTCGAATGCTTAAAATTAAACTCTTTCTTTATCGATTTTTTGAAATTCAAAACTATTTCGATTATCCAAAATTGTACCTTAAAGTCTTAAATATTTAGGAAACAAATTAAGTTGCGTAGACCATTTATTTTTGGAATTTGTCACAATATCAAGATTACAATTTTTTAATTTTCAAATGTTATCATTTTTCTTTAAAGTTTCTTTCTTAGTGCAATTTTATCCTTATTTAGAGCACTTTCATTCAGTTCTAAGGATTTCCGACCACGGTTTCATCATAAGAAACGATAATATATCCTGAACATAATATTTTGTTAGAACTGGTACGACCTTCGAGAAAAGTAATAAATAGTCTAAAATTATACCAATTTAAAACTCCCTCCTCAGAAAAGTACAAAAAATATTTTTTTACGTTTCATGTCGTTCGCAGAAATAAACAAAAGTTTATTTCAACATCTTTAACACGAAGATGTATGCTTTGAAGTATTTTCTATGGGTTCATATGGTATTTTTATTCTGCAGTTTTATAATTATAGATCGGAAACATTCATAGTTTCGCACACGATTGAAAACCGAAAAATCTTTAAATTTTGAATTTAAAATTAAAAATTTAAATTTATTATAGTTTTTTAATTTTCGGCAAAACGAAAAATAGTGAACCATGCTGATTCATTTTTAAATTTTTGGTGTCATATTAAGAATTCTCTTTGTTTCAATGTTAAACATTTTTTAATATTTAATCTTTTTATTCCAGTCAAATTGAATTTATTGAAGTTATCTATCCTTCAAAAAGAGGAATATATAGGAACACTCATACGGATCATTGTCACAGCTGCTGTTATCATGAGTGTATAAAATGAGTAAAATGGATTAAAACTTGAAATCTCATATAAAATGTTTTATTATTCACATTTCACACTAAACGGTCACAAATATTAATTTAAAAAAAATTAGAATCATTTTATTTCAAAGTGCTGAATTTCCGGATTATAACTTCAAAAATATTGCTACATTTTGAATATCGTATTTTCAATTTTTTTATTTTGTACATTATAAACTAGAATTGCTCAACTTTGAATGCTTCACATTGAATTTGCCTTTTTTATTATTAAAATTTAAAAAATTACTCAATTTGGATTAAATTTGACTCACTTAGTTTTGAACGCTTTCGAAATTTTAAATTAATTAGCTTTGGCTTTTTAAAATACTGTGAACACTTCAATTTGCTGAATTGCACGCATTCAATACGAAATTTCCGTGGAACATTCAGTTCTTAAATTTTTAACAATATTAAAATGTAAAATTTTGATTCGTTGTAATTTCAAAATAAAAAATTTTTAACGAGCTTGAACATCTTTTGATGAGGAATGCTTCCTATAATACATTTTTGATTTTTGGGTGGAATTCGGAATAGTTTACTATTTTTAACTTCAGATAAAAACTTATTTAATCGCAAGCACATAGATCTTGAGATTATTTTATTTGGGCGAATTTAAAATTGTAGCTCAAAAATTGTTAACTAGTATACCAGTCAAGAATTTTTCAAGTAACAAGACTAAATATGGGCTTGAAAGTTTGAAGAATGATCATTTTGCTCGTAAGTTATTTTTCAGTGCAATTTTATCCTTTTTAGAGCGCTTTCATTCAGTTCTAAAGATTTTCGATCACGGTTTCATGATAAGAAACGATAATATATCCCAAAGATAATGTTTTTTATAACTGCTGTGAGCTTGGAGAAACGTACAGAAGTTATTGGTTTGTGTTTTATATTAAGAAGAAATGAGCAAAAGTGTGTTGTAACATTTTTAACATGAAGACGTTTGCTTTTAAATCTGTCTTTCTGTAAAAAAAATATATTATTCTATTCTCTATTGGTTTGACTCTGGGCAAAATGAAAAGTAGTGAACGAGCTGATTCATTTGTATATTTTTTTATGTCATACGCTGCGGGTAAGAATTTTGCAATCACCTGGTTTTTGTTCAATTGAAGTCAATATTTTTTCTTTTTGAGAGTTCAAGAGCTTTCAATGTCCTGTACAAAGCGAACCCAGGATCAAGCCTTTTTGACTATTTTGGAAGAAAATATTCTAAAAATAGTGCAAATTGCAATGTTTTCTTAAACTTTCAATATGTTCCAAAATAATCAACTTTATTCAACGTTCTTTGGCTGAATTTAAGGAAAAATTTCTACAATAGCACAAAAAATATTAGTAGAAATGTACAATATTTTCTTACATGTTTCAGGAAGTTGAAGATCGAATAAAGATGCTGGAAAAATGTCAATATTCTTTTTGGTAAAATTTTTTTTTAACATACAAATTTTATAGTATGTATAAAAGTACCTAAAATATATATTCATTCAATTCGTATCCATATTTTCCCTACAAATAAGGCACTACGCTAGGAATTTTTCTTACATTTATTTTCATAAGCTACTGCTATAATGTGGTAATATATGTTTAAAGTGAGCCCGAAAACATAAAAAATATGTTTTTTGGAATATCATTAACAATTTCATAAAACATTGGAATCTAAACTATTTTTACAATATCTAATTGAAAAATAAATAAATCAGCTTCATCCTGGATTCATTATCTACACATTTCTGAGAGGTTTCAACATTCAGCCGTAGTTTAGCGGTAGCGTATTCAAAATTCTCTTTGTGTTCATGTTGAAAATTATTTGAGGAATTGGGATTTCATCAGATTCAAATTAAATTTACTGAAGTTACGTATCTATTCTGTACAAAGAGAAAAATAGAGACACTTATATGAATCACTTTTATACAGTTGCTGTTATGATGAGTGTATAAAATAAGTGGGCAATATCTCGAAATGATCCATATTTTCCAGTTATGCAATTTTTTTATCCGAACAATCATTCCTTTAGTACTCGTACTTTCGCCAATTTTGAAATTAAACTAGAACGTAAAACTAGAACTGCCTTTTCTGTAGAAAAAAAACTCGGTTAGAGAAGTTTCTCTATTATAGCGAGAAAATTCCAGTAAAGTCAATACGAATGACAGCATTTTTTTCCAGTTACTTACAATTCTTTGAAATTAGTACATTATTTTATTGAAATTGGTGAAAATGTTATTTTCACAGTAAATTTACAGTTATTTTTTTCTAGTTCTATTAAAAATTTGAGCTTCTCTTTTTACCTTGATCTTATCATTAAACAAATTTCACTTTGAAAGTTGACACATTAAAGGTTTTCCATATTTTTCAAGGTGAATACCTTTTAGAATGAAAAACGGAAAAATCTGGAATTCGTTTTTTTTAGTTCGCGGTTCATTATTTTTGTTAAAAATTTATTTGTTTGCTTAATAATTTAAGTATTTTGTAGAAAGATTTGTTTTTTTGTCGAAGATCAATGTTTATAACTGAATATTTGATTATCTATGTTTGGTTAAAAATTTATTTTCTCCAGTTAAAAATTCAGCTATTTGGTTGAAATTTTGTGTATTTTGTTGAAATTTTGAATTCTGTGGTAAAACATGAATCTTTTTGATGACTAACTCACCTCTTCGGCTGGAAATTTATTTCTTTCGTTGCCAAATTAACTATTAGGTAGCAAATTTATTTCGAAATTTAAAATTTTGTTCTAAATTCCTGTATTTTGTTAAAGATTAATATTGGATTTTTTTATTAAAAATTCATTTTTTTAACTAAAAATTTAACTATTTCATTTTTTGTCTGGAATTTATATTTTTTGATGGACTTTCAATCTTCTTGGTTGAAAATTAAACTATTTTGTTGCAAAATTTGTCTTCTTTTGGTATAAAATTAATCTTTTGGTTCGAAAATTCAAGAGTTGAGTTGAATCTTTTTTTTTTTTTTTTGAAGATTCATTACTTTAGTTAAAAATTATTTTTTTTTGCTTAAAAATTCAACTATTTTGTTAAAAATTCGTTTTTTTTTGTTGAATCTGAACTTTTTAAAATAAAAATTTAAATATTCCATGTTTGGTATAACGTTTATCTTCTTCACTGGAAAATTCATCTATTTTGTTGAAAATTTCTCTATTTTGTTAAAACTTTGTCTTTTGCGGTATTAGGTTGAAAATTCTTTTGAAAATCCAAAATTTGGTTTAAAATTCATGTATTTTGTTAAAAATTAATTTCTTTGTTGAAAATTAGTTTTTCTTATGATTGTTTTTAACTGAAAATTAAACTATTCTATTTTCTGTTGAAAATTTATGTTTCCTGATAGACATTTTATCTGCTTGGTTGAAAATTCATCTGTTTGGTTGAAAATGAAAGTTTTCAACCGAAAATGTAGCTATACCATGTTTGTTAGAAAATTAATCTTTTTTAGTTGAAAATTCACTTCTCGTCTTTTTTGAGTTATAAATTTAATTATTTTGGTCAGTTTTGGTTTTCAAAAATAATTATTTCAATTCAAATAATGCGATGGAAATATTAAAAAATGATTATTTTTCACGTATTGCAAAAACGCAACTTCTGATTGATATTTGACAATAAAGTTACTTTTTCTCATGTCGAATACAAGTTTTAATTCAGCGGAATATGTCTGGCTTTAGTTAAATAACAAAATATTACATTTATCAAACCTTACATTTTTGTCAGTTTAATTATGCACTCAAATGTGACATTCTTGGTCACTGCCCTTCAACTGAAACGAAATTATTCATTGTGTGTGTGAGTTGGGCAACAGCCTTTCCTTCGAATTTTTCCAATTACCCAATCGAGATTGAGGAAAAGCGATAACAGTGCTTTGCAAATTTTCTTAACACACCTATTTTTTAGAGAAGGATTTTCGTAAATTTAAATTCGTTCTTTTGAATAAGTCTATTTTATTATGAATATTTACAGAAAAAAGCTGTCATTGTTTAAACACATTTCTCTTAATGTTAGTGAATTTACTGTATCGCTTTGTTTTAATATTTCATCGAGTAATTACAAAAAGAGTTTAAGGAATTGAATATTCTTTCTTTTCTAATAGAATTTAGTTCTCTGAATGAAATACATGAAATTGACAGAAAATTCATTAAGTGAGTGGGAAATTTTCTCTGGTATAAATATTAAAAGTTACATTCACTCAACAAATATTTCCAATATTCTTCTACATTTATGAAAAAAGTTACATATTTATTTGACATCTAAAGAAATTCAATCTTCATTAATTTCGAAGCAAGTAGAGTATTCGGAGGGAGTATAAGCCGTGATGTTAAATTATTTAATCTTCCCTTTAGTCGCTGGTGATCGATATCTATTAAATATGAATTTCATATGTACGTAAATTATTTAATATAAGATTATTCCAGTTAAATTGACAAACTGGGCAGTTGACCCCTATTCGCAATCAATCATTGAGATATTAACAACTAAATAAGCAAACATAACACATTCTGAGAGACATGTTTAAATATATGCTGATCATTATAAAAGCATTGTCTTTTATCTTCAAAGTCTTCGAATTTTTTAGACAGAAAATTTTCGAAGATTATTTTGATTGAAAATCGTATAAAAGCGCTTTACAAAATGAAAAATTGTATTGTGTGATTTTAAACGGAATTTTCTGCATTTTTAATTTTTTCTTAACTTTCAGGGATTTTAAATTAAACAATTGTACAAAAATCGTTCTAGAAGGTCAAATTTGGTATTTTTAAATATTTTCCCACTTTCTTCTCGAATTTGATTTTGGCATAATCACCTGAATCCAAATTTTTTTCATTCAAAACAAAAATATATAACTGTAGATTATATATGGATGAATATCAAAAAGTTGGGTTTATTCGATTTCGAATGGAATGGAAAAAATTATTTCAGGTCAACATGAAAATCTCTTTTTCCGATTCATATTAATCACAGTTATTGCAAAAATAATGATTTCCTCTTATTCTATGATTACAATTTTTTGAATTTAATGAAAATCTTTTGATATAAACCATTTACGATATTTGCTGATTCAAACCAACAATTAAATCTGCTTCTCGAGAGTTAAAATATGAAATTTTCATGATTATTCTTTATAATATAATAATTATTTAAACCAATAACTACCAAAAAGAAATTGTCTTATTAGTTTTTACACCCTTAGTTGGTATATGATTTTTACAGAAGCAATCTTGGATTTAATATTATTTCAAAGATTCCAAAGGATTTCCAAAAATTAAAAAAAATGTAATGGGATTGCGAAGAATTTCAGAAACTTTATGAGGATTTAAAAGGATTCTATAGGATTTTGAAGGTTTCACGGTATTTTTAATGAATCCAAGGAACTTCACAGAATTTCAAAGATTTTTATGGAACTTCAATAGATATCAAGCCCTTCTAAACATTCTATAATATTTCTATAAATTTCAAAGAATATCACAAGGATTAAGGGTTTTCGTAGGATACCAAAGGTTTAAAGAGATTTTTGCAATATTTCAAGAGAATTTATAAAAAATTTCCAACATGACCAAATATTTGAAAAAAATTTTAAGGAATTTCAAGGACGTTTATAAGATTTTACAGGATTTCAATGGTTTTAGCTGGTTTCAAATTATTTTCGCAATGAGGTAGGGGAAACCTCCCTACAGTAGATAATGATTTACAGTAGATAATCTTAATTAACTGGAAAACTGACAACAAATGTTCATTACTTTTGTTAGTATAACGTTTCAGCAAGGATACTATATCCTCTGACGAACTTTTATTGAAATTTCATAATTAATTAATGCGTGAGAGCAAAAAATTTATTTTTAACCTGAAAAAAAAAATTTCACCCATTCTTTATTTATACTTTTTAATTTAATGAAATATTTTCATGACATGTTAATACATTAGAATCAAAGCTTGAAGTTTAATGAACAATATTTATAAATACAAAGTGTGTTTTCTTCAATATTTATAAATATTTAAGGACATTTCATTGAATATTACATTTTCCAACAGTAGATAACCAACAGTAGATAATCGGAAAATTACAAGAAATGTCTCTGTCAAAATTGGCAGCTCTGCGACTGTCTCGCAGTTGTTTTGAATTAAAGGTTGTGTTTGTTTGTTTATTTTGATTTGTGAAGTTTTTAAATTCAAATTATTTCAAATGATAAAGTATGAAAATAATGTAAATTATTATTTATTAAAAAGCTCATAAATTTTAATTGTGTTTCAAGGAGCCTTTCGGAAAAGGTATAATTTTTTGGATTAAGGTACGTACAAAAACTGCACTTTTCTGTCATCGCAAGTCAGGTTAAATTGTATGAAGATTAAACATCTTGTTCCAATCGCACCAACCTTACGAAATATCAGAGATAAAAAAATGTCAATAATTTAAACTTTTGCGTTTTTTGTAAAATTATCGTAGTTTCAAGTATTATTTACTCAATGAATTGATTTTAATTGTAAGTATACTAATAATAAATTATAATTATCCAGAATTGAGTATTCTAACTTGCCCAGGAGCAATACCAGAAACGATTATCTATTGATGGACAAAGGTGTCAAAATCGTACTATTGACCAGGTCTAATAAAAAAGTTTAATACAGCTAATTGATTAATTTCGTGATATTTTTTTCTATAAGAATACTTAATTAAATATGTAAACTTTATTTAACAATGATCATCTTTCTTTAATTTTGGAAACTGATGCAGTTAAATGCTGTTGATTTTTTCCCTATCTACTGTAGGGTGGTCTCCCCTACTTGAATGTGTTTTTCATGACCTCAAAGAATTTTTTCGGACTTTGAGTATTTTAAGGGATTTGAAGGAATATCATTTAGAACTTTGAAAATTTTCAAAAGATTTCAAAGGATTTGTGATGTATTCAGGAATTCTAAGAGATCCAACAATTTTTCAGAAGATTCATCAATTTTACGCTATTCGAACAAAAATTAATGGGGTTTCAAAAAATGTCCTAGAATTTAGGAGGATATGAAACGATTTTATATGATCTACAAGGTTTTAGGACATTTTAAAAGATTTCATGGGACTTTTGAAGGGTTTAAACGGACACTATCAGATTTTCAATGATTTCAATGATTTTTAATTGCTCTTAAGGTATTTTAATAAGTTTTTCAGGATTTCAGAAAACATCAGATTTCATGGAATTTTATGGGTCTTACTTATCCTAATAGTTCTCTATTTCATATATTCACATTGAAAGTTAATTATATAGATTAATATTAATAAAACATTTATTAGTTTATCATTTCCATATTTAATTAATTATATCATATGAATAAAAATTATATTCATGCTGCAAAAAATTATAATAGAAGTTATATATTAATTTAAATTTAAATTCTTTTGTTGTAAATAACTTTTTTATTGCCGGATGACAAGGTCATGCAATAAATATGTCATCATTTTGAAAAATATCTGTATTCCAAAGTAACCTATTAATCAAGTTTTTTACAGGTAAGAAGTACCTGTATTCATTGATATTTTTTCATGAAGACACCTCCAAGAAATGCTTTTTCTAACAATAAGAACGTGTTACCGGATGACAGCGATATTTTCAATAGAATATAATTCAATTTCTTGAAGCATATTTAATAATCTTCAATATTATTTAGTTTTAATATGGAAATTAAACTTTCATAGTGATTTTTATTCTACAACTAAAATTGAAAAACAGAAGAAAGCATTATTTTGTAACTCAGCAATTAATTCTGTACAAATAACTGTATTTAACCATTCGATCTTAAGCTTTCTTTTAAAAGATATAAGGCTCTAATTTTGGGGAAAGGAAGCTAGGGACACGTTTCCGGATGACATTTAATTATATTTGATCGATTTTATTTCAAAACACACAAGCGTATACTATTCCAGGGACATTATATTGTTAACTTTTTGACTTTCACCCATATATTGTTGAAAGATTCTAGAAATATAGTTCTATATGGAATTCACAAGATTAAGTTTTTCAATCCCGAAACGAAATTGGTTTCAGATTTTTCTTTCGGTTTCATATACTAAAACTAAATTGAAATAAACTTTTGATTCGCATTTATGATTTTGAGAAAAATCTTGTGATAAACAAATTTAGAGATTTCTGTTTCATTGAGTGATTTACGAAACGAAATTAAATTTTCGTAAGTGCTTCTATTTTGAATTCACTTGATATTTTTTCGAGCAATTTATTTGAATTCGAGTATTGTAGTTTCCGAAGCGTTTGCAAAAGACGTTTTGTTCGTTATCTGTTGAACGAAATAAAGAGCTTTCCTTTTAATTACACACAGATCTCTTTAGTTGGGACTAGACTAGACAACAACAAATAAACCAGGTCTTGTCTTGGATACAAGTGTTTCTTGATTGAACCATAACTTTGTTGTGACAACAAATTTTCTCACTTTTTCCGCAACTAAATCCTTTCTTGACCCACCTTAACACTTGAGAACTTCTTAACGTCTCAATCGAAAAAGCAATCTCCCAAAGAAGGTAAACACCTATATAGAAATGATTCAGCACTAATCCCTCCACGTACGCTTTACCGCACTTTTACAGCGATTGTTTTAAAGCCGCAATGGTGCAATCTCAAAGAAATGTCACCCCTTTATCTCTTCCGCTATAAAAACCACCTCCATCACCAAGATCTAATTCGAAGATCAGACGTGAAGAGAACGATGCCGGTGGGGCTTAGAAAGCTAATCAACTATGATAAACAATTGACTCACTTTCTTACTTCCAAGGATGGTACGCGGGACCTCTGCCTGATGATAAAATACACAATAGACCAAATTTTAATTGTCGGCACGTCATCAACCCTCCACGGAGGGATGCTTCCAACAACACATGATACACCGCACTTGTCCCACCGGTCTCAAACTTAAGACACCTGTAAAGTTTGATCACTCCTCACGAGCACTTTCCTCACTTTACCGCACTTTTTAAAACTTCTTGTCACTGACAATCATCCAACTTCATCTTCGTCTTCACCACTGATTCTGAGAAGCTGAAAATCTCACGCAGATGTGGGGGTGAAAAATCAAGTAGCCACTACCCCGACTTTAAAGTTTTCTTACAAAGTATGTCAGGGAGGTTGACGAGCCAGCGTTTATTCGTCGCCAGCTCCTACTCGTTTGATATCAGATCCTGGAACTCCAGGGCAAGAACGGAGTTTTTTTTTTTTTTTTCTTTTTTATTTCCGACAGTTTAAATCGCGCGAATGAACACTCGTTGATACTCGAACCCTGGCGCGCGAAGGGTTGGCACCCATCAGCCCTACAGTCCCTTAGGCCGGATCCGCGAACTTTCCTTTCGCCTCTCGGCCCTGCTTTCCATGCACAGGCGCGAACGGTTTAGAATTTCCGAGGGTTCGGGCAGCCGCCGATGGGAGTCGCACTAAGTGAGGGTGGAGGATACACACCGGAACAAGCAACGGTGGGGGTTGAGGGCGGCGCAGGCGTTTTGGTGCACCGACGCATTGATCCCAGGAATTCGTGGGGACGAGACTTTTCGCGGATGTCCACCCTGGAGAGTTCCTCGACTCCTTGCCGGTCGAGACTTGGAGCGTATTCGCCCCAGGATTAGGTCCCGGAACGGACGCAACGTCTTGGGGGCAGCTTGAAAACCACGTAGAACTTCTAGGGCAGGGGGGGGGGAGGTAACAGGTTTTGTGACGTATGGGGGAGGGGTGAACGCAGAATGTGACATCACACCTTCTTCGTCACAGATTATCACACAAAGCTTGAACCCCCCAAGATAACGACACAATTCTGTACAATTCTGTATGGTCGAAAAATCAAACAAAAAATATTAAACTTCAACCGCAAGCAGTTGCAGTTTCCAACAAATTATAGAATCCTCAAGCTAAAAAGACGAATTTTTATGAAACAGTTGAATTTTCAACCAAAAAAGGTAAATTTTCAATGCAGAGGAACGAATTTTCAACAAAACAGATGAATTTTCTACAGAAATGACTTTTTGACGAAATAGTTGAATTTTCCACCTGAAAACACAGTTAAATTTATGGTTCAAATTTTTTTTTTCCGAAAAACAAATGAATTTCCGACCAAGGAGATGAATTTTTAAGTAATAAAAAGGATTTTTAACGAAGTAATTCAATTTTTAACCAAATAGTTGAATTTTCAACTAAAAACGATCCATTTGCAACTGAAAATAGTTATCTAAATTTGCAGTTAAGAATATGAGTTTTTAAACAAAAAGAAATGAATTTGCAACAAAATATTTCAATCCCAAAACAGTTAAATAAATTTTTAATAAAACAGTTCAACTTTCAACCAAGTAGTTGAATTTTCTACCAAAAACGATGAGTTATAAATACAAAATTCAATAGTTGCATTTTCAACTAAAAGTGATAAAATAAAAAAAGAATGATTACATTTTCAGTTAAAAATTTTTTTCTACTAAAAGAATCGGATTTTCAAAAAGCAAGTTAAATCTTGAACAAAAGACATGAGTTTTCAACAGAATAGTTCAATTCACAAGCAATAAATTAAATGTATACCAAACAAGTTCAATTTTTAACCAAGAAGTTGAATTTTCAACCAAAAAATATGAATTTCAAATGAAGAAATAATTAGTTGAATTTTCAACTAAAAATTATCAACAAAGAAACAAATTTTCAAAAAATAGTGTAATCTTGAAAAAATTAAATGAATTGAAAAAAATTTCCTTGAACTTTTGACAAAGTAGTCAAATTTTCACTATTTTGCCACTATATTGGTTCAAATTTTTTTTTTAAGTTGAATATATCACATATTTCATTATATTTATCATTTATTATTTAATATTATTTTGATTCTTATCGCATTTGTTAGCTATTGAAGTTATTTCTTTTCTGTTTTAAACTTCAACCATTTGCTTACAGCCATTTGGTGATAATATTATCTTCGTATGTTTTGCGTCTATTTTTAGGTGTTTATGAAATCAAATCGGAGAACAAACTCTGATTCAAAATAGGGGTGGGTGTTCGTATTTATAACGTCAACCTGAAGGGCTAATGTTTTATGTGATTATCCGTGACGAAGAAGAGGAGGGGAGGAGAAGGTTTTCAAAATAGCGTGACGAAGTTAATAAACGGCCCCTTGAGGGGTGTCCACTGTCCAGCTTCAACAAGAGGACCCTCCTCTTTCTTTTCCCACAAAGTTTTTCTGCTTCCCTACTTTTTTCGTGCTTTCCTTCTTTTTCATTTGTCTTTCTTTTGCAGATTGATTCGTTGCTTCTGTCGGAATCCAATGATTATTCCACTCACTGGACGAAAACCGATCAACTGACGCAGCGGTTTCTGTTTTCTGTCTCGACAAAACATAGAGTTTACACGGCATTCAGCTCGTATAGGGCAGTATTCGGTATAGGGGCGGAAATTCATTTTGTCGACGGAGAGCTGAGATGTAGAGCTGAAAATACTGCTGCATGTTTTACGACGACAGCGACGATTGCTTTCTGACCAGGAGCAAATGCAGCCATAAGTTAAAAAGGTTTTAGGTCCTGCATAGGTTAAGCGTTCGGACCTAGACTTTGACTCGGGCATTTACATAATTGAAGGACAGCATGTTGAATTCGAGCGAAGAAAAATATTATGCTTATTCGAGGGAAATTTTGTTCAGATAAGACACAGTTCTCGGAGTCTGTAAGGATATGTAGGTCGGCCCACTTTCTGCAGTCTAGATCTGAAACTGTGGAGGCGAGCATTAGAATGTATGCAGAGTAGACACTTTTCTTAATTAAAATTAATTTTAATAGAAAATGTGGAAGCCACAATGAAATTCTAAACAAGTGAGTCCAAGCAGGCGGCACACAATTTTCCCTTCTATTCCCTCTCCCTTTCTCGTAACCCATCCCCCTTCTTATCAACCAGCCCATCATGGCTTTCAATACCATTACATTCAACATCAAGAATCCCCTTTACTCCCCCTTCGCTCCTAACTTTTTCCACACATACTCTTTTCACTCCCCGCTCCATCGCGCCCCCTCTGCACTCCATTCATTCTACTTCTTTCTCTCACCTCTCCCCTTCCCTTCTCCTACTTTTGTATCCTCTTTCCTTCATCTAACCCTACTCCATATCTCTTTCATTTCCCTTTTCCTCTCATTATTGTTCGCAGTCAGCCCTACTTTTTTCGTGTCACCTTCTCCTCACTCTACCCTATCCTTTTTATTTCCCGTCAGGTTCTATTATCTTTTACACTCACCCCTTACCATCTCACTCTTTCTTGTTAATCCCCTCCACCCACACCCCCGATCCTTCCCTAACTTTCCCTTCCTAACTTATCCCATTAACTGCTAGCTCCAACCCAACCCTTCTTCACACCTTTCATTATGCTTATTTCTTTCACCCTTCCCTCAGCTCCTTCTCCCAATTTACCAACTTCATTTCTTCTTCTAACCCTATTCCATATCTAATTCATTTCCCTTCTTCTCCCAATATCGTTCACATTCAGCCGTACCCTTTTCTTATCTCTTTCTCCTCATCCTACTGGCTACCATCGCACTCACCCTCGACAATCCTCTACTCCTAACACCCCTAGCACCTCTGACCCACGCAAAACTTTATCCCACACTATCTACTCTTCCTCCACTCTTTTTCTTTGCCTCGCCACTCCACGCCCTACTGCTCCTGTTTACCCCAACCCCGTTCTCTTCTGACCCCTATTCCTCATCTCTTTTATTTCCTTTCTCCTCCCACTTTCATTGACGCTCAGCCCCACCATTTCCTCTACACCCCACTACCCTTATCCTCCTTATCAATCCTCCCACTCCTCGCCCCTCGCCTACACTCGTCCTTCTCGTCAAGTTTCGCCTACCCCTTTCTCCCATTATCGTTCACGCTCACCCACACCCTTTTGCTATAAACTATTCCCCTCTTTCTCCTTCGCATTCTTCCACCCCTTGCTCCCCTATACTCCTGACCATCTTTCTTACCAAGCCTCTCACGTCCTGCTCCAATTCACCCCCTCCATACTCTCCTTCTTTTTCTCACCCTCCTTCCTCCCCTTGATCCTAATTCACCACTTCCCCTTCTTACAATTATATTCCCTATCACTTCAATTTTCTTTCCCCCACCTATGAAAACTATTGCTAGGGTTCGTGATCAGGCTGACTGTATGACCGTGAAATCGGGAAAGACGGGAAATGACCACGAAAAAATCAAGAAATGATCGGGGTTTTTCTCTCTAATGTAATATTATAGTACATTTTTAAAAAAAGTGCACAATAATGCATATAAAAGTTATTTCATATATGTTATTACGCTATTTCTGAGTTGGAACAGAAAATTTGTGAAAAAAATGGTAATTTTTCAAAAGAATGACAATTATGTCTTGCAAAAATGAATTTTAGAAAAGAATTATAATTCTGAGTAGAGATAGGGTACGCAATTTTACCTTCCCTTGCCTCACCCTTTTCCTCGTACCTCGTCATTTTTGAAATGGAACGGGACATTTTGGAAAATAATATTTAATTCTGATTCAATCTGAGACAATGAATTTTTGTGAAGAATTATAATTGTGACTCTCGAGCGTCGAATTTCTGTGAAGAATTATAATTTTCAATTTGAAATTACTGTTTCACTTGAAATAGGAAATTCTTGACGTAGAACGGGAATTTTGTAGAATAATTTCCATTCTGACTCAGAAGAAGGGCATTAAAGGAAATTCCTGCTCAAATTCAGAATGATAATCTTTTTACAAAATTATCTTTTCAAATTCAGAATTGTAATTTGTACAAACAAAAATTATTTCGTGTCTTAAATCAGAACTCTAATTCTTTTTCAAAATTCCCTGTTCCGAATCAGAAATCATAGAAATATTTCGAAACGTTTAGAAATCTCTTGAAATCTTTAAAAATTGTTCAAATTCAATCAAATCATTTGAAGTCTTTTAAGGTAACTGATAAGAAACTAAAAAATGAACGGGAATTTGAAATCATTCATCGGGTAGACACCCTGGTTAATATCCTAATAACCAAGGACATTCTTTCATCGACGAAAGGAACGTTGTGTTTCCTTTACTAAAGAATAAAGTATTTTAATAGAATTTTTAGAACCAGGTCCCTTCAAAACAAATGACCCTTCGTTTTTGACAGAATTAACTAAGCATATTTAGCCTACCTTCACTCAACTTAAATGTTGTGAATAAATGTTAATTTCATTTAAATAACACAGGTACACGGAAAAAAGGTCTTGTCCACAAGACGAGACAAATATTTCTATACGTTTTTGGGGTTGCTAAATCCAAATCCGGAGTTGGTTCGACTAGGTCAGATCGCATTTCGCTCGCAACCTTAAAAAATTAATGGAAGTTTAAACATTTTCTTCACTTTTTTGAGACTAGGAACGAAATGCGATCTGAAAAAGTCAAACCAACCAAGCCCGTATCCAGAAAATTAATTGGGGGGGGGGGGGGCATACAGGAGAGTATATTTATATTATGAACATGTTTCAAGAATTGAGGGGGTCAATCTCGCCGCACCCCCTCTGACTACGGCCTTAAAACCAACCCCGGATTCTGATTCAGCGACCCCAAAAATGTATAGAAACGGTTTTCTCGTCTGATAGAACCGACTTTTTTCCGTTTACCTGTCCCCCAAGCCAGTTTTCGAAAATAACATGCTACATAAAATAAACGTTTTTTTCACAAAAAAAACTTGGGGGCCCATAAATATTTTTTTGGAATTCTGCAAAAATTAGTGATAATATTTTCTTTAAAAGAAACACCCTTCAGGTGTGCTATTTAAACTTAAATGTATGAAAATTCATGCCGAACATCATGTGAGTGATATATTTTTTACGCGTATTTTTACAGATGAAACCTCAAGGTTCGCGTTCCTGAAATTAAAATATCAGCACGTGGCGATTTCGTAGCGATTAAACTCGAAAGCCCGGAAACCTGAAACTCTCTGCTGAAAAAGTTGAAATTCAAAAGAATGATTAATCCCAAACCGCTTTAATTTGAAAGCAGAAAAATTCTATATGGTTTCAGGTATTAAGGTTTTTATGTTTGTCAGCCACGATCTTCAAAGGAAAAATTCCTCATTAAGTATAATTAATTAAAAGCGCCACATAAATTTTTTTAAGATAAATACAATTTCTCTTTGAAGAAAAACGTGAGAGAAATTGACACACTTTGCAGGATGGCGGAATTTAAACTACAAATTTGTGAAATAGAAACATTTTGAATATGAAATAATAATTTTTCAAAATACGTTTAAGCATTTTCAAATACATAAAGGTTAATTATTGAGTTGTCAAATTCACAAACAGAACTATAATAATCGTAGTTACTTTGGAGCTTTGAATTTACTGTGAAATTGTCATCTTTGAAAAATTGTTTATTTAACGAAATTATTCCTAAACAAAACCTTTGTACATTTGAAATTTTTTTTCGAAGGTATCTCTACAAATTCTATCAAAACAATTTATTCATTTGTAAGGCAAACACAACGTTTCTGTCTTCGATGAAAGAATGTCCTAGTTTTCAGGTATATTTTGCAAAATATTAAAGCTCGAACAATGCCGTTTGATGAACTCCACTGGAAATCCCGAAGAAAAATATTTCTCACATACCTTGGTGAAGATTCTTATCATACCATATAATTCTATTATGTACATTCCATTAAATTTTTTTACGATTTTTTAAACCCTTCCCTTGCAGAATCACGGTTTCCTTATCCCTGGATTTTATGAATCATCCCTGCTTCAATTAAGTGTGTAACTTTTCACAAGAAAATAGGGGAGACATTAGGGTCAGAGATCTCAATCAATCTTCTCGTTTAGGGCGATTGAAAAGGGTTGAAACGTCATTATCAGTTATACGAAGGCGGAATTTTGCCTTGTTTGATATTTTCCTGATTTCTTATGTACAGGCACGAATCTTTTTCTTCATGAAAATAAATATCTCGAAAATAGTGGACACATTGTTGTCGAAAACCTGATTGGTTGTAAAACTGCATGAAAATGACTTTTAGTGACTGTTTTCAATATGCTTATATATTAAAAAAGATTAGGAATATCTGCACCATCCATTTTGTAAGTTAAAATTGCCAAATAAGTAATTTTATTTCATGATCAAATTTATTTCTAAATTTTTCTAAATCTTATTGATAAAGGAAACAATTTTCATTGTAAATGGTTTTTAAATATTAAGAAGTAATGTATAAAACAGTGAGTAATTCTCACATTTTCTGAGAGATTAGGAAATTAAATTATGACCAAAAACTCAATTTGAGGAATTCTCAAAAAATTCAGAAGATTTTTAATAATTTTTAAAGATTAATCTTTTTTGAGATTTCTAGGTAAATGTTCAATGGATTCTAAAGATTTTAAGATAAGTTTTTTAATTTTTCAGGATTCATACCAATTTTCGGAACGCTTAATTTTGAAAGGTTTTAAGAGAATCAAAAAAATACTAAGATTCCTTGGAAGATTGCAAATGATTTTCCATCAAAAAAATTAATTTAAAGGAAGAATTGAGAAATATTTTAAAGAACTACAAATGGTTACCTAATGTTTTAAAACAGAATGCAGAAGAGTTTAAAGCAAAAATTCTGAATTTTTCAAGATTCATAAATTTTAGAACTAATTTATAAAGTTTAAGAGATCTACAAAATGCAGATATTTGAAAATGTTATAAAAAATTTAAAAGCTTTGTAAGAATTTTGACAGGTTTAAAAAAAATCAAAAAATATACTTAAGATTCATCGAAAAATGTTCAATGACTTAGACACTTTTTAAATGAATTCTAAGAGAAATCTGAGAAAGATTTCAAAATGTTTTTAATCATTTTGTTTTTGAGAAAGAAGGTAGAAGATTTTGAAGCATAATTTGACATATTTGCAAGATTACCGAATTTTATGAATAATTCGAGTAAGTTCAAGAGGTATTTAATAAAGATTCAAACATAATTGAAAACTTGTGGAGATTAAAAATAAAACCAAAATGTACATTTAAAATAAAAAAGATGTTCAAGAATTTTGAAAGGATTCAAAAGAATAAAAATATTTTCTTTAGGTATCTAGGAAAATTTAAAATTATTTTTTATTCTGAAAAATCAATTTCAAGAGAATATTTAAAAAGATTTCAAAACATTTCGAAAGATTTTCAAAATTGTCAAAGAAGAATTTAAAAGATTTTAAGGCAATTTTTCCAATTTTCCAAGGTGACAACATTTTCTGAAATAATTCTAGGAAGCCTAAGGGATATTTAGAAATTTTGACAGGATTAAAAATAATTTGAAATTTGTAAAGATTAAGAAAAAAATGTACATTTCGAAAAAAAAAGATTTTTAAGAATTCTGAAAGGTTTCAAGAGAATGTAAATATTGTATTTAGTTTTCAAGAAAAGTTTTAAATGATTTTTGTATACATTTTGAAAAATTCTTAAGATTCATGGAAAGATTAAATTTTGTTTAAAAAGAATTTCAAGAGAAAATTTATAAAGATTTAAAAAACATTCGAAATGATTTCCTAAAATTACTAAAAAGAGTGTAAAAGATTTTCAAATCAAATATTTGAAGTTGGAAGATTACATTTTTTAATTCGAGTGAATTCATGAAATTTTCAGGGGATTTCAAATGATTCAAAAATAATTTCGAACTTGATTGAATTTAAAAAAAATTTCAACAACATGTAGGATCCTAAAGATTCCAAACAAAAAATGTAGAAGCTTTTAAATAAATAATTAAGCTTTCAGTAGAATAGAAGAATGTTCATAAAATTCCTGGGAAAATTTGAAATAATTTCTTGCATTGAAAAATGAAGCTTCAAAAAAAATCTCAAAACATTTCAAAAGATTATATGAAGTGTTGAAAAGTAATGTGCAAAATTTTAAGGCATAAATTACAATTATTTAAAAATTTGGAAAGATTTCCGAATCCTGATATTTGGTAAAATCCTGTGAAATAAAGAAATTGTCTCAAAAATTTTTTCATTTTCTTTTTTGACACATATGAAATCTTCAAAAATCTTCTCGATCTATATTCAAAAACAAACTGATAATACTTAGTTCCTTATTGAAATTCAAAAGTTTGTAACAAATAGTTATTTGAAATTTGTATTTTGTATTACTACTAGTACTTTAAATTATTGATAATTAATTATACCTTGATTCCATAAAAAACTTAAAATATTTAACATAGATTGGTATAGGGCAGGGTTTTACACATAATGTAAAAAAACGTCGACCTGTTAACGCTGAGTTAAATTAGCCCTAGGGAAAGTTATATCTTATTTGAAAATCTCGATATAATCATAAGGGACATGGTTGGCTGAATTACTAGGACACTTAGCTCAAACTTGTTAACGGAACTTAGGGGACTGCCAACTAGATAATCAATGAAAAGAAATATTCAATTTTAATTTAAAAATAGAGCCACTTAAGAAAACAAAAGATCAGAAATATTATTTATCACGAGAATTGAAAACTTCTCTAACTCCCATATTTAAGGAAAAGATTCCAAGAAAGTTGGAAACCTCAATATCGTAATTTTCCTCAATTTTCATAAAACTATCGTTAAACGCGGGAAACTGTAATTATCATTAACGCTGAATTAAAGTTCAGAACGAAATCTGAATGGAATAATAAGTATCCTTTCAAATCGGTTTGTAACATAGAACTTCCAGAATTTTCAGTTAGACTTAAGTTTAAGTCAACAAGGAAAGAATGACCCACAGCTATGGAAACGAGGTACCGATTATAATTACAATCATTATTTGAATAAATTTGTTGGATCAAAGGAAACATATCCGTATGAAAAACAAATGTCCATATTTAAGAAGAAAAGGCAATCGATATGAGATTTAAAAACTCGATAAATTGATATTTCAGTCCCCTTTTTACGAGAAACTTCCCACTTTACTTCTTTTTTTGCTTAATCTTTGCAGGTTAAAGTTCAACTACTTGGTTGAAAGTGAAGCTACTATCTTAAAAGTTCATTTTAACAGTTGAAGATTGATCTCTTTAGTCGAGAATGTAATTTTATTGTTGACATTGATTTGTGAAAAATTGATTTTTGCAAGAAATGAAAATTGAGCTACTTCATTTTGGGTTGAAAGATGATTTAATTCGATTATTTGGATCAAGATTCATTAATTTGTTGAAAATTCATTTTTTGCTAGAACATTATTCTTCTTGTTAGAAATTTAAACTTTTTCGTCAAAAATAAAACTGTTTTCCATGTGAAATAAAAAAATTTTCTGGTCGTAATATCAAACATTACTTTCCTTAGTTGAAAACACAGCCTCACAAAAAAAGAACAATTTCATATCCGTGAACCAGACCCATGCATCCCTATGAATTTTTATCGCTGAATCCGAATCGGAGTTCGAAAAAATACATATAACCCCAAAATTTGTATCTGGAGGCAAAAAACACCCCTAGAATGGGGTGAAAATGATATTAAGCAACGAGCACAGTTGTTGCATCTTAATCAATCGAATTATACAAATTTTCAAGTATATAGCGCATGAAATTGATTTGAAACGCCCCTACCAACCTACCCCCTAACCCAGCTAACCCCTAAAAACAACCTCTACCAAACGACAAGCAGGCTAACCCACCTACGCCTGGAAGCAACGAGTTTAGTCGCCTATTTTTTTGAAATAATTACATTCAACACCACGAGCGTGCTAACCCACGTACCCCCTAACCCAGTCAACCTCTAGGAACGAATCCTACCAAACCACAGGCAGGCTAACCCATCTACCTCTGTGAACAGCGAGTTTATTCACCTATTTTTTTGAAAAAATTACATTCGACACCAGAAGCATGCTAACTCACGAATCCTTTAACTTACCCAACCCCTAGAAACCAATCCTACCAAACCACAGGCAGGCTAACCCACCTACCATGGGAACAGCGAGTTTATTCGAAACTCTAACCCTGTTTTTTTTTAAACTCTACCCCTGTGCCAAGTTTCATGAAAATCGGCGCTGGACGGTAAGTGTCCTGAGTCAAACGTCATACTAATGAGCTACCCCTAAAGAGTTGAAAGAAACTACCCCTAAGTTAAAAGGACACGGGAAAAGCAAGAAAAAACCTTAATTTAACGGGATTTCCATTTTCATGGGTGCTATGATTGACTGAAAATACCTAGAACTCTTAAATAGGGGTTAGGCAAGTTAGAGGGTAGGTGAGTTAGCACGCTTGTGGTGTCGAATGTAATTATTTCAAAAAAATAGGCGAATAAACTCGCTGTTCCCAGGTGTAGGTGGGTTAGTCTGCTTGTGGTTTGGTAGGATTCGTTTCTAGGGGCTAGGTGAGTTAGGGGGTACGCGAGTTAGCATGCTTGTGGTTCTAATGTAATTATTTCAAAAAAATAGGCGACTAAACTCGCTGTTCCCAGGAGTAGGTGGGTTAGCCTGCTTGTAGTTTGGTAGGATTCGTTTCTGGGGGTGAGGTGAGTTAGGGGTAGGTGGGGTATGTAGAAAGGGGTGTTTCAAAATAAATTTAATGCGCTATACACTTGAAAATTTGTATAATTCGATTGATTAAGATGCAACAGCTATGCTCGTTGCTTAATCTTATTCTCACCCCATTCTAGGGGTGTTTTTTGGCTCTAGCTAACAATTCTGGGGTTATATGAATTTTTTTGACCTCGGATTCGGATTCAGCGATAAAAAATACGTAGGGATGCATGGGTCTGGTTCACGGATAGGGAATTTTTTTTTTGGGCTGTGAAATTCATCACTTTAGTTAAAAATTCATTTCTTTGATTGAAATTTTACATATTTTGTTGAAAATTCGTTTTCATTGTTTGAAAATCAATTTTTCCAATAAAAGATTGAACTATTTCCGTTGATAATTAGGAATTCATCTTTTTGAAAGAAAAAAAATTCTTCTTCGTTGAAAAATCATCCTTTTTGGTTAAGAATAAGACCGTTTGGTTAAAAATTCGTCTTTTGGTACAAAATCAATCTTCATTTATAATGTATCCCCTAAGGGATGTTATTTACATTATTTACACCTATTTACAGAAAATCTTATACCTATAGCCTTACACTATTTTTGACGAGAGCGCAATTTGGGACGTGTTAGCGAAAAAGTGAGCGAGCGATCGAAAGCGAGAGCGCAAGCGAGAGAGAGAGAGAGAGAGAGAGAGAGAGAGAGTGGTAACGCAAACGCATCTTAATTTACTTATGCCATTTGCCATTTTTTGCATCCATTCATTCATTCTTTCTCATTTGCTCCTCTGGCGCCCTCTAACTCCTTCATCCACTCTTCCCCCAAGCCATCCTCCCCTAGAATCTTTACCACATTCTCTTTCCAGCTTCCTTTATATTCCATTCCTCTCCTACATCCTTCCCATACATGCTCCCATGTTTCCTCTTCCCATTCACAGATTCTGCACTCCCTGTTATCTTTCTTTTCCCAATGCATACCTGCCCTTACCTCATTTCCCAATCTAAATCTTGCTATTCTGGTCCATCTTTTCTCTCCCCATCCCTTTTCTAAATACTTTGGTGCTCCTTCCTTTTTATCATATTATACCATTTATTATATTTTGATTCCTCAATCATCCCCCATCTCTCTATTAATTGTATTTTTCTCTCCCTTTTTTCCACTTCTTCATAGTTGATTCCAGTCCCGCCTTCTATATCACTTGCCTTGAAGAACTCCCTCCTTTCTTCTTCCCATCTCGTTAATTCCATCGCCCTTCCTCTCCTTTCTTCTACCTCCATCAAACACTTTCTCGCTAACCCTTTCCCTCACTCAGCTTCGTCTCAAAATTCCATGCCCTCTTTTCCGCTCTAGTACTTAATGTATCGCTTTGCTCTTTTTCTCTCACCATATATCCTGGCGTCCTCTAGTCTACCCCTAGCGTCCACTTTATATACCTTTCTTGTAAACTCGCAACCTCTTTCCTTTCTTTCCATCCCCATTCCTCTGCTCCATAACCTAATACCGGCCATAACAGCGTATCAAATAACCACATTCTCCTACTCCAATTTTTTTAAACCTTCTTTTTCCTTTCTCTTATATGAGCTCGATGATCTCCAGTTGCTTGCAAGGTATATCCCAAATACTTCAACTCTTTTACTTCTTCTAATTTTATTCCCTTCCATTCTTTTTTTCTTCCCACTCCTTTTCTGAACCTCCTTATCTTTATATTTTCTGCATTTAAATTCAAATTTTATCCATATAAGTATTTCTCTAATCCTGTAATTAAGCCCGCCATCCCTTCTTTATCCTCTGCCATCAACACTATATCGTCTGCGTATGCTAGTGTATATAACTTTTCGTTCCCATCCTAACTCCTCCCCACTCTTTTCTCTTCATTTCTTCTTCCAAGTCTGATATTAATATATTTAATAAAATTGGGCTCAGAGGACGTCCTTGCCTTACCCCTCTCACCAATCAGAAACTATCTCCTACTTGCTCTCCTACCTTTACCTTGCTTTTTGTCTCTCCAAAAATTTCCGATACTCTCTTCATTAATCCCTCTCGTATCCTCTTCTTCACCATAACTTTCTCTATCTTACCTTGGTCTAATGAGGAAAACGTCGCCTTCAAGTTCACGAACACTGCTATCATTGTCCCTTTCTGTGTTTTAATCCTCTTATTTACTAAATAGTTCAGAACATATATATTGTTCATTACCACATCTCTCCTCTCCATACTCTATTGCACATTATCCATGCCCATTCCTTTAATTCTATTTCCTCATATTTCATTTTTCATTTGGAATCTCATCTATACCAGGTGCCTTTCCATCTTTCATCATCCCTAATACCTTGACTATTTCCTCTTTTGTAATCTCCTCCTCCTCATTTGTTTCCCTACCATCTTTTCCTCCTTTCCTAACTTTCCTCTCTACCTCTCCTAGTAATACCATGAAACATTTTTTCCATTCTATCATCTCCATATCCTGGTTTATTATTTTCCTTCTTCTTCTCTCTTTATTTACCAGCTTCCAAACCTCTTCTTCCGTCCTAGCCTTCTCCGCTTCTTCTACAAACCTTTTATTTTTCTCCTCTTTCTTTTTGATCACAGAATGGTAGAAAACTAATCTTTTTGGATAAAAATTAACCTTTTTACTTAAAAAATTCAAAAAGAGGTTGAGAATGCAACCAAATTTGGTTGAAGTTTAATCTTTTTTGTTCGAAAATGTAACGGATTTGTTGAAAAGTCGTCGTTTCGGATTGAAAATTCATTTTTTATTGTAAAATACTATCTTTCGTGGTTGAAAATTCATCTTTCTTAGTTAGAAATCAAATTTGTGGTTGAAAATTTTATCTTCGAAAAATTGTACTATTTAGCTTGAAAACTTAACTCTTATTTTGTTGAAAATGGTTTTTCTTGGTTGAAAATGCAAGCATGTTGTTGAAAAATTCTTCTCTTTGGTAGAAAATTAATCTTACTGTTTGAAAATTAATTTGTTTTACTTGAGGATTTAACTAGTTTTTCGAAAATTCATCTTTTCTGTTCAAAATCGACCTTTTTTTATGGAAAATTAAAATCTTTTGAGGTTAAAATATCAAGTGTCACATACTTCGTTAAGAATTCATATTTCTTCTTTGAAAATTGAGCTACTTGGTTAAAAGTTGAACTGCTTTGGTAAAAATTATTTTTTCGGTTGAAGATTCATATATTCGATTGAAAAGTGGAGTATTTTGTTGAAATGATATAATTTTTGTTGATGATTCCTGAATCGTGTTGAAAATTCGACTTGTGATAGGAAATTATTCTTTTTAGTTGAAAATTAATCTTTTTACTTAAAAAACTAAAAGCACTTTGGTTGAAAATTCAACTGATTTGGTTGTAAATTTAATTGTTTTCTTGAAAATTCAATTATTTTGTTAAAATTATCTTTCCTGGTCGAAAATGTAACGGACTTGTTGACAATTCATCCTTTTTAGAAAAAATTATTTTGTAATCAATAAATTAAACTATTCCATGTTTAATTGAATAATTCTCGTTTTTAGTTGAGAAGTAATTTATTTTGTCAAAAATTCGTCTTTCTTGGTAGATAATTAATTTGCTTGATTGAAAATTGATCTTTTTTGATGATAATTGTTGTATATTGCTAAGAATTTGTCTTCTGTCAACAACTATTCTTTTTACATTCTCATCCAGAGAAGGTATTAGATTTGTGTAAAATTTGACCCCCTCGGTTTTCGTCAAATGTCCACGTTTTGAGACTCCCTGAAGCCAAAAAACAGGTTTTTACGAATGTGTCTGTCTTACGTGTGTGTCTGTTTTTACGAATGTGTGTATGTGTGTATGTATGTGTGTGTAGATTTTTAGTCTGTTAGAACGATAACATTCGGAACAATTGACAGATTGGATTGGGCTTTGGTTTACTCTTCAAGTGTCCTAAAATGAAGGTCAAGTTCGTTAGCCAGCCATTTTGGATAAAAATTCAAAAATTAAGAGCATTTTGAATATTTTTGAGACTACTTTTTTTCAAAATTTGAAAACTATATCTGCGGACGTTCATAGTACTCGGAAATTCCAACCATCTATTCCCATAACATTAACATTTTCAGCCAAACAACGCACGATACGAAAAAAAGTCAAGGCAAGAAAAATGTTTCTTTTTGCACGCCCTACAAGATCGTCATAAAGACTTTTTGAATTTTCTTGAAAAATCGAAAATTCACATTTTCATTGCGCAAAAAATGATGAAAAATCCAAAAATTCAATTTTACGATCAAACTATGCAAGATACGACAAATGATGATTTAACAAAATTTTTGCATAAAAAAAAAGATCTACAAATTTGTAATTTATCACTCTTTAATAGGATGCGTAGTTTTTGTTTTATTCGTAAAAAATAGCATTAAAAATAAAAAAATTAAATCTTTGGAAAAACAGTGCAAGGTACGTAAAAAGACGAAAAGACAAAAATTATGCATTCAAAAAAGATCTACAAATTTATTGGCAATCGCTTTTTGATAGAATCCATAGTTTTTGCTTTAATCTTAGAAAATAAAATTAAAAATGAAAGCATTAAATTTTTGGACAAACGACACAAGCTATGCATGAAAAAAATTAATAGGCAAAAGTTGCTCACACAAGAAAGAGCTATAAAAATTTGTCATAAATAATTTTTTTAAAGAATCGTATTTTTTGTTTTAATCATAAATAATCGCATTAAAAATTAAAAAAATTGGCTTTTTGGAAAAACCACACAAGAGACGAAACAAAAATTAATAGACAAAAGTTGTTCAACCAAAAATGATCTACAAATTTTTTATAAACTTTTGTTATACAAATTTTCATAGATCCACTTTACGCTAGGATGCGTATTTTTAGTTCAAATCGTAAAAAATAACATTGAAAATAAACAAAATGAATATATCGAAAAATGCCACAAGTTGCAATAAACTGTTTAAAATTACCCACGCCCCTTTTTTGTTAAACGTATACGTTGTGAGACCCTCTGCACCCGGAAAACAGGTTTTTACGAATGTGTCTGGCTGTATGTATGTATGTCTGTAGATATGTCTGTGAGCACGATAATTTTTGAAAGAATTTTTTAGCATAGAAAACAGAAAGTCAAGTTCATCAGCCAGCTATTTTGGATAAAAATTAAAAAGTTAGAGCATTTTTACCATTTTTGAGACCACTTTTTTTAAGATTTAGAAATTGGATGTACGGCGGTTTGTGGTACTCAAACAGACAAACAATTTATCCTAAAGACTTTTTTTTTATAGGAAAAAATTTACCAAAGTTATAGCATTTACAAAATTCAAAAAAACAAACGAAAATGAAAATATAAAGCCAAACAACGCATGATACGAAGAAAAGTCAGGAGAATAAAAACGTTGATTTTTGAACACACTACAAGATTGTCATAATGACTTTTAGAATTTTTTTGAAAAATCGAAAATCAAATTTTGACCGCAAAAAAAAAATAATAAAAAATTCCATTTTCCGGTCAAACTATGCAAGATACAACGTGCGGTTTTTGTTTTATTCGTAAAAAACAAAATAAAACTAGTAAATTTTTGGACTAGTAACAGAAGCTAAGAAAAAAATTATTGAAGAAAAGTTGTTTGCTTAAAAAAGAACTACCAATTTTTCATGAGTAATTTTTTGATAGGACCCGTGGTTTTGGTTTTAATCGTAACAAATAGCATTAAAAATGAAAAAATTAAATTTTTTGAAAAACGACACAAGATACGAAAAAAAGTTAAAAGATAAGAATTGCTCACCCAAAAAAGATCTAAAAATTGGTTAATTATCATTTTCAGACAGCACAAGTAGATTTTTTTTATCGTAAAAAATAAGATTGAAAATTAAAAAATGAAATTTTTGGAAAAATGACAAAGTTGCAATGAAATGTTTAATAATAAAATTGTTTTCCACATTCTCATAAGAGAAGGTATTAGATTCGCGTAAATCCCCCCCCCCCCTCTTACACCCGTTTTAGTCAAAACACGCACATATATATATATATATATACATATTAGGGTAGCTCAAAAATGCATGGCAAAATTTTTTTTCATGCTAGAGGGCAACGATCCCCCCCATTTTGTTCGAAATTCGAAAAAAAATCCCTAATTTTTGTTTCTTCGATTTTAACTGCTGCCTGTTTTGATTTGAATTTTTCCATGTAAAATGCATGGGGAAAAATCACTTTTTTCAGTTTTTGAAATAATTTTTTAGGGTTTAAAAAAATGTGACGAGAAAGTATGGAGGCTTGTACAGAATTATCCAACGAAGAATTTCATGTATCGGACATATAGGCTTGACACCTCTAACACACCCCCACGAGTCCCTGAAAACTACCCTTAAAACAAAAATGTAAATTCTCCATGAAAACTACCTTTTGGGCACTGTACTCTCGTCTTTTTTTTACCTAAAATTATTTATATTGGTCTAGTGGAATATTTATAACCATTGCTTAATTCCTTTTCAATTATTTAAACAAATGGAATTTGGTTATTAACAATAATTTATTAATTTTCAAACATTTACACAAATTCCATTTGTCTAAAAAAATTTTTTCCCAAAAATTCGTTGAACTGTCAGTTTATTATCGTTATTAATTTTTTATAGAATTGGAAAATATTTTTTATTAAATTTATGTTATTAAAGATGATAAATTGCCAGTTTGAGCAATTTTTAGATAAAAAATCCTTATTTCTTAAAAAAAAGATGGTCAAGAAAAATTGATTAAACAAATGAAATTTGTTTGAAGCTTTTCAAATTAATTAACAAATGTTGATAAACATTCTACTGAAGAAATAATAATAAACTTCAATAAAGAAAATGTCGAAAGAAAATTATTTGAACAAATTACATTTGTTTAAGTAATTGAAAATTATTAAATTATTCTTAATAAATATTCCACGAGACCATTATAAATAATTTTAGGTAAAGAAAGATGAGAATACAGTGCTCAAAGAATCGTTTTTATGAGAAATTTATATTTGTGGTTTTAAGGGTAGTTTTCAGGGACTCGTACGGGTGTGTTAGGGATGTCAAACTCATATGTCCGATACATGAAATTCTTCGTTGGATAATTCTCTACCGGCCCCCATACTTTCCCGTCACATTTTTTTAAACCCTAAAAAATTATTTCAAAAACCGAGAAAAGTGATTTTTCCCCATGCATTTTACATGGAAAAATTCAAGTCAAAACTGGCAGCAGTTAAAATCGAAAAAACAAAAATGAGGGATTTTCTTTTTTCGGATTTGGAACAAAATGGGGGGGATCGTTAACCTCTGAGACAAAAAGTGTTTTTGAGCCACCCTAATATATATATATGATTTTAAACCATGATGATTAAACCATTTTAAGAGATTGTAAGAAGTTTGAAACTTTGTTGTGTTGTTTTAAGAGAGTATATCATATTTTTTGAATTAGAAATTTTTTTATAGGATTTTAAGGAATTTTAGGAGAATGAAAAAGATTTTTGAAATTTTTACAGAAATTTAAAGATATCCTGGAGTTTTTAAGTTATTTTAAGTTATTTTTAGATTTACCCGGGAATTTAAAAGACTGCAAGTATTTTTTCACGAGTTTACAAAAATTTAATTGATTTCGAGAGATCCTAAAGTATTTTAGGCTTTATTGTGTAGTTCTGAGAGTTCGAGAGTTGCTTTCACGATTTGAAAACATTAAGGAATTTTTAAGTTCCTATGAAAATTTGAAGACTTATAAGTGACTTTAAGGAATGTTCAAAATTAGGGTGGAATTTTAATGAATTTAAAGAGATCTTAGGTTATTTAAATTAAAAGAATTTTATGATTGTAAATCAATTTCCTGAAATATTAAAGAATTTAAATTCAGAAATTTAAAATATTGCAAGAGTCCTATATGATTTTTCGGATATTTAAAGAAATTCAAGAGATTGTTGGGAATTTTAAACTGTGTTCTGTCATTTTAAGAGATATTTTTATGATTTGAAAAAAATCTAATGGGATCTGAATGAATCTTCAGTGATTTTAATGGATTTTACCGAAATTTAAAGAATTGCAAGAGTTTTTTAAAAAGATTTTTTGAAAATTTAAGCGATTTCCAGAGATTGTAAGGAGTTTTAACCTTTGTCGTATAGTTTTAAGAGATTTAAAGGTATTTTTACGACTTGAAAAAAAATTTAATGGGATTTTAATGAATATTAATCATATTTAGTGATTTTAAGGGATTTTTAAAAAAAGTATACAAAAAAATTAAAGAATGTCAACTGTTTTTCATTTGTTTTAAAATATTTAAAACTCTTGGGATTCTTTTAATTTTCATACAATTTTCAAAAAATTCCATAAAATCACTTAAAAATTCATTAAAATCCAATTAATTTTTTTTTCAAATCGTAAAAATATCTTTTAATCTCTTAAAATTATACAACAAAGCTTAAAACTCCTTACGATCTCTTGAAATCGTTTGAATTTAAAAAAAAAATAATTTAAAAAAAACCTCTTGCAATTCTTTGAATTTCCGGGTAAACCTAAAAATAACTTAATATGCTGTAATAATCAGTAAAAACTTTTTGACTTCTCAAATATTTAATTTGTCGTTTATTTTCTTTTTTTTGTAAATTGCGAATTTCAGACTCATTCTGTGAAGTCCATTGTCATTTTGAGGTTATAAAATCGCTCGTGAAATCGCGGTTTGTGTTTTGAGTTTGAAAAAAACTTAACTCACCACTTTTGCAGCAACGGCCAGCAATCCAGACAGGAATTCCGGCTAAAATAATCTCCTTGGTCCGATTTTACTTAATTTAAGACGGGAATCTAAAGAATTCAAACGATATTTTTACACGTCAGTCAATGCAAAAAATTAGCGTAAAAGATACGAAGTTTTTAGATTCGTTTTACAAATCACAATGCACTCACGAGAAATAAACGAGGAATCATCAGGCACAAATCCGAAAACAGCACGATTTCTCAAATACATCAAATAACTTAAGTTACTTTTGGCAATATTTTCAAGAGCCGCCCGGAGCGCGCGAATTACCGAAACAACAACAAACACGAAGTGTGGAGAAGCACGAGATAATTGCAAGTGATGCCAACGTTTATAAAATATAATGATAAGTAGATTTTCAAATCTAGAGGATTTACAACAGCTTTTTATTAAAAATCAGACTAAAATTAACTCATAAATGTTTAAGCTACTCTTTTTTTATAGTCGAGACAAAATTTAAGTACACACTGGCGCAGTTATACTCTCTATTGTAAGTTTATTATTTGAAAAATTCCAGCTTTTTAAAAGCTTCACAGTGGTGGCAGCACTGTTGCTTGTTTACTATGGTCAAAGATCTATAGTCGATTACTCGGCGTTGTCGGTTACACCACGTGTCTCGTACGAATTTATCGTTGATTTCCATTATAAAACACAACTGTATTTACTTTTTTGATTCGCGAAAATAACGTCATTTCTGGTATTTCGTTAATTTTAAAACCGTTAATAATCGTCGGGAGTGTCTCGAAAGTGCTGCTTAAACTTATTTTTCGTCATGAAAAAAATCGTTTCAGCCATTTGTTGTTGTTATCAAGAATGTAGGCGTTTGTTACTCCAATATCAGGAACTTTCCTCGTAATTACTCCAATACATTGATTTTTCTCATGCTTGATGCTATGCAGTGCAGAAAACAAGGTTGGTCTATTTTTTTGTAGTCAAAATTTCATGTGGATAGTAGTATGAAAGCGTTCTTTTCATCATATCAAATCAGCGAATTTCTAGTTTAAAAACAATTTGTGAGACATTTTATTATACAAATTTGATCTCATTATAATTAAAGAATATAGCGTTTATAAACCGGCAGCCACTAACACTTCTATATGCACTAATAGCTACTTGATGTTACTCTTTTTTTACATTCTCATCAGAGAAGGTATTAGATTTGTGTAAAATTTGCCCCCCCCCCCGTTTTTGTCAAATGTCCACGTTTTGAGACCTTCTGAACCCAAAAAACAGGTTTTCGTGAATTTGTTCGAATCCGCACAAAAATAAATGAATGATATTTAGGGATGGCGCAAACCCCATGAAGTTTAACATGTATTTCCCATAAGAAAAAATACGTTTTTGTAAATCTTATTCAGAATCCTCAATATTATCTCAATCGAGTTGAAACTCAACATTTCTCTTCACAATTAGCCATAGAATATGAATGAAATATCCCTTTTCAAATATCACCCCCATGTGTCTGTTTTATAGGGTCCCAAAGAAACCCCATAAGTGAAAAAATGAGTTTTGCAAGTTTTTGGCGCTAATTATAATTTTTTTGCAGTTTTTTTTAATGCGAATTGTTTCTAATACATAAAATATGACTTCACATTGAAAATTATATTGTTTAATGAATTGTTTAAACAATTTATTATAATTATAAATAATATTATATTTGAATAATGCTAGAAAGATGCGGATTTTTTTTTAGTGTCTGGCTTTGTGTCCAATTTTCATCTATAGTGAAGTAATAATAAATTCAAGTTAACAAAATAATTGTTTAAGCTATTCATTATAATTATTAATAATATTATATTTGAATAATGCTGAAAAGATGCGCTTTTTTTTTAATTTCTGGTTTTTTGTCCACTTTTCATTCGCAGTGAAGTGATAATGAAGTCAAGTTAACAAAATAATTGTTTAAACAATTTATTATACTTATTAATAATATTATATTTGAATAATGCTAGAAAGATGCGGTTTTTTCCTGGCTTTTTGTCCAATTTTCATCTTTAGTGAAGTAATAATAAATTTAAGTTAACCAAATAATTGTTTAAACAATTTATGAAAATTATTAATAATATTATATTTGAATAATGCTAGAAAGATGCGGTTTTTTTTTTAATTTCTGGCTTTTTGTCCAATTTTCATTTGGAGTGAAGTAATAATAAATTCAAGTTAACAAAATAATTGTTTAAACAATTTATTATAATTAATAATAATATTATATTTGAATAATGCTAGAAAATGCGTTTTTTTTAAATTGCTGGCTTTTTGTTTAATTTTCATTTGAAGTGAAGTAATAATGAATTCAAGTTAACAAAATAATTGTTTCAACAATTTATTATCATTGTTGATAATATTCTCTTTGCCTAATTGGTAGAATGTTGCGGTTTTTTCTGAAATTTTCAACGGTTTGTTTATTTGTCATCAGGCGTGACTTGATAATTAATTAGATTCAGCAAAAATAATTGTTCAAACAAATTATTATTGTTTATGACTATCTTCATCTATATCAATTGCGCCTGATATTTGCGGTTTTTCGGCTATGTTTACTTTTCTGTCCTTTTTTCACTTGGTGAGGTAATAATTAATTAAAGTTAACAAAAAAGTTGTTTGCACAATTTAATATTGATTTCTGCCTTTCGTGTAAAATAGCTTTTTTTCTTTAAATCAATTTTTTTAAGCATTGTGAAAAGAGCAAAAATAATTCACTTAAAACAACAATACCTTTCGGAAAATCATTTTGTTGTGGCTGACTTATTACTTGTTCATAAATAAAAAGGCGATGCAAAGTGGAAGATTTTAGGAAAAACCGCTACTTTCTAGCACTTATCTAAGAAAAGTTAGTTATGAACAATATTAAATTGTTTGAACAACTTTTTTGTTGACTTTAATTAATTATTACCTCTCTAAGTGAAAAAAGGACATAAAGGTGCAAATTGCCCGAAAACCGCAACTATCAGGCGCAATTGATATAGATGAAGATAGTCATAAACAATAATAACTTGTTTAAACCATTATTTTTGCTGAATGTAATTACTTATGAAGACACGCCTAATAGAAAATAGACAAACAGTGGAAAATTTCAGAAAAAACCGCAACATTCTACCAATTATACAAAGATAACAATGATAATAAATTGTTTAAATAATTATTTTGTTAACTTGAATTCATTATCACTTCACTCCAAATGAAAATTAAACAAAAAGCCAGAAATTAAAAAAAAAACGCATCTTTCTAGCATTATTCAAATATAATATTATTAATAATTGTCATACATTGTTTAAACAATTATTAGTTTAACTTAAATTCATTATTACTTCAATCCGAATGAAAATTGGACAAAAAGCCAGAAATTTAAAAAAAAACGCATCTTTCTAGCATTATTCAAATATAATATTATTAATAATTTTCATAAATTGTTTAAACAATTATTTGGTTAACTTAAATTTATTATTACTTTACTACAGATGAAAATTAGACAAAAAGCCAGAAAAAAACCGCATCTTTCTAGCATTATTCAAATATAATATTATTGATAATAATAATAAATTGTTTAAACGATCACTATTGTTAACATTGATGAACTATCCCTTCCCTCTAATTGAAAATTGGACACAAAATGGAAAATTTGTGAAAAAACCGCGTCTTTCTAACTCCATTCTATGAGAAAATTGCTAAAAACAATAATAAATTGTTTAAACAATTCATTAAAATATATAATATTCAGTATAAAGTCATATTTTATGTATTAAAAACAACTCGCATTAAAAAAAATGCAAAAAGAATCATAATTAGCGCCAAAAACTCGCAAAACCCATTTTTTCACTTATGGGGTTTCTTTGGGACCCTATAAAACAGACTTATGGGGGTGATATTTGAAAAAAGATATTTTATTCGTATTCTATGGCTAATTGTGAAGAGAAATGTTGAGTTTCAACTCGATGGAGATAATATTGAGGATTCTGAATAAGATTTACAAAAACGTCTTTTTTTCTTATGGGAAATACATGTTAAACTTCATGGGGCTTGCGCCACCCCTAAATATCATTTTTTTTCGAAACAAAAAGAACGCATTTTTTTTTGTGCGGATTCGAACAAATTTGAGGGGTGTCCCCATAAAAATTCGAAATTTTTTTTTTTGGACCACCCTAGTGTGTATGTATGTAGATTTTTAGTCTGTTAGCACGATAACTTTCGAAAGAATTGACAGATTGGTTTGGGCTTTGGTGTACTCTTCAAGTGTCCTAAAATGAAGGTCAAGTTTGTTAGCCAGCCATTTTGGATAAAAATTCAAAAATTAAGAGCATTTTGAAAATTTTTGAGACTACTTTTTTTCAAAATTTGAAAATTATATGTCCGGCTGTTCATAGTACTCGGGAATTCCAACAATCTATTCTCATAACATTTTTCGATAAAATGAAAATTTTCATAGTTACAGCATTTTCAAAATCCAAAAGAAGAAACGAAAATTAACATTTTCAGCCAAACAACGCACGATACGAAAAAAAGTCGAGGCAAAACAAATGTTTCTTTTTGCACGCCCTACAAGATCGTCATAACGACTTTTTGAATTTTCTTGAAAAATCGAAAATTCACATCTTCATTGCACAAAAAATAATGAAAAATAAAAAAATTCAATTTTACGATCAAACTATGCAAGATACGACAAATGCTGATTCAACAAAATTTGTAGGTAAAAAAAAGATCTACAAATTTGTTATTCCTCACTTTTCGATGGGATGTGTAGTTTTCTTTTAGGCGTAAAAAGAACATTAACAGTGAAAAAATGAGCCCGATAAGTGGGCACATTCTCATCAAAACTTTGCTTATTTCATTTCCTTTTCATCTCGTGTGTGTTTTTTCAGAATACTTCATTGTTTTTGTGTTCTCAATACTATTTCTAACCATTAAAACAATAAAATAACTATATCATTAATGCTCACGGTACTTGAAAATTTGTATTTTTACATTCTCATCCAGAGAACGTATTACATTTGTGTAAGATTTGACCCCCCCCCCCCCGGTTTTTGTCAAATGTCCATACGGAATTACACGCTGAAGTAATGGAATTCCCTTCTTCATTTGATATCAAATACAAATTTAATCATTTTCATCTGAAGAACATAGAACATAACATATGGTCGTTGCGAAGCGCGACTACCAAATATCGAGCGCGACTTCATTCCTGAATGATTCTCCTATTCTCGTGAAAAATCTCAATTTTTTTTATTCTCTGAGAGCATTTCAGGATGTGGAGTCTAGATATGAAATTCAAAGACTCGACAAATTAATACTTTTTGCAGAAAAAAATCATTGCAGTTGATTAAAATAAGGCCTTCTGATATAAGGAAGATGTTCAAGTTGAAAAATTCGAATCATACAAAAATTAATCCACTAGCTCTAACTTTTTTCATTTTTTTCCCCCGCCGTGGTAATATGTCATTTCGAACATTTATGCGCCTTGAGAGACGGTTGTAGGTTTTAAAAATTTATGCGAAATTATGCGAAATTATATCAAGGAAGAAGTTAGATTCTTTACGCAATTGTAAATTCCTTGCAAGTACGAAGATTGTACACGAGTGAAGTATCCATTGCGATAAGTAGATTCAGTACCTCTGCCAGCTTATCCACCTCTCTTACTTCTTCCACGCTATAACGAATAACGTTAATGGAGAAGGAACTGGAGAAGGATATACTCCATTACCGTGCTGTGAAACTTTCGGAATTCTCTCTGCGATATTTACGCGGTGAACCCGGCGTTATCTTTTACCCAGTGCCCAGAGATCAGATCGGGGTGACGGGGTTCCGATCCGAACTTTTGGCGCATTGAACCGAGTTCGTAACCTTTCCTTTCTAGTTCCTTTTTCTTTTTCTTTCCCTTACCTTTGCAAAAGCTAGCTCACAAATTCATGGTGGGATGAATCTCATTAATTTTTTAAATCAACCCATTTTACTTGAAAGAGAATTAACAACATTCCGTAAATTACTTCCTTTAACACGGTGGCTTGGATTGAGATCAATTAAAAAGAGCTTGCACCTTTCATTTTTCTTCTGAAATCATTCCAATGATGCCTCACGTTTGTTTTGAGACCTGAGAGAAAAAAATAGCTGAAGGAATTTTTAAATAAGCTTATTATTACGTCTACAGATTAATGACGTTAACGTTGATGTCATCTAACTCTTGGTAGAACTTGAATTTTCGTTACTGCATTTTTTTTTAGTCCATCTCAAAATTTACCATTTAAAAATATCTGGAACCCCTTTTTACACGTTTTTTGTGTTACCCGACCTTCTTTCAAGGCTGATAAAATGATTTCGGTGGCAAGACATTGAAGCCGAGGTACCGAATTAATTTGTAGACATAATAATTTTTATATTTTATTTTTACGTTATTATGTAGCAGTACAGAACTGAATAACCAAAAAAGTTTAAATTTGTCAGGAGAACGAATTGAGGCCGAGAAAGTATGAATAGAAAAAATTATCCAGTTCCGAGAAAAATAATCTGGAAGTTTGCAATCTCAACGTGACAGGAACTCAAAATTGGAACAGGCTTGGTTGCGGATCACAATAAAAATGCAAATTTCAGTCTAAGCAAAAAAAAACCATTTCTGAAATATAATCAGTTTCTCAATTGGGAGAAAATAAGTTTGAATAAAAAAGTTAAGCAATTTTGAGTAAATAATTCAAGAATTTGAAGGTTCAACTTCCATGGATTCTGAAAATCGTCTTTAGACAGCAACTAAAAATCTATTTTTCAATTTAAAAAAATAATAAAAACTTCCTCTCGAGATATGGGGAGGCTGAATATAAGTAACAAGGTGTACATCTAAAAAAAATCATTCTTTCGGGGAAAATAAAGATTTGGTATATCTCACTCTAAGAGGCGATTCTTCGCTGAAAGGTCTATAAAAAGAAGAAAGGTCATGTAACGTTGAAAAAACCTTATAAAAGTGGTTTTTTGTGAAGAACAAAGATTTAAGATTTTGGGTTTGAATTTAATGGGTACTTTGGTGCTGCAAAAAGTGGCAATTAGATTTATTTGCGGTCTTCTTCTGTGAAAAAATAACTATTTTATTATTTTACTGTAATTAAAAACTTTGAGGAAGATAAAAATTGTTGGTTATCTAGTTCATTACTGCAATCCTTCAAATTAATTTACACATCCGGAACACATTGAAATGTTGGAAAAAGTGTTAAAAATTGCAGTTTATCTCAGTTTTTTTGGGTTTCTTAACCCTGAGCAAAAATCCTTATTATTTTGTTCGGGTGTCCGTCCGTCCCTCCACCGTATTTTTGCTAAGGCGGGGAAGTGACGGAAAATGATGGGAGGGGTAGTAGGAGAAGAAAGGGGAAATGAGGGAAGTGGAAGCATCGGTAGTAAGACGAAATGAGGGGGTGAGTTGGGAAAATATGGGGGAAGTGGGAAGGGGGAGGTAGCAGAAGTGAGGGGAAATGAGAAAAGAATAGAAGGGAAAATAAGATAAAATTAGGGTGGCAAATAAGGCGGAGTAAGTGTACAATAAGTAGGAAGATAAAAGAAAATTAGGGGAAGGGGAGTAAGGAAAGTAGAGGAAGTGAGGGGAAATAAGAATAGGGAAAGTAGGGAACATATGATGAATGAGTGTGTGGAAAGGGGCTGTCAGGTTTGGAAAAGTAAGGAAGTGTAGGAAAATTAGGGATGTTAAATTGGGGGAATAATAAGAAATGAGGGGAGGGTAACTAGGTAAATTAGGGGAAATTTGGGGATAAAAATAATGAATAATGAGGGGGAAGTGAGTAGAAATGAAGAGAGGGGAGTTAGGAGGAGTGAGTGTAAGTGAGGAGTATAGGGGAAATGATTAGGAATGAGGGCGAGTAGGGGTTGGGAAATGAGGACTGTGGAATGGAATTAGGGTAAGAGGAGTGTTAGCTGGGGAAGCCTGGAGAGGGGAAAATAGAGGTGGAAGAATTTTGTGAAATGGGGGGTGGGGAATGTAGGGGAGTAGGTGAGTAAGAGAGGCAAGCACTAATTTTTTTAATATTCATGCACTTCAGAGAATACCACTTTGAATTTGTTTCAAGGAAAATTAAAGTGCATTACAAAAGTTATATTTTTTTGAAAAATTGTTTAAAAAATATTATAGTTCTAGATTTGAAGAAATAAAATTTTTCCTGTACACTGTAGGCAAAAATATGCAGGATATGAGTTTAAGCACACTTAATTTACAGTTAATCTGAAGAAATAAAATGTTATATCGCCAATAACATCCGAAGTTATAGCGTGTTGAAAAATACCCACTTTTATGAAAGTTCGTTAAGAAGTTAGTTGGTTTTAAAATGTCACGTTTCTACTGCAATTTGCGTTAAAAGTTGTTGTTGTTATAATAAAAGTATTCCAAATAACTAATGGATCTGAAAACCTTTAATAACTCCTGTAATATATCCATAAAAATATATTTCCATAGAAACGCTATATTTAAAAAACACTTACTTTCGAACGAACATTCATAAATGCGGGTATTTTTTAACATGCTATAACTCTGAACGTATGAGAGATATGACATTTTATTTTTTATAGATTTTCTATTAATTGAGTCTACTCTAACCAATATTGTGATTATTTTTGTCTATATTCAAAAGAAAGTATGCTATTTGACGAACACTAAAACTAATTTTTTTACCAATTCTTCAGAAGAAAATAAATTCCGAAGGCTGTATCTCCTAAACTATATGAGATAAATAACAATTTTTTTCCAAAATTCTGATGAGCCCGCATGTCGAAAGATGTTTAACGTCTGAATGCTGTTTTTCGATGCCAGAATATAGAGTTTAAGCTACAAAGGTAGCTCTTCAGATTAATTTTTACGAAAATATGCTTAATGACCTGAAAAAAAATTAAGTTTATTCGAAAATCCCTGCAGCAATTTTTTTCTTTTTGGTCGCAAAATAATCAAGAAGCATTACTGAAGTAATTTCAGAAGAGAAATTTTAACCCTTTTGGGTTAGCTCAATTCAAGTCTACCATGTTAAACAAGATAGATGACTTCTTTGAAATATCTTGAAATAATATTGAGATAATTCAGGAAGTCACCGAAATATGCTGAAGTCCCCGAAGTATGCTGAAGTCACCTATGTAACGTGAAGTCACTAAAATACCCTAAAGTCATTAATGTATCCGGAAGAAACTGAAGCATTGTTAAGTTTTTTTTTTTTGTTAACACATTGAAACAATCTGAAATTACTGTAGTCTCCTAAAAACGATAAAACATCCTGAAGTCAGTTGACTTCTCTAAAATATTCTGCTGTAATATTCTGAAGTTTCTGAACTATCCTGAAATTACTGAAGTATCATGATGTCAGCTTATTTCAAAATTACTGAAGTTTCCTGAAATCATCTGAAATCTTCAAAGTAGTCCTGAATAATGACGATATTTGAATTTATATGAAGTAGCACTTTATTTAGGAAATATTCTGAATATACTGAAATATCTTGAGATTGCTCAATGATTTTTGAAGTCAGAAGTAAGGCGTACCCTCGAATGACCAAATTGGCAACTTCCAGGTTCTTATTTTATATTAACATATTCATTGTTTTTAAAATTGATATGTTTTGCATACAACTACTATCTTTTAATCTATAAAAAAATGTAATGAAATAATTAAATTTCACAAGCACTATGGTTTTCCGTGAAAGGATATAATAAAGTAATTAACTTTAACTTTCCTCTATCAGTAAAGCATAAGCACTTATGTAAACGAGCCATTTATTTTAGGTATTGAGGGTACTGAAAATAGGGAATTTGGGGCGTTTCAATAGTCCTTCAGCCAACCCCCCGGTTGCATTGTCGGTGTAACCGATATATAGTCTACCTAATTTTCATTTGCTTAGCTTTCAAAATTAGTTTTCTTTCGCATTAGCAGTAATCGGAAATCCTGGGGGATATAGAAAATAGGAAACCCATTAATATCAACAAGATATGCGACAAGATTCATCTCTTTTTTACAACTCTGCTTTTTTTACATCCGGTATCTTCCAATTTGCGCTTGAAAAAGAGATCTTTGGTTCATTTATTTACTTGAGGAGCAATATCGGATAAGTTTCTCTTCAAACCAATATTTATAAATCCTAATGAGTTTAATTGAAAAAAAAATGAATTGTTTTTACATTTGAAAAACAGTGATCGAGTGGAAAAATTTATTAGTTTGTCGCGAATGTGCGACACATTCGTTACGAAACGTCATAGCAGATGCTTCGTTATTATTTAGCTAATTTTCCCTCTTTCCCGAGAGTGTGCAGCTGGTGCAATATAATAGAACTGGACTTCCTACAATACAAGGGTGGCAAAAGTGATACACATGAGCAACCAGAGTTGTACAAACTTTTAAGGAGATAAAAGGATGAGGTAAAAACAGAAATGGATTTTACGAGACGAAAAATATTTCAGATTAAAAATATATGTGTTATTCTAAGGAAAATTGAGAAATTAAGCCACTGATCATCTCCTCAGAAAGTTTTGAAGAAGATCTCGTAATTATTCACAACAATATGTAGCGAAATCAGTGAAAATTGTTTAAAATAACAAATTTTTTGCATTGCATACAATCACAGAAAATATAAACATGTAAAAATACAGAACAAGTGAAATATTATTATTAATAACAATAATCTTCGAATTTATTCGTTCAATCACTTTCTCCACATTGAATCTTAGTAACTATCTAGAAGCCAAAAAAATAGCTTCAGAATGAAATTATAAATTCAAAAGAAGCCGCTGCTAGACCTATAATTATTGTGCAGAACTAGATAATCAAAAAAATCCGAATTTTTCAGGAGAGCAAAAAAAATACTGTAAAATCAACATCACCATTTAAAGACAAAACAAAAGTCCACTCTTGACATGAATTATTGTTTCTGAATTAATGCTACAAAAGTGTGACTAGAAAAAGTTTCCAATTCCAAGGAATAGTACGTGGAAGTTGACAATCTCAAGCAATTTAAAAAATTCCAATTTTTAGTTTAAACAGAAAATAAAAACTAACTGCCCTAATATTGAGTCACTCAATTGAAAAATTTGAGTTTATTATTATTATTATACCATTAAGCCATTTCCCTTTCGGGGTAGGCGTGACTTGCTCGGTTGGAAAGTAGTGGGATAGGTATATAGGTGTAAAGTAGGTCGTTATATGGTATAAGGTAGATAGGTATATAGGTATATATGTGTTAGGTATAGATATTTTAGATTGATCTGGAGTTTTCTTACAAAAAATTAACCAATTCCGATTAAATCATTCCAGAATTTAGAGGTTAAAATTCCGTGGGTTTTGAAAGTCGTCTTTCGATAACAATTAAGAATCTAATTTTCAATTAAAAAAATAATAGAAAAACTTACTCCTGCTATATGGCGATACTATATAAGAAAAAAAATGTGTAAAAAAAGATATTCTTTTCCGATAAAATTAACATTTTGTAAAAATATTTAAGATCTTAACTAAACTGTTGAAGTATTAATAATATAATTGAATCTTGAGCAAAATAGTTGACTTTTCATCCAAATAGATGAATTTTCAATATAAAAGATGAATTTTCAACCAAGAAGATTGATTTTCTACCAAAAAAGTCAAATTGTCAACCAAAGAGATAAGTTTTCAACTGAAATTATGAATCTTTCGACCTCAAGAGATCTATTTTCAACAAAGAAAAATTTTTCAGTCAAGAAAAAAAATTTAATCCAAATTGTTGAACTTTCAATTTAAAAGACGAATTTTCTACGAATCTATTAAATTTTCAACAAAATAGTTCTTTTCTGCCAAATGGATGAATTTTTAATATACAAAATGAATGTTCAACCAAGAAGATTAATTTTCTACCAAAAGACAATTTTTCTGTAGAACACGAAAATTTTCAATCCGAAAAAATGAATTTTCAACAGAAAAGTCAATTTTTAACTAAAAATAGTTGTATTTTTCACCAAAAAAGACAAATATTCAATAAATAACGATTCTTCAGTCAAGAAGAAGAGAGTTATTCCAAATTGTTGAAAATTCAATTCAGCAGACGAATTTCCTGCCAAGAAGTTAAATTTTCAAACCAAGAATCATATTTTTAACAAATAAGTTAACTTCTAACCAAACATTTGCTTCTTTAACCAAAAGATAGGACTTTTCAAACCAAGAAGATTAGCTTCCTAACAAAACAGACGACCTTGAAATTAACAAAGATCAATGTTCAAACAAAAATGAGAAAGTTACATTTTCTGTTAAAAGAACTCAATTTCAGATTAAAAAAAAGAATTTCCAACAAAAAAGTTTAATTTTCTAAACTTAAGAAATGAATTTCCAACTGGAACAATTAAATTCACAGGTAAAAATATTAACTTTCAGATAAATAAGAAAAACCATTCAATCAAAGAGATTAATTTTCAATGAAAAATTGAGTAGTAACATTTTTTGTTTGAAAAATAATTATTAATAAATCGATGGATTTGCAACTAAATAATAAAATTTTTTAATAAAAATAACATTATCAGGAGGAAGCAACTTAAAAAAAAAGAAAAGGAAACATAAATAATATGCAAATAAATTACTAACATGAATATTATATCATGAAAGGTCTATAAAAAGAAGAAACGTATATATTTGTTTATAAATAAATGATAATGATTTCAAGAAATATCGTTTCTGATACCAAGAGAAGAAACTGAGTGAAAAAATCTTTAAAAAACTGGTACTTTGGTGATAGAAAAAATCTCAAACAGTATCATTTAACAGGTTATTCATTTGAAAAAAAGTATAATATTACTTCACTTTATTCAAAAACAATAGGGATGGGAACATGGTAAGGAAAAAGTTACCAAGCAGAAAAAAATACAAAATGTACGAAGAAAGTGATATATTAAAAATTTTATTTTTTCAAATGCATTAATTTGCAGTATTGTGTTCTGTTGACTTCTATGATCAAAGAGAGCCTTAATTTCTATCTCTTTTTCCATTCATTGCGATAATGAAAGAAAATAAATAGGCTGAATGCGATAATAATATTATTATTATATTTCTAGAAAAAACAACATAGTAACCTATAAAACGATATAAGTTATCCAATTTTGATCTGTCAATATTCTTATTACTATATTAAAAATAAGATTTCCATCAAGTCCTTTTAATACAACGTCTATTTGATTTTTTCACAATTTTTTATGAAAAACCCCCATTTCCGGTAAAAATAATGATCATCTAATTCTGTACTGACAACCTTTATTTAATTATAACTAAATGCACGTTGCACATAATGGTTAAAATTCATGTATGTCTTTAGAAAAAAATAGCAAACCTAGGTATTATTTATTTTATGTATATTTGTCAGATATAATGATTTATTAAATTATTAAACTGGTTTCAAAAATGTTCCAAAACTCGTAACATTAAAAGATGTGTTCTCATGGAATTTTGAATTGTTTATGTTTTTAATATTAGGAAATAAAAACGTAGGGACGTGAACGCGCGCTTGCATTTACTGCTAGTAAGAGCAATAAAAGGTGAATTGGATCCTTTCGTAAATGATGTTTATCACTGAGAAAATTGCCAATTCAGAATTAAGAAGGAAAATGTCCGAAAGATGCTTCATATAAGATATACACGTCCATGGCTTCCTAAATCAATGAGTCAGATCTTGGCTAGCTTTGAGCCTTATCAGCGATCACCCCGAGGTTACGTTACTTATCATCCGAAAGCGATTCCTGAAACACGTTTGCAGTATCCTATGTGAGCGAATCTGCTTTCTCTCTATAAACTCTGGAATATTGTGAATTTGCCCGTACATCATCTCTATTCGTGATCTTACAGGATTAAGTTGCATGATGGGATTACGAGTTTTTTTTACGACGAGACTTCAGGGATCGGCAGCTGGCATGAGGGTCCACCTTTAATCTCGTTCTGATCGACCGATTTTAAGTCCAACATGGCTCAGCACCAATGAATAACTTATGGTTAAATCGCTGCTTTCTAAATATAACTTACACATATGCTCAAAATATCGATAGGATTTGATCAAGTGTCCTGTCGCAGTAAAAATGCCACTTTAGAAGGAATTACCTCAATAACTTTTTAAAATCCTATAGAACCTGTTTTTTTCAATACTTCAAACTATTATTCAGAAGCTTTTTCTATTATCGAATACTATATAGAATAATATGCAAAATAGAATCTCTTTATAACAGGTGACCTGTTTCATTTTATGAATGATAATTTTATAATTAATTTATAGAAATTATCAAATGTTATTCTACTAAGTTAACTATATAATGCACAGGTATTTTTTGAAATATTTCTATTCTACTTAGCATCAATAAGAACATTTGTAACTCAACGTTAGTAATTAAACTAATTAATTCAAGCTATACTTTAGCCATTATTTCATTCAACAACTTCTAGTTTTTCTGCTAATAAACAAGTCAACCAGGATTTTACTGTGATTAATTGCCATTCGGATGGTACAGATGTAGCTTGAATAGACAACTAACGCATATCGCCCGTGAATTTTTTTGAATCCATAACAAAAATAAATGCATTAAAAAAAATATCCAGAGGTTACTCAAGCCCTATGAAGCTTAACACGTATTGTTCACAAGAAAAAAGACATTCATGAAAATTGTATTGAGAATCGTCAATATTAGAAGAGTAGGGTTCCAAAAAATCCATAAGTGAAAAATTGGGTTTTGAGACTTTTTAGCGCTGATTATGATTTTTGACGGGTTTTTTAAATACATAATGTTTAAGACACATAAAATTTTACTTATGATTCGATGTTTACATCAATTTTAATATTGTTTTGAGTAATTTTCTCTTAGAATAGAGTTAGAAAGTCGCGGTTTTTTACCAATTTTTCAACATATTTTCAACTTTTCAATTAGAGTGTGGTAACAATTATTTCAAGTTAAAAAATATAATTGTTCAAACAAATCATTATTATTTCTAATTATATTGTCTTTGAATAATGCTAGAAAAATTCGGGTTTTGCCTAAATATTTAAAATTTTGTCCTCTGTTCACTAATAAGGAAACCTAGGTAGATGTCCGCTTCCGATTTTCTTAATTCTGACATGTGTTGTAATACTCGAAAAACTAAGCCACATGAATTTTTCCTTATCAGTCCAAATCAAGTTTTTGGAGGTAAAAACCGCCCGCGAAATCGGGGGTTTGCACATGCAGTTAATTGTTTCTCATATAGTAGCGGTATCTGCTGCTCGCGATAATTGAAGTTTAAGTGTTTTTGCATTTTCATGAAAAATTATTTTCAGGGGGTAACTAACCTTGAGTACTTTTTATTATGCTTGGCTGGGAAAAAGCATTTTTTTTTTTTTTTTAATGAAACCAATCATAGAAGTTAGTCGATGTAGGCGCCGAGCGCCTACAGAGTAGGGTTTCGTAGCCTGTTAAGACGTTAACTTGAGTCTTAACAGAATCTTAACACAAAATATTTCGTAATTTTGTGGAAAAAAATAAAAAAACATAATTTTTTGAAACAAAAATTATGTAAAAACTTTTTTGAAACGAATTTTTGAAAACAAAATTTTTGAGCGAAAAAAATGTTTAAGAAAAAAATGTGGCAAACAAATTTTTTAATCAATTTTTTCTTAATTTGTTTGAAAAAAAATTGGTTGAAAAAAAATATTTGAAAAAAATATTTCAAGGAAACAAAATTGTTGAAAAAAAATTTTGAAGCTAATTTTTGCTTTTTCTGTACGAAATGTTGGTACTTACGCCTTTTTGTGCGACAGACGGGCGGACGGACATACGACCGAAACCATAAGGGTTTCAGCCAGGGGCTACGGAAGCCTAAAAATGTCCTTATAGTGACACATGAAAAATTTAATTTTTTCACATTTTTCGAAAAATTGTTAGGGGGTGAACTACCCCAAAATTATTTTTCATTACACAAAAATTGCCAGACTGTAGTAAAGTCAGGCCGAGAAGAAACAAATATACATTGCTAGACATACTTGAATAAAGTTTACGTGTTTTTGAATTTTCACGAAAAATTATTTTCCGCGGGTTAACCACCCTTAAGTACATTTTATTATGTTTCTCTTAAATAAGGCAGTTTTTTATAACAAACCAATTAGAAAAATTTCCGTACAATGAGAGATCCAAAATATGACATTTAAAATTGTTTCTTTTTGGTTACACAAAAATTTTCAAAGAGTGGTAAATTCAGGCCGAAAAATTTAGAAAAAAAAAAATTGCTAGAGATACATAAAGTTTACGTGTTTTTTAATTTTCAAGAAAAAGTGTTTTCTGGTGGGTAACTACCCTTAAGTACATTTTATTATGTTCCACTAAAATAAACCAGCTTTTAAAAACAAACCCAATTAGAAAAATGTCCCTACAATGAGAAATCCAAAATATGATATTTTATGCTTGCTGGTCTTGACATTGGTCCACATTTTTCAATAATGAACTGCACTTATGGTGATTTTGTGTGATCAAAAATAATTTTGTGGCAGTTCACCCTCCTGAAAATTTCAGAAAAATTTGAAAAAAGCACATCTCTCATGTCTCATTATGAAGACATTTTTATAATTGGTTTTATTTAAACACTTAAGTATATTACACTTGAAATTTATTCAATTATCATGAGCAACATATATTTTTTCCAAATTTTTTTGCCTAATATCACTCCTGTTTGGCAATGTTTTGTTTAATTAAAAATAATGTTGGGGTTGTTTTCGATTACTACAACATATTTCAGAATAAGGAAAATCGGAGGCGGACACCTACCTAGGTTTCCTTGGTTATAATTGATGCAATATCAGAAAGCTAATGGTGTAAAAAGATTATTATCGTTTATACCTATTCTGTCTTATACTGATGTTACATAGTTGCGGTTTTTTCTGAAATTTATATATTTTGTCCACTTTTTAATGGTTGAGGTTTGGGCACCATTTATTGTGGCACGTTTTGCCGCTGTGGCGATCTCAAAACAGAAATCTTGAAATTCCTTACTTGAAGCTGTCTTTATTATTTACAGAAATTTGGTAATAATAATATTTTATCTGGAATTCGATCTTCCTTTTTACAAGCTGATGGTCCTTGCGGACTCAGTCTCCTCGAGACTACAATCTTCGACACCATTAAATTTTGGCGTTGATATCACCATATTCAAAAGGTTTCAAACTCATTCACACGGCATTTACACACCTCTAAATCAATTCGCCAAACACAAAAAGCGCAAAGCCTCTAAAGGACACTCAGACCTTCAAAAATAAATTGAATAAGAGAACCACAGACTTACCTCAGCACATGAACTGTACGGAAACCTCTAGCGATAATGATATCGTTCCACTCCCTTTCAGTGATGTTCAGACGTTTTCTTTCCAGTGGAATCGTTGGTAGCATAGGTAAAATCTGGTCCATGCAGGTTGCATTCAGATTTACAAATCACATGAAAAAATCACTTTAAAACAAATATTAGGTAATCAACCGGTCACTCCGGTTTTACCGATGAATCTGTCGATTTTAGCTTCCTTCTTGTCGTTCCTCCCTTCTCATAATTGGTCCCTTATTAAGTGAATTGTCATGTAAGGCCTAGCAGCGTAGACTGTAGGTATTACAAAGTTAAAACAAATCATTGTTAAAAAAATTTATTAATTTTCATAAATATCTTCTCTTCGATAATTGCAAGAAAGTTGTGGTTTTTAGACATTTTTAACTTTTCTTTGACTTTCTAGTTATGAACAACTAATAAACAAACGTTAGTGAGAATCATTTTTTTCAACAATCTCTTTATCTTCTTTGTGAATTCATTTTTCTGAAATAAAACAGATATTTGTAAAATTAATATCCCCCACGTACTCCTAATTATTACATTCTTTGTTTCCATCTAAACTGTAGGATAACCTCTTTGTTTAAATTAATATTTTTGAAACGCTAGAACAAGAGTAGAAATGATTTACTTCAAAGAAAATGCATTATTATATAAAAAAATGATTCTTGTTGATCATCATTTATTATCTGATCATAACTAAAAAGTCAAATCAAAGTTAAAGATTCCAGAAACAAGCGCAACTGTTTTGTTTAGCATTGTTATGAGACAAAATATCTATAAGCAATAATCAATTCTTTGAATGATTAGGTTTGTTAATTTGCACTAATTATTACCCCACTAAGTGAAAAATTGACAAAAAGTTGGAAATTTAAGAAAAAAACCACAAATTTCTAGCATTATTCGAAGATAATATTATCAAAAATAATACAGAATTGTTTAGATAATTATGTTCGTTAACGTAATATAACTGTTACCCCACTCTAATTGAAACGTTGAATATAATTTGAAAAATTCGGCAAAACCGAATCTTTCTAACTCTATTCTAAGACAAAATTGCTAAAAACAATAACAAATTATTTAAGCAATTCATATAAACATATAATTATAGCTATAAAGTGATATTTTATGTCTTATAATTAATTTGTATCTAAAAAACCACAACAAACTCATAATTAGCGCCAAAAACTTGCGAAACCCAATTTTTCACTTATGGGATTTTTTGGGACCATATAAAACGTTTATATCGGTGTGATATGAAAAAAAATTTTATTCGTAATAAATTGCTAATTTTGAAGAGAAATTTTGAGCTTGAACTAGATTCACCTAATATTGATGATTATTAATAAAATTTACAAAAAGATATTTTTTTCTTATGAAGTTAAACTTTATGATGCTTGAGGAACCTATATAATAGGGTGGGCCAAATTTTTTTTTTTTTTTTTCGAAAGGCCTCAGGTCCAAAAAGTTTCTACTGGATCCCAGTAACTCACAGGCCAAATTACAGATTAAAAAAAAAATATTTAACGGGAGCGCATCGACGATAAAGCCCAAAATGTGAAAAAATGTCAATTTTCACTTTTTCTATTAAAATCTTTTTTATATTTGACAGATCTAATCATTTAAATCTGTAAAATATTCTCTACTAAAGTGATTTTTACACCTACAGTACAGCATTAACAAGAGAAGGGCGATATTTATCCCGAAAATGAGAGCGGGAGATGGTGCAAAATGCATTTGCACTGTATTTTGTCACTTCAAGCTCATGTTTTTCTTGAAAAATCTTATTAATAGCTTTTTTCACATATTGCGATAACAAAATAGATTGGAAAACTTTACATTATGAATTCGGATATATTATCATAAAATCACCAACTACGAAGTCAAATATAACGGTCACAAAATAAAAAATTCTTACCTATTCAAGCGATAATAATTCTAGGCAAAAGAAATACAATTTTTTTAGTCAAAACATGAGCTTAAAGTGACAAAATGCACTTTGCACTATCTCCCGCTCTCATTTTCGGGATAAATATTGCACTTTTCTTGTTAATGCTGTACAGTATGTGTAAAAAATGACTTTAGTAGGAGGTATTTTACTAATTTAAATGATTAGAGCTGTCAAATATTAAAAATATATTAGAAGAAAAAGTGAAAATTAACATTTTGTCACATTTTAGGCTTCATCGTCGGTGCGCTCCCGTTAAATTTTTGTTAAAATCTTTAATTTGGCCTGTGAGTTACTGGGATCCAGTAGAAACTTTTTGGACCTGAGGCCTTAATAAAAAAAAAAAAAATTCGGCCCACCCTACTATATAAATATCATTGGTTTTTTTTTCAAAACAAAAATGCATTAAATTTTTGAGTGGATTCGAAAAAATGTCCGGGTAACATGCATACAAATTCGAGAAAACAAAATTTTTGACCACCCTACTGTTCATGCTGCTTCTATCACATTAATATGTCTACCGCCTTTTTCTGCCCTCTTTTCTAATAAGGAGAAATAAATCTCATGTCTCCATTCGTTTGATCCACATCCTTGCTAACGAATTGCATCATCGTTTTCATAGAAAGAACTTACACCCAAAAAATCGTCTTCGTCAGAATGATAATTAACTTCTGCTGTCGAAACAATTTTTACAGGAACCTATATAAAAACACTAAAGTTAGTCAGAAAAATAACAAATCAGTAAACACTACTATTTGAAGCTGGTTCTCGACTTTACGGAGAATTTAATTCTAAGGAATAAAATCAGAGAATGGTAGGTACTTTCTGGCAAGCCATTTCACCGTTTTGGAATTCAACCGGTTTTGAGTGATAATAATATAAATGATAAAATCTAGTCATATAATATTGCTACTGAAAAATATTATTTACTCTATAATTTAGGAAAACCAAATTTATCTTGAAATCAAATTATGCTCATATACAGGAAAGAGATTAGATTTGAATCAAGAAAAGATTGATGTGAATACGGGCGATATACTATTTTCCTGATCTAAGAACATTTTTCTTGTTTCCAGAAAATTTATTTGATCACAAAAATTAAGTTGCATCATTCAAGTACATTTTCTTGAAACAAGAAAAATTTTCTTGAATTGAGAAAATATTTTATCGTCCGTATTCAGACAAATATTAACTCTCGAGGACTTTAATATTTTTCATTTCAAGTGATGCTGATCCAAAGTGAAATCGGATTTTGCCATCAAACTTTTATGAATAACATCACTTTGAGTATAGAATATAAAAGACCCAAGCAATTGAATCGCAAGCAATTTCTTGTGAAATTTGTGTCGGAATACTTCACATAATTTTGTTCAATATACTTGTAAAACGAACTATAATTGTTGGGTCACATCAGTAATTCAAGTGAAAATTACTTCATCTGATGAGTCAGATAATAAACAATTTTTTTGAATTCTTTAACGTGCTTTGTTTCAGGTTGCCTTTTTCTTATTGAGATTAATTTTAAATCATGCATATTATTAGCGATATCCCTAAACAAACGTAATTATTTGAGTAAATTATTGAATATGATCAAAGAAAATTAACTCAGGCTAGGAATAAAATTTATTTTGCAGTGCAAAATGTTTGACCATCTGATTGCCTTTTCCGATTTATTCCTATTTCATTGAGGCTATCATTTTCCTCTAACATTTTATTGGAATTTCTATTTTTTGACGTTTCTATTTGACATCTGTATCGATCGTTCAGAATTTCTCGAAAGAATATTTTAATACGAAAGCAATATTTTCTTCAATGAATCAACAATTTCAAAAATCAAAATCCTCTACTGAAAATTTAAATATTTGTACTTTCTTCTAAATCAGTTGTCAAATCTAGAAAGGTAAATCACGATGTCTGAAGGCTCGTCTAAAATGTATTTAGTAAATATTGCGAAGCCCAATAAACATTAAAAATGTGAAACGATTTTGGGGGAACTAGTTATTTTAAAAATTGAAAAAGCTTTGATCTTCTGAATATTTTCTTGAAATACCCTTCAATTTTTAAAATTCTTGTAAATCTTTGAAAATACCTCGAAATATTTAAAAATGTCTTCTTTCTTCTTCTTTCAAATCCCTCAATTCTTGTGAATAAAATCTTTGAAATTTCATTGGAATATTATAAAATCTGTTGAAATCTCATTAATTTACATTAAATCTGATTATATCCCTTAAAATCCCTTCAATTCAACATCCTTAACCCTTGTGTTGCCACCTGGGTACCCGAGTACCATCGACATACGTTTTGTTAAAAAACTTTTTTTCTAATAAAGATAGGCCGAATGCTTCTCGAATCTACATGATTTGACCGATTTTTTTATCGAAATTTGCATTGCACATACTTTCAGAAATTTTCAGCTTGAAATATTTTGCAAATGAAAAAAAAGCACGGCTGAGCCACCCTGGTACCCGGGCACCCCCACAGAAAAAGCATGATTTTTGCACTGTATATCATGAAAATAAAGTTGCTTATAATAACATATAAAGTAAATACGGATTATCTTGCAAATAATAACAAAATATATATATTTTTAATTTTTTATTGATACAATGTCTATGTCTATGTCTATGTCTATAATAGTAATAATAATAAAATAATATTTTAAAAAAATACATAGGTTGAAGTTCATTCCTATTTTTACATGGATCGAATTGATTTACTTATAACAATGCAAACATTCAGTTATTTTTGCCGTGTGGTGATCACAAACGGGCTTATTGCAGTCGACGCATGACTTCCTCGTTTTTCGTCGCTTTCGAATAGGCTGCTTGTTGCGAATGTAACACGATCGAACTACAACTTTTCTTCCACTTGCGTTTCGTTGTTCGTTATTTTCAATTGCCACCTCTGCTACTAGTATTTCAAAATAACATTCGATAGCGATTTGCATTGCGTGGTTTCGCATAACTTGCTGGTTCGAAAATCGCTCCTCTATCATTGGCATAGCAAGTTCTTCCGAGAGCTGGCGTAAGAACAGTCTGCAGCTGTTAGTTTTTTTCGGAAGCATGTTATTGTTTTCGTAATACGTTATATACGAAGCAACGCCGGTGTAGAGTAGATGTTAGAGAGTAGAGAGTGGAGTGGGAACACAGAAAAAACTGAAGTTAAATTTTGTTGCAGATAAAATGTTCAGCTGTTAAAGATTACATGCTATACGATGGAATAAAAACTGTCGTCTGCTACGTCCTTCGCAGCAATGGAAAAACGGCAAAGTATATACGTGAAAAGCTATACATAAATAAGGACACTAGATTTAGAACAACTTTTCACTTACCTAATTGTTATTTTTAAAATAATTAGACTTTTATATATACTTCCTGCCACAGTCGGTATTGTAGGTTAGGAACACAAAAATAGCAGAAGACGCTTCTTGTTGCTGACAAACAGCTGACAAATTATCCCGAGATGGTTTAAAAACACAGAATTATCTCAATTTCTTGTAAAGTTTATTCGACAAGGTTAATTTTTGTTGCAGTTAAACTTTCGTCGGAAATCGATGTAAAGTTTATCTTCCGTTTTTTCTGTGACATAGAGAGTAGAGAGTAAAGAGTGGAGTAGAGAATAGAGAGAAGAGAGTGGAGAGTAGAGAGAAGATTAGATAGTAGAGAGAAGAGAGAAGAGAGGAGAAGGTAGGGAGTAGAGAGTAGAGTAGAGAGTAGAGAGTGGAGAGTGGAGTGACGAGTAGAGAGGAGACTAGATAGTAGAGTAGAGAGTCGAAACTGGACAGTAGAGAGTGGAGGGTAGAGAGTAGATACTTAGATAGTAGAGGGTAGAGTAGAGAGTGGGGACTACAGAGTAGATTAGAAATAGAGAGAAGAGTAGAGAGTAGATAGTCGAGAGTTGAGAGTCGGGATTCGGGAGTTGGGAGTCCAGGGTAGACGGTAGAGTATAGAGTGTAGAGAGAAGGGTATAGAGTAGATAGTAGAGCACAGAGTACAGAGCAGTGTGTGAAGAGAAAACAGTAGCAAGTAGAGAGTAAAGAGTAGAGAGTAGACAGTAGACAGTAGATAATAGAGTAGATAGTAAAGAGTAGAGAGTAGACAGAAGAGAGTGGAGAGTAGTGAGTAGAGAGTAGGGAGTAGAAAGTAGAGAGTAGAGTGGAGAGTAGAGTCGGCAGTAGAGAGGAGAGTAGGAAATGAAGAGTAGAGAGTGGAGTAGAGAGTAAGGAGTACGGCGTAGAGTAGTGAGTAGAGTAGAGCAGATGGTATTGTAGTGAGTAGGGTGTAAAGTAGAGCAGAGAGTAGATAGTAGAGTAGAGCAGAGGGTAGACAGTAGGGAGTAGAGAGTAGAGTTGATTGTAGAAAGTAGAGTAGAGTTCCGATAGGAGAATAAGATTCAATAGAAATTGAACTATACGCATCGCTCGAATTAAGGCCAGTCTCGGAGGTAGACGGCCATGCATGATCCAACCCACACAAGGTCTAGCCGAAAAACGTTCCATTTTCGTCCAAGTCGCGCATACCAGCTGCACGGCCATCTTGGTTACCATTCAACACAGCCGCTAGCTGTACATTTTTTCAATATGGCGGTGTTCAATATAGGTATCGTCCCTGATTGGCTTCGATTTTTTTTTTGCGCGTCGCTAGGCCTTGTGTGAGTTGGATCATGCGGCTATGGAGCGGGCCATTGGATCATGGATTGGGCGCTATCAGAATCCAGGTTCTTCAGGCATAAAAGAACAAAAATATAGACCCTTCTTCCCTTTCATGTTCAACACACCTGGCCTACCCGGAAACAAGAAATTTAATATGTAGCTGCGCACGTTTTATACCTGTTTCAGTACCATCAAGGTCACTGCGCATAATCAAATTGTGATATTCAGGTAGGAATACCTTCCTAGAATATGAATAATTAAATATTGATTGAATGCACATAGTTATTTCAAGTTACAATGGACTTTTAACAACAATTTCGTGGGCGGGGGACCCAGGTACCCAAGTGGCACATGCTGTGAATTTTTTTGGGTGACAATACAAGGGTTAATTATATTTGTTTCCAAACAAAGAATAAATAACCAAGGTTTGCCGTATACTTGTATCTGATCGCTGTGTTTTAGCAAGAAATGTATGAAAAAATCTATACGTCAGAATTAAAAACAAATATTAATTCAGATATCATTGTTTGAATAAAATATCTTCTTGTCAGTATGTTCTCAATTTCAAGGCAACTAACATTATTATTTTTGCTGAATATTCAATTCGATTAGTGTATAACATAATAATAAATATTAATATTCATTGATAATAATAACTGATCAAACAATAACAGCAATTAATAATAAAAATGCAAGAAGAGATAAAAATCGTACTTTTCAGGCACATGAAACAAGATGGCGAACTGCATGTTGAGCAAAACAACTAGCAAGACACTGAATACCCTCGATTGGAAGATAAGGCTGACTACGTTCTAGTGTTTGGGATGAAATAAACAGAAGCAATTCAGGCGCTGCGAGGTTACATCCATGGGAAGAAAGCGCAAGCAATAACTCTATAATACAGCCTACTAACACCACAGACTCAGACATTTCAGTGGTTTTGAAAAGGTCAAGTTACGGTAAAGCACCAAGTCAGGACATGGTGCACAATTTCTGATACAAGTACCTGATTTCTTGTGCATCCTACGCTGGCAAGGCACTTTAATCGACGCTATTCACTATAGGCGATGTAATCGTGACGCAAGCTCATCAACACCAAAGAAACTTGCACATGGCAAACATTGACTACAGGCAAGCGTTTCCTTCCGTACGACATGGCTATTTTCTAGATTATTTGTTGGATTATTACACATTACGACGGTTGTCTTTTAAGGAAACTCCTTCAGTGTACCTATTATGGTTCTATTTTTCGTTGAAGTCATTGTCCAAAATACTAAACGGCATGTTTCATGGGTTTAAAATACATGATAACAAGGATATTCATCAACTGACCCATCTGCTATACATGGATGACTTGATGCAGTTGATGCTGTACGTGAGTTTAAACTAAAAACTGCAGCAGGTGATCGATGTCACAAAATAGTTTACCAATGATATGCACAGGGAGTTTGGACTAGATAATTGCAGAACAGTGTACCTATTCAGAGGAAAATTAGGGACCACGCAGCTGGAGATCGAGGACCAGAATGACAGGGAGGTAATGACTGAGGCCGAGTCATATAAATTTTTGGGCATTCTTGAGTCTAAGGCAATTCATCATACGATACTTAAGAAAAGCCTGATGACTACCTTCACTACAAGACTCATATGGGTGCTGAAGAGTTCTCTCAACTCGATCAAGTGGTCGAACACCGACCTTAAAAAGATAAACAGAACCACCCACGTTAAAAATGGCCAGGCATCGAATGCAGTAAAGTAATTTAGCTATTGAAAGAGTAGTCCTACTATGGAATAGAGGGTGTAAGGGTATTGTAGATATTGAACAACAGCGTAAATCACACGTTATATATTTGCAGAACTATTTCAAAAGCAAGCGAGATATTGAATCCGTGAAGCATCACCCATATGAGACCTTGAATATCAGGGCAGATACCATAGATCCAAGTTCCAACCCGCAAGTCAACTCACACACGTCACGTTTGATACACATAAAAATATTTAGATAGTTTTGTAAACTGAGCCCAGATGTACAATGCAACTGGAGGTATTTGTCATCCGACTCGTCACTTCTCGCAACACCGGAAGACGATCTAGTCCAAAAAATTGTTATTCACTTTACAATAATCCAGAAAAGAAAAACACTAGATCCTGTTCAATAATCACTTATCCCTTCACTTCACTATGATCAGAAAAGGCACAAGTACAAGACATTTTTCCAGAATCACTTATTTGAATTGAGAACTCTTTGCGTTATAGTAAGCATTAGGACTTTGAATTTCACAAAGATTGTAACGGAACTGTGAAGAGAAAGCTGGATACCGCCCACCCAAACCGAGCGAGCCACCTCAACAACACCACTACCGCTTCACAGCCGCGGTCGCAAGGTCTCAAGCGACATATACTAAGAAAAGTGAACAAACGGAACAATAGCGTCAGGGACAAGCTCCGAACAATCACAAACCTTATTAGGAATAGTAAACATTTCAAAATCACGAACTTTTTTTAGATTTTAACTGAATCGAATCAAACAGACTCAAAAAACTATTAACAAGAGCGAAAGAAGTTTTAAACAGCTTTCGTCAAATTTCTTGGCTTCACTCGTTTCTGCGTTAATAATGTTTTTCGAAAGCATTGAATATTCCTAGCATTAATGACGCTGTAATAAAATATTATCACATTATATGCATTGGGACATTTACAGCATCAAAACCACATGCTTCAAAAGCATTCTCTACATACCGACCTTTCATGTTCTGGTTAAATTATGCAGCAGAATCTGCATTTACGTTTGTCAATGCTGAATAAATGATCTCAAAGTTTGGTAATGTGCGGAAGGCGTTAAGGTGGCTTTTGGTTGCAGCATAAATTTATGTAAATGCGTAACCTACTGTCAAATGTATTTACAATAAATCTACCGAATACTGAATACGGAATCTAATACAAAATTCAAAAATAATAGATACTTACAAATAAAGATAAATTCCTGAGACGGAGAGTATTATAAAGTGCTTTCAGTTTTTATTTATATTTTGGACTTTTCATTACTTAGCGTAGTATTGATTTTTCCAAATCTTTCCAATGTTCTCATTTCCAATTGAGAATACATTGACCTGAAGAAGCTTCATATAGGATTCATTGAAATATTTAGCTACTGGTGGAACATCTGCAGACTTAAAATATTTTTAGGCTCGGGATTTTCGGATTTTGTGGATTTAAAATTGATTGCATCTCCTTTTCATGAAGCTTGTAGTCAAGTAAGTAGGTCACTGTCTTGTGAGCAAAGAAACTAAATATCGATGAAAAGAAAAAGCATATCTATGGACATTCGATGAAAAAATAAACGACACTGATAGTAAACTGACTTTAATTCTGTTTGAGGAACGTGCTGAAGTTCCCACAGCTGTTTCATTTTCTTTAAGTTTGAAAGGGGGCTTTTATTCTACACTTTACCATTGATTTCAACAACTTTTTTTTTCTCAGTGACGTAATTCATCTTCTTTTTAGGGTTTCGTAGCAGGGTGGAAAGAAAAGACAGAAAAACATAAAAAAGAATTTCGGCTTTTGAGGTTTTTCTTGGAATCAAAGTGAACTAAGAACAAATTCATGATATCTAGGGTAACTGGATGAAATTTGTAGTGTTTTCAGTTTTGATCCCTCAGGTATATTTAATTATTTGTAAGTTAATTTTTATCTTAAGATTGCGATTCCTCATGCAGTACACTTCATAGGGGCCCACGGGTCCGGAATTTGGGAATTTTTTGAATATCAAAAATTTCGAGAATTTTTTGAAATTTAAGGTATCCAGAACTTTTTAGAATAATTACAAAAATTTAGCGAAATTTATGGTGAATGTATAAATTACCGGAAATCTATGGAAAAATTATCAACTACCAAAAATTTCAGGTATTCCAAAATTTCGAAAAATTTCTAAATACAATTAACCAGGGATCAAATCAGTATAGTGACTATTCATAAATATTTGATTGTTAGTTTAGTTAGTTTTCCGTAATTTTCAATGATTATTTGTTTAAATTCAGAGCTTTTGCATCAAATTAAAGAGAAATTAATATACGATGATGATTGGTTAAAAATAGCTGCTCTTTTGGAATAATTTAAACATTCTTCGCAAACAATTACGCAGTTTGTCAATATCTGAATGAATAGGCTCATTTTTGTTAACAGAGTGAAATAAGAATATGTATAAAATTACTTCTCGTCGTGATATTTTGTAATGTGACAACAATTTTAATTTATTTGAACAATTATTAAAAACAGATGCCGAGTGTACCATTCATCCATGAAGAGACTCAATTTTTTATAGAAGTTCGACTAAAAATGTCTTTCCAGTAACTTTTTGCTGTCATATTTCTTAAATAAATAATAACTTTTGATTGATTAAAGAATGTTTATGAACGTTTCATTGATGACTATTTGTTGTCGCATTTTTCAAATTGACCGTAAATGTTCATTAAGTCAACAATTTTTATGAAAAAATAACTTATTTTACCTCTTTTCCATGAATAGGATCAATTTTCTCACAGAATCAATCAAGATTGTCTTACAATTAACTCGTTGCTATGTCATATTTTCCAGAAGGATAAAAACGGTTAATTGTTTGGACAAAAAGTTAACTGATTATTAATTTACCGTAAATTGACTGTTTATTGTATGTTTTGAGGGTTGGAAAAATAATTTTAAACGTGAAAAGTTATTTTTAAAACTTTTAAAACGTACAGATAAAAAAATGACAAAAAAAATATTCCACACCTGCTACCTGGACGATGGTAAATAAGACAAATATTCTTCATTACAAATTTTAATATAAAAATTGTTGAAGTCATTAACATTTTCTATCAGCTTAGAAAATATGATACCGACGAGTCAACGGCAAGAGATTCTTAGATAATTCCGTGAAAAAATTGATCCTATTCATGGAAAAGAGGTAAAATAATGTATTTGTTTATAACAATTGTTCAGATAATTACCATTTATTGTCAATTCCAAAAATACGACAACAAATCGTAATTGGAAAGAGATTGTCAACTCCTTAAAAAAATGATACTGTTGGTGAAAAATCAACCTTGTTTATAAAAATTGTTTAAATAATGAACAGTTCTTATTAAAGCGGAACATATGATAGCAAAAACTTACTGGCAAGACATATTTAGTTGTGTTCGTTCAAACAATTGTCTATTCATTGGAGAATGGTGAATATGGGAATTAGTTTATAATACTTGTTTAAATGAATAAAGATGTTGTCAAATTTCAATATATGACAACAAAGAGTCAGTAAAAAGACACTTTCAATTTATTTTGGAAAAAATGGAGCCTACTCATTCAGACATGGTAAAACTATGTATTTGTTTACAAAGATTGTTTGAAGAATGGCAAAAGGAAAGCTATTTTCAACTGATTGTAATTTTTTATTAATTTCTCTCGATGGAAAAGCTCTGAATTTCTACAATTAATCATTGAAAATTCCAAAACAAGTTTTTTTTACATCTTTAATTTACTTTATTCAAACTTATCTCAAAAAAATGTAAAAATTACGATATTGTAGCTTGAAAAGGATTTAATTAATTAAAAATAATCATTTTTCTGTTTTATTGGTAAATAAGAATTCACGAAGCATACATCGATAGTTTATAATAAATAAATGATTCCTTGTCAGCAATTGCATTGTTGTAAATAATGGTAGATTATTTTTGAATGATTTTCGATAGTTCTGGAATGATTTTCATTTTTGATCCAATTCGAAGTAATATGCAAACATGAGCAAGAAAAAAATATTACTTATTGTTATGAGCAAGTTTTATAAACAAATGGGCAGTTTGATCAATTTTTCTAAATTTAGGATACTTTTTCTTTTAAACGTGCTTAGTTTGACTTGCCAGTTATGCTTCAGTAAATTATATTATTTTTCATTAACTATGATTGATATTAACAAATTTTATAAACATCTCCGCACTTTAAACAAGATGGTTACCTTATCCAAGCATTTTTTGGGTTATAACACTCATTTGTACATAAAAATCTTGAAAATTGCTAAAACTGCATTTTTTAAAAAAAGGTTTTTCAAAAAAAGGTTAAAAAGTGCTGAATCTACGAACTTGAATAAAACTACTCATAACATATTGTAATGAAATTTATTTGAAACAATAAAAAGAATATAACAATATAATTGTTAATAACACATTATTCATTGATAATAAACTGTCAAGTTATGGTTCGCAAATACTTCTCTATAGATTACAAACTAATATCATTTTGATTTAATTACGTGTTATTATAAAGCTATTACATCTTGAATTTTCTCATTTATTTCAGCTTTATGTTTGAATCAAGTGAATACAAAATTTCTTTTCAAAATCGGCCTTGAGGGATCTCTTAATAATTCAGCTAACTTCAATCTGAAAGAAAAAACTTCTACATCGCTTTAGAATTGTAGCCGGAATTGTATTTTGACCATTTTTTCGTTATTTTCACCATTGCGCGTCAGTCCATCAGTCATACTTTTTACCACAAAGTGGCAAGTTGAGTGTGAAGAGGGTTGTAGAGATGGGGAAAATAAGGCTGAAGCAAATATCGCAAGAAGAAGCAGGGAAAGTGAGTGATCGGTAAAAGGGGAAGGAATGGGAGGGGCAGCCGGCTGAAACAGAAGATTTGGGGAGTGAGAGGAGGGGCTAGGAAGCAAGTAAGGCTAGAAATGAAGTAGAAAAGAGGAAAGGGTTGAGAGAGGAAGTAGAGAAAGTAGGGGAAAGTAGAGGGTAGGAATGGGGTGGGAGATAGCGTGTAGAAATGATGTGAAGGTAAGTAAGGAAACGGAAGTACGCGAGAGGATGATATGATAGGATCAGATTTTATAGGATAGGATAGGATGAGAAATGATTGGATAGGATAAGATAGGGTAGGGTAGGAAATGATAGGATTGGATAGGATAGGAAAAGGTATGGTAGGGTAGGAGAGGATAGGGTAGGCTAGGGTAGTATAGGATAGTCTCGGATAGGATAGGATATGATAGGTTAAGATAGGATAGAATAGGATAGGATAGGATAGGATCAGATCGGATGGGATGTAGAAGATAATACACGGGGGAGTGATAAGACTAGAGGGAGTTGTCCACAACCTAATTAACGTCTAAATAGGCCACGAAACCCTTTTTTGTGACCGCATAGTGTTTACTTTGACTAATTCTTTTAAAATGTGGCTTTGACAGAAGAGGGAGTTTTAATTGCGTTGTATCCATCGTACCATGTAGAGGCAACGCTCGGATTTATCTTTTGCGTATATCATAAGCCAACGAGGCAAGACTTTAAGACACAGTTAGCTACTTGTCTTTGGTGCAAAAGTAATTAATTTGCATACTACATTCCACAGCAGGGGATGCAGTTGCATCTACCCTAAATCAGGGTTGATAAGTAGAAGCATAGGGGACATACTGACACTTTTGACTTGACTCAGTTTCATATGGTTTCATATTCAGTAAGGACGTAAGCATTCAGTGGAAGGATATTATGCGTCGTTGACAAGTATTTTTAATTAAGCCTTAACTGTACTAGAAAAAGTTATAATTTTTAGAAGGCGAAGGCTTTCATAAAGCTGGAAATAATGAAAAAACTCTCGCAAAGAGATAATTGATCCAATTAATTAATTAATTAAATTTCAAATTTACAATTAACTATCGAGGCTATTGTCTAGAGTTGAGGAGTAAGTGAACAAAAAGTAATAAATCCATTTTTCGAAAATTAAGTTTTAACCAAGAAATTCATTTTTTTTCAAAAAAACAGGAATTTCCACCGAACTATAATACATACATTTTTAACCAATTAGTTTAACTTTCAGCCAACAAGATACATTTTCTCATAAAAAAGATCAATTCTTGACTATAACTGGAACTGATGAATTTTCAGTTTAAAAATTGAATTTCAACAAAAGTAACGAATTTCCTAGCAAATAGTTAAACTTGTAACTACAGAAATAAATGCGTGAATGAAACGATAAATCTTGTACTGAAAGAGAAATTTGTAAGAAATTAGTTCAAATTTCGACCAAATAGTTAAATTTTCTACAAAATTGTTGAATTTGCTAGCCAAAAATACGAATTTTCCACAAAAAAGTTGAATTATCATGTCAAAAAAGTGAATTCTCAACGAAAAAGTTATTTTTCCACTAGAAAAAATTAGTCTGTAACCAGACAGTTAAATTTTTAACAGACAAAAAGAAATATCTGCAAAAAGAGATAAATTTTAAAACCAAAAAAGAAAAGAAACGAGTCGTTCAATTTTCAAGATGAAGATACGAATTTTCAACGAAACAATTAAATTTTTAACCAAAAAGAATGACGTTAAAAAAGTTGTTGAATTTTCAACAGAATGATTACATTTTGAACCAAATAATGAAATTATTTACCAAAAAAGATGAATTGCTAATTAAATATTCAATAGTATACTTTTCAACTAAAAAGAATAAAGTTTTACCTAAAAATAGTTGGATTTTCTTATTGGGGTCTATTAATTTAGTTCGCATTTAAGTGGGTAGACAAGAAAAAGAGCTAATACTTGAAATAGATAAATAGGAATTTTGATAATTTATAGACTAAAGAATTATAGAATATAATTTATATATATTATATACATATTATATTAATACTATGATTATAGACTAAAGTTCAGTAAACATTGAAGATCATTTTTCATATTTTCAAAATATTAGGTTAGCAAAATGGACATTTCTCATAGTACATAAAGTTAATTTTATATTCCACACCTTTTGATTTCGGACTACTCACTTTTATACTAGTGTGTCATACCACACAACATTTTAGGTCCTAATAAAATTATAAATCTGTACGTTTGTAAACTAAATACGTATATTGTTATTAACACACTTCATTCTCTCAGGCATGTTTCATTGGGGTTCCACGTTTATTTAATTAACAAAGTTTAGATTACTGTATGTATGTTCGTTCCCTAAGTTTATAAAATCTTAGAAAGATTTTCCATTTTCATTTTCTTAATAACTTCCAGACAAAATTTAATTGCATTTTTTGTTGGAAATTCCTTTATTTCACAGCCCGACTAATTATAATGGTCCATTTTAAATTTTATTTTGATAGATATTTTTCAAGCTGCAATGTATCCTTAAATATTGAGAAAGTATCTCAGGTGAAATTATCACGTTTTGTTCGCTTACTCGTAGTTTGAAATCTCTATTTCTCATTTTTTTGGGATTACAAATTTTTATCACATTGAGTATGCGTCCATAAATTATGATGATTATTCCTTAAATGAATACTTGAGAATGACAACTGGATAAGAACAAAAAATAAATTTTACAGGATAAACAAACATAGTTTTCTCAGGTGTAATTATGATTTCTTGCGATTTTCGTAATACAAATTATTTATGATACATAGAGTACCACTTTTCACTTATAACTAGATGTTAATATGCATTGTTCAAACAATTTATTAATGTTTTCAGCATTTTTTTCTTAGAAGAGAGTTAAAAAGTCGCAGTTTGTTCAAAAATTTTCACATATTTTCAACTTTTCTATTAGAGTGCGGTAATAATTAGTTCAAGTTACAAAAATAATTGTTTAAATAATTTATCATCATTCTCAATTATATTGTCTTTGACTAATGCTAGATTGCAATTCATGAAACCTAATGGTTAAAACAGATTATTATCGTTCATAACTATATTTTCCTATAATAATGCTAGATATTTGCAGTTTTTTCTGAAATTTTGCTTTCTCATAGAAGTGAGTTTGTAATGACCTAAATTTTCAAATATAATTTTTTGATATATTTCGATATAATTCGACCCCAGGAGTTCGAAAATAAAATTTTAAATAGTTTTTCCTTGCGTTTGGAGATTTCAAAAATGAAAAAAAAATTACCTTGTCTATGAGAGAAACTTTTTTACTATACAAAATACAACTATATGATATCTAGCGTATTTGTTCGCGTCTTTGAGCCGCAACGATTGAACTATTGTTGGACTTTGTATGGCAGTATTGACTAATGAAATTTCAACAAAAATTGCGTATTCTGTTTATATAAGAAAAACTTCATTCATATTAAGAATACTACAGTACTGTGTTTTACATGTTTGTTTGAGTCTACGAGACACGTCGACTAACCTATTGACGAACCTTCTATAACCTCTCATGATCTGCCAATACGTGAATTAAAAAAATGTATTGTTTATCCTGTTCATACGAGGAGAACTTTTTTAATGTTGGAAATACAACAGTCATGTATGTGATATATTTGTTTGCGTCTGCGAGACGCATCTATTGCCCGAATTAAGAACCTTTCATGACCTACCATAACCCACCAACAACTTTTTCAAATTTTGTAACCAAATTACTTCCTCTGTGTATAACAGGATTTTGTTGACATTGGAAATATCACAGTACTGCATTTGATGTAATTGTTCACGTCTCAGAGATGCGTGGATTGATCTGTTGACGACATTTCGATGAACATTCTTGATTACTCAGTAGCTATTTAGAAAGTTTAAAATAAAAGTTGGCAACTTTCTAATATGAATCAAAGACAATATTTTTAAAAATAATGCTAAATTATTCAAACAATTATGTTTGTTAACTTGATGTATTTATGATCTCACTCTAATTGAGAAGTTGGAAATCAATAGAAACATTCGGACAACCTTGCGACTTTCTAAATCTATTCTATCGAAACATTGCTGAAAAATAATTATTTATTCTGTAAAAAATTTATATAAGCATCTAATTATCAGTAGAAAGTAGTATTTTATGTATTATGAACAATTTATATAACGGAAACTGCGAAAAATTATAATTATAGCCAAAATCTCGCAAAACACAATTTTTGACTTACTGGCTTTTTTACGACCCTGAATTTAGCTATATGTACATATAGATTTGAAAATTGGGGAATTTATTTATACAAAGGTAATTGTCCTATCAAAAAGCTGATGACATATCTGGATTGGTCCGAGCCATATCTCTAGGAGATTTTCGAATCATACAAAAAAAAACATAATTTTTAGGCAAATAAATTGTTATAAACTGTTCGGAATTCAATATGAACAAATGTATCAGTCTGAAAATAGTTTGTATGCCCGAACATTAAAATCAAATTTCGAAGGATTTTTCGATCAAGAATAGAGGGAGTAAAAAGAATATTTAAATTGGAGTTATGTCATTTTGAAAGAATAATTTGCCTTCTATTATATTCGTATAACGTCATCTGGTTGTTGTTTACCATACATTTTTTTACAATAATTGCTTAGACGAATAATAAATATCACGGACAATGTAATTGTTTAAATAATAATTATTTTTGCACGATTAAAGAAACTCCTAGAGATATGGCCTAGACGTTTCCAAATATACCTTTAAATATTTCTCCGACATTTAGTTTGTTCTAGCTATATGCCCGAACATTGAAATGCAAATTTAAAGGACTTTTCGAGTGGGAGTAGAGGGGTTAAACAATTTTTAAATTGGAGTTTTTTCATTTTAAAACATTTATTTGCCTTCTATTATATTCGATTGACGTCGTCTGGTTGTCGTTTGAGATACATTTTTGTTCAATGATTGTTCAAAGATATTATGAATATTATAAACAATGTAATTGTTTGAATAATATGTTTTTTGCCTGAGTGAAAAAACGCCTAGAGATATGGCCGGGACACATGCAACAATATCTTTAGATTTTTTCTGCGACTTTCAGTTTGTTCTAGCCATATAGCCGAAAAATGAAATCCAAATTTGGAAGATTTTTCAACTGAGAGTGGAGGGGGTAAAGACAATGTTTAAATTCGAGTTTTTTTATTTTGAAAAATTTTTTTGCAATCTATCATATACTAATGATGTCATCTGGTTGTTTTTGTATAATTCGAAAACTCCTAGAGATATAGTGTCGTTGGCTTTTCGATAAGACAATTACCTTTGTTTAAATAAATGCCCCAATTTTAAAATCTATATGTATAGCTAAACTCAGGGTCGTATTTTTTGGGGGTCGGATAAAACAGACTTATGGGGATAGTTCTAAAAAAATATGTTCTGATTCGTATTCTATCGCTAGCTGTGAAGAAAAATCTTGAGTTTCAATTAGATTCACCTAATATTGGCGATACTGAATACAATTTACAAAAACGTTTCTTTTGTTCTTATGGGTAATACGTGTTAAACTTCATGGGGCTTGCAGAAACTTTGAATACTTTTTTTTCAATGGAATTATTTTTTCGTGGATTCAATCGAATTTCCGAGCAATATGCATGGAAATTTAGAAAAATAAATGTTGGACCATCCCACAGTGGGGGAAAAAAAAACGTCCGTGAACAAATTGATTTTCAGAAGACAATTATTATTACCCGATTTTAACTTTTTTTTTAATGAAAGCAGATAAGATTTTGCATCGATTTTTCGTGGCCAATTTTTAAATTGTTGTTTATTTTTTTGCTTATTTAATAACAAAAATGAAGAAAAATTGACTTTTGAAATATACCGGATATGAAAAAATGCTTTGATTCAACTAAAAATACCTAGAAAACTGAAAACAACTATCTAGAGAAGATGTCCAATAGCAATGCAAATTTTTAAAAATTTATTGAATTTGTTATGAACGCATAAGTGAATGAAAATGGTTTGTGGGGATTTGCGGCGATTCGTCACTTGATTCGCACTAAATTTGAACAATTTATGAACAAAAAGAGTTTTTCAGTTGAATTAATAGAAGTAAATGAATAATTTGCTATTTTAAAAGCAATTTCCGTAAACAAATATCCATATCAGGTATTTCTGAGGGAATAAATAGAGTTGTTTCTATGAAACTGATCATATATTACTTGAAACTAAAACGTAAGTATGATATTTGGTCACCAAATAAAAGTTATTAATTTTTTAAACTACCTTAATTAACAAATGCACTATTTGGCTATTTTTTGGAAGTACAAAATTGATTTTTCCAATACAACTAACTGTAAATAACTATCTTCTAAATTCCGGAGAACATTTTGATGACAGTAAACAATTCATTATTGTGAACAACAATTGTTTAAACAAATTCTTATCATTTTATGTATTTATAAATTAAGTGCTGCTTTTTCCACGGAATTAACAGCCAGTTATTGAGCAATGATTTTTTTCTATGAATCGACAATATTTTATCATTATTTAACCAAACCTAATTAACAAATGCATTATTTGGCTATTTTTCATCATTTAAACTTGTTTTTTTTCTGTAATCAACTGTTAATAACACATTTTTTAACTTTTGTCATAGTTCGATAACGATCCAAGATTTTTATTTTTATTAAAAATTTAATTAACGTAGCCATACACGGTATATAATATAAGATTTTTACAAGTATTTTACAGGTGGGGATATTAATATTATTACTATATTATTATTATCTGTACATAACAAGTTTAATATCTGATTTCGTAGCCATTGCTTCCAGAAGATAGAGCAATGCTTCCAGAAACTACCTAATAGCACTAACTCTGATCATTTTCTTAGTACTAACTTCGATCACTTTATCGTAGTAGGTTATTTTCAAAATAAACCAATCAGCACCGTTAACCAAAAAAGAAAGTCAAGTAGTCATTAGATTTCTTTAATTAATCATAAATTCAATTGTAAATATACAATACAAGCATCAAAAAATTATTGCTAAGTAATTTTTATTATATTCTAAAAGAAAAAAATTTTAGTTTACAAATAAGATAGCCGAGAAAAATTTCTTTACTACATTGTGAACAGGAATAAAAATAGTGCAACCTTATCAAACTATCAAAAAAAGTTAAAAAATGTGTTATAAACAGTTGATTACACAAAAAACAAGTTTAAATGCTGAAAATAACCAAATGATACATTTGTTAATTAAGTTTGGTCTAACAATGATCAAATGTTATCGATTCATGGCAGAAAATCTTTGCTCAATAACTAGCTGTTATTTCCGTGAAAAAAGCGGTATTTTATTTATAAATACATAAAATAATAAATATTTGTTTAAGCAATTGTTGTTCACAATAATAAATTGTTAACTTCATCAAAACATTCTTAAAAATTTAGAAGTTAGTTACTTACAGTTAATTGCATCGAAAAAATCAAGTTTGTACCTCAAAAAATAGCCAAATAGTGCATTTGTTAATTGAGGTAGTTTGAACAATTATGAACTTTTGTTTGGTGATCAAACGTAATACTAAGGTTTCATTTCCAAGTAATAGGGTAAGAGCACCAGTTATTGGCACCTTAAGAGGAAATTTAGACTTTAGGAAATAAATAAACACATAAAATATTGAATTCTGAAATAGTGATAATTATACCGGCACTCAAAATTTTATACAGAATACACTGGAATGTTGAATTATTATTCAAAGTTGAAAAAAACTTGAAAAATTATTAAAAATAAGCATGTAGTCCCAAAATGTTAGTGCTTGGCACTGCTAACCCCAGTTATTGGCACCCCTCGTCACCAGTGATTGGCACTACACTCACATAACCTCCTCAAACTTCTGTAATTGCATTAAAACATTGATAAAAACAAATTGTGCATCTGAAAATATGAAATAAATTTTCTATTAAAAATTATAAATTTAGTATTTTATCAATTTTGTTTTTGGACAAGCCAACTTCTTTGACAGCAGCTATAAAGCCTAGCCATTTCACATATCTATTCTTCGGCTTATGTTTTTCTTTCCTCAGAGATACTCTCTGACGGGCAAACATATGGCAATAAATAAAATAAAAACCATAAATGTTACTAATTTTCTCATTTTCTACTTCAAACTAGAAAAATTAAGAAACAAATTCAAACATGGATACATAAATATAGTTAAAACAAGTCACCCACCGATTAAATAAAAACTTTGGCTATTTATAATAACATGAATTCCTGCGTAACATTTAAAACATTGTACGACAATATTATTAAACACAATATGTATAAAGATAATAAAATTCTATTCATAATTTAAATAAAACCAATATTTACCTATACCTCGAGGTCTGAAAAGAATAATAAATTAAATGAACAAAACTTTGGAGGTTACGATTACCGGTATCCCGGTATTAAAATGACAGCTTCATTTATTATAATTGTTAGCTACTTTTTCGTCTACCTAGTAAAGACTTTTGTTGTTCCGGCACTTTTAACACTTCATTTTATCAGAAATACGTGAAATGGCTCATGTCAACACAAGGTCTTGAGATTACATAACCACACTTTTTTCCGGCGAGGCAGGGGTGCCAATGAATGAAATCATTCCCGAATTGCATGGTCTGGTCATTGGCACTGGAGTGCCAACGACTAGAGACCATACTTTTAATATTAATTTCCATTGGCACCCCCCCTAAAATTAATAAATAAATTATTGCCGAGGTTCATTCCTTATTTTGATTATATTGCAAGTATTTCTTTTCAATATTCACAAAAATTGGAACAGATTTACTTGTTCACAACGTTGTTTGAACAAAATTAAAAAATGTTGTCAGCTAAACATTTTCTTTAGAAAACCGGATAAATTCTTGGCACCCTAAGAACTGAAGTGAATTCATTATTTTATAACTAAATTTGACATTATTTTGTATGAATTATATATGTCGGTACACGCAGAAATAATGGTAGAATTAAAATAATACCATCAAAATACGATAAATGTTTGCATTTTCTTAAAATTTAACAAAAATGAGAGAGGGTGCCAATAACTGGCGCAGTGCCAACCACTAGTGCTCTTACCCTATATGATCGATTCCTAAGTAAAAACTGTATTTATTCCATCAAAAATACCTAATATGGATATTTGCTTTTCAAATAACAAATTATTTATTAACTTCTACTAATTCAACTGAAAACATTTTTTGTCCGTAAATTGTTAAAATTTAATGCGAATCAAGTGGGGATTCGCCGCCAATCCCCACGAAACCGTTATCATTCACTTATTTCTTTATAAGAAATTTAATACATTTTTTATCATTTGCATTACCATTGGTCATCTTTTTTGGATAGTTGCTTTCAGTTTGTTAGGTATTTTTGATTGGATTAAAGCATGTTTTTTGAAACGGTTTACTTCAAAAGTTATTTTTTCACTTTTCTTCTTAAATAAACAAAAACATAAACAAAAATGTAAAAATTAGCCACAATATTTCGATGCGAGATTTCATTAGTTTCCATTTTTTTAAAAACTTAAAATGAGATAAAAATTGTCTTTTGAAAATCAATTTATCCACGGACGTTTCTGTTGCCCCACCGTGAATCTTATTGTACAGTGTCATTGAGTTTCGAGAAGATGCAGGGAAATTTTTTTTCCATTTGAGGATCACGTTTTTTCAATTTCGTACGATAATCGAAAATCCAATCTTCATTTCATAAAAAAAGAAGCTCAGTCCTGAGATACTGCAGTTCTGAACTGAGGCGTGAAAACCTTGCTTGAATAAAGTCATCCAGTTCAGAGAAAATAGAGGGGAACATTTTTTTTTTTTTGCTCAAGGCGCATGTTTCCTCTACTGAAAAGGGTGATCTGAATCCTTATTTTCAATTGAAAGAAGCAAAAGTAAAATAGATTTGTAGCCGAGGGATGGATAACTCGATCGATTGGGTGTAGAACTACATCTAAATTCAGGATACTTCAGGATATTTCAATGAATTCCGAAGATTTCACTGACTTCAGGAGATTTCAAGTGACTTCACGAGAATTTAAGTAACTGTATGTAAACTCAAATGGCTTCAGATATTTCAGGAGATTTCAAGTGACTTCTGGAGAATCCAAATGAGTTCAAATAAATTCAAATGATTTCAAGTGACTTCACGTGACTTTATGAGACTTCATGTGAATTCAAATGTCTCCAGATATTCCAGGAGATTGCAAAGAGAATTCGCGTGACTTTAAATAAATTTAAGTGACTTTAAGTGAATTCAAGTGACTTCAGATCGAGGGGTTAACAATTTGTGAATTCAGGGATACACCTTCGCTGAAGTTACTGGCGTGAAGTCACTTGAATTCACATGAAGTCACTGAATTCACTTGAAGTCAATGTACACTCTATCAGTCGAGTTGTGAACCCCTCGCTTCATATATTTCAGAAGACTTCAGGATATTTCATTACAAGTGTACGCCTGACTTTGCGGGTTGTCAACCCCACCTTTGTAGCTGTTAAGTTAAAAACAACTGCAGAAAGTTCCAAAAAGTCTCAAAAACACGGACAGAAAATTTTGAAGTGCAAAATTCAAGAAAAAAGTTACGTACCATCATAAAAAAACTGGTTTGTCACAATGTGTTGTCGAAATTTGATACGATCTTTGAGCCAAAAATCCCCTTAAAAAAAAAGATATGTCCTTTTGGAACGCAACCCCTCAATTATTAATTGGTATGGAAATATCTATTTTCCTCCATATTTAGTTTGAAAACTTGCTTCTTTTGATGATCACTGGGGTTAATAATTAAACTCCACAATTATTTTGCGACGTTTTGTCAGCTTGGTTCGCTGACTTTTTGAGACTAAAATTTTATTAAACACCACCAAGATATAAAAACATCAGTTTATAAGTTTAAATTAGAAAAATCACATTGGTCATAAAATAGTTAATAGTTCTGCCTGATAAAGATGGTTTTTGGTACCAAGTAGTACTCATTTTATTCTCATCTATTAAAAGAGAAATGTCTAAAAAGTTAATGATATTTTTTTCTGAATTAAAAGTAAACTGAAAATTATCATTATAAGAATTGAAAATATAAGTAATTAGCTGAATATGATCCTATTTGACACAAAGCATCGCGTCGTTTATGTATCTGTAATAAAAGGGGAGCTGTATATTATATTTTTCTTTTAGTATTTTCAACCAACTATTTTCCAGGTCCTCCATGACCATTAGGGTGGCTCAAAAACACTTTTTTTAGGGCAATAATCCTCTCCACTTTGTTCCAAATCCGAAAAAAGAAAATCCCTAATTTTTTGTTTTGTTTTATCGATTTTAACTGCTGCCGGTTTTGACTTGAAGTTTCCCATGTAAAATGCATGGGGAAACATCACTTTTTTTAGGTTTTGAAATAATTTTTTAGTGTTTGAAAAAATATGACGGGAAATTATGGAGGCTTGTAGAAAATTATCCAGTGAAGAATTTCATGTACCGAACATATGGGGTTGACACCCCTGACACACCCCTACGAGTCCTTGAAAACTACCCTTAAACCAGAAATATCAATTCTACATTGATCTAGTGGAATATTTATTAACATTTCTCAATCAATTTCCAATTATTTAAACAAATGGAATTTGTCTAAATATTTTTTTTCAAAAATTCGTTTTTTCTCAAAAATTATTACCATTGGTCTTGTGGAATATTTATTAACAATAATTTTTTAATTTCCAATCATTTGAACAAATGGAATTTGGTTGAATAATTTTCTTTAGAATTTTTTCTGATTAAAGTTTATTATTATTTCTTCAATGGAATTTTTATCAACATTTGTTAATTAATTTGCAAAGTTTTAAAGAAATTCCATTTGTTCGAATAATTTTTCTTAAACATTTGTTTTTTTAAGAAATAAGGGATTTATGTCTAAAAATTCGTCGAACTGGCAGTTCATTATCTTTAATAACAAAAATTTATTGACAAATATTTTCCAATTCTATAAAAAATATAATATTGTTGATTTTCAACAATCTTTAATTTGTTTAAATAATCGTTATTCCACAAAATTTGCAAATTTTTCTTCATTGTTTCGAAAATTAAATCTTAATTCTTAACAAGAATACATAATATTTGAATAGGTTTTGAAATGTATTCGAAAAATATTTCTCCTGAGAGACATCATCGACACGTTCGATTATACCTGTGGGCTTATCATTAGCAGAAATCCTTGCACCTGTGTATACTTTTATACCTGTTCCATTTGTTTAAATAATTCAAAATTGAGCAATGTTGATAAATATTCCACTAGATCAATATAAATAATTTGAGGTGAAGAAAAGACGAGAATACAGTGCCCAAAAGTCGTTTTTAAGGGTAGTTTTCACGGACTCGTGGGGTTGTGTTAGGAGTGTCAAACCCATATGTCCGATACATGAAATTCGTCGCTGGACAATTCTCTACAAGCCTCTATACTTTTCCGTCACATTTTTTCAAACCCTAAACAATTATTTCAAAAACTGAAAAAAGTGATTTTTCCCCATGCATTTTACATGGGTTTCAAGTCAAAACCGGTTGCAGTTAAAATAAAATGAAAAACGAGAATTTTTATTTATTTTTTTTTTTATTTATTGAAAATAATACCCAACAGCCGAAGCCAATTACAGGGTATAAAGCTTAATTGTAGATATACAATGCCTTAATATGTACCTTAAGTTTAATTATAATACGCTGAATATAATTGATATTTTCACTTTTATACTCTACGAGAGATTATAAAATTTTTTGCTTCAGTTCTGAAGACTGAGCAAGAGATCGTAAATATATCAATATTCGAATTGTTCGCAGTATAAAGAACAAATTCATTCATGATAGTGCACATCCGGAAAACCGGTGAATTTCTTATGAAGTTATTATTTGTTGTTGGCATATAGAACACTTCTCTTTGTTGTTGTTGTTGTTGAGAATTAGGAATTTTCTTTTTTTGGATTTGGAACAAAATGGGAGAGATTGTTACCCTCTAGCATGAAAAAAAATTTTGCCATGTATTTTTGAGCCAGTGTAATGACCATATCTGCAACCAACGATGAAGTGGATGAACCCATCGGAGTACCATGAATTTGTTGGTATATATTATCATTAAAAACGAAATAAGTATTATAGGAAAGGAATTTTATATATTCTCTCATCTCTTCGCAAGGAATTTTGCAATCAGTCTGAATATCATGTAAAAAAAGTTTTGCTGCATACGATAACTAAATATCTAAAAAAATCTTAAAATTAGAAATTCGAGATATAAATTATCATATCCAATATTTAAATAAATCTCTAGAAAACATCAAAAAATAGATTATGAAGTCCGGAATATAATATTATAGTATACATTTTTCTTTAATTCTCTAGTACTAAATATAATACCATCATAAACAATTGTAATGTTCATCATAAAAGAAAGCTTGATACTTTGCTATTAGAAAATGATCGTGGAAAAACTGTAAACTCTGACTCTTGGTTCAAGAACCTGTCTGAAAAACAAATTCCGGTAAAGGTTATTGATACTGAGTCTCTGGGTCCGAATCATTGTGTATCGCCGAAATTTTCTTCTAAAGATGCGATTGTTTCTATTAAAAATTTAGAAACATAACTACAATCATTAGACATTAATTATTCCATTAAAAAAGAAATGAGAAATAATGTGACGAATGATATTTGTAATATCATAAATCATGAGACTCACATCTCTGTCGAAGAGATAAAGAAAATCCAAGAGTTTGCACGAACAAGTCAGATTATTTTTTAAAAATGCACTACTTTTTACTAGATTCCAATTCATATAAAAAATTGAACAATCCTCTTAAAAAATTACAAGAGAATACCTTAAAAATATTTGAAAATTTGAACGATAATAGCTTGTCATGATTTAATCATCATAACAATGACTTATGTATAACTAAACGGCGATACCACGCTGAAAACACCAGTTCCCGTTAGATCACTGAAGTTAAGCAGTGTTGGGCGCGGTTAGTACTTGGATGGGTGACCGTTCGGGGAATACTGCGTGTTGTTGACCGGTCGTGGGTGTGGTGGACCCACACTGGTAGTATTTATCCACCTAGAAACACTACCCGAATCGGGTAGTGAGGCAATGAACTTTCGAGTTCGAAATGCTAATCAATTAATTTAACAATGACTTATATTTGAGCGAACCTAAACAATAGCTGAAGCTTATGGTTTACCTAAAATCCACCACTTAGCCCTATAATTTAATTGAATAATATTCCAACTTATGTTCTAGCCAAAGTTATATACAATGATCAGAAAGAGGGTATAAATACTCCTAATTCAAAAGTCAAAAACAGCTTTGATTTGAAAAAAATTGAATAATGTAACAATAGATAGTGATCACATATTCATCTCCTTAGATGTCAGTTCGTTATTTACTAATATAATTCAGTAAGTAGTTAAATAAGTTTGTTCAATTGATTTTGTTGAAGACAATAATTTTTTTTTTAAACCAATTTTTGAACGTAATAAGTAGTTTCTTGCTCTTTGTTGTTAGAGAGCCTTTATAGGAGATTTCATCATATATTTAGACTAATTGTAAAATTCCTTTCGAAGAGATGAAAGAATCTGTAAAAATTCTTTACGAAAATACATTTCACCGTTACTTACAGATATGGCCATGAATGACCTGGAAAATAGTTGTTGTCAAAAAGGATCATATTCAGCTAATTACCCATATTTTTAATTCTTATAATGATAATTTACAGTTTACTTTTCTACCAAAAACCATCTTTATCAAGTGGAACTAGTAACTATTTCTTAGGTCATCCAACCAAAGTAAAAAAGCACATTGTATTCAACCATCTTGACAGGGCAATGATGCTATCGCACAAAAAATGTCATGCCAAAAATTTAAAATTATTACTCAACTATCGTTGAATAATGATTAGCCAATAAGTTTTATTAACAAACAAATTAAAATCCGTACATTGAAATTGAAATATTCTCCTATCCAAAATAACTCTGCGCGAAAACAATTATTTGCCCGTCAACCAAAAGTCAGTTTACCATTCATAAAAAAATTCTTTGATGAAACTTTCCACTTCCCCAAAAAATTTGACATAGCTACAATTCCTTCGAGAAAACCTTTCTTGTTATCTGTAATTAGACTAGGTAAGAGGACTAAAAAATGGGAAGAAAACAACGTTGTTTACAAAATTCCTTGTGAAAACTATCATGTCTCTTATTTGGGTGAAACTAAAAGAATGTTAAAAACGCGTATGAATGAACCCAAAAACAACAAACGAAAAAACGAATTTATTATTAATGTGAATCGTAGCACGCAGAACACACAACTGGAAAAAACGTCTAATTTCCGAAATGATATATATTAAGAGCAATAATAATGATATTAATAAGGAAGAGGCTATTTATAATTTGAATCACATGTACAATCCAGTGATTCTCAATTTAAAATCATGATTCCTTCTTACGTAATCCATTTTCGTACGTGATAAGAGATCTGTGCCTGTAAGTACAAGCTTCTCTTTCAAAATACCCCTCTGTTGTCTAATGATAGCCAGTTACGGTCCTCACTTCACAGACAACGTGTAAACGTCTATTTGAATCGCAGACTGGTTGAATTCTTTTTCAACTTTATATTTTTTATGCCCCATGTGATTTTTCTCATTTAAACTTATAAGGTAATTAAAAAAAAATTGTAATTGAATTTCAACTTTTTTTTGTACTGTTTTTATATCTTTGCGGTGTTTAATAAAATTTGAGCCTGAAGAGGACAGCAAAACAAGCCGACGAAACGTCGCAAAATAATTGTAGGGTTTTATTATTAACCCCAGTGATCAACAAAAAAAAAATCTTCAAACCTCAATTATTAATGGTTAATTACTCAAGAATCCATTTCGCGGCTAGAATGTATTAACGTTGTTGAAACTGCATATGAATGTCATAAAAATGATGTTACTTTTTTAATGGAAATTCTGTAATACAGCGTGTCCGTTGTCCAGGGTCGATATTGTCAGGATATGCAAGTTAGCTATTTGCTTATGAAAATGGCAGGCAAGTAATGTGTTACAAAAAGTTCGCAAGAACATTTTTCACCTTTTCATTTTACTCGTGATATTTAGTTGAGTCTTCTTCATTTTTCTTTCTTTTAGCTTAACACAAGAATTTCAATTTTTTGAACAGTATAACGTTTAAATTTTTATTGATACATCTTGCTTTAAAATAATAAAGGGGAAAAGGTTTCTTTGCGAATATTCAAATATGTACTTTTGTTTATAAAATGTGTGCATAACAATGATAATTGTTAATAGTCAATAACATCATGTAGTTGAGCATGTCCGATAATTCAGTTGATGGCCTATTTGCAAAAATAGAACCATCATTCTGCGTGAAAATGCCTAAATTTTGAATTTGTTTATCTGATTTGTTCATAAAAATTCTTTTTAACTTGTTTTTTTTTTTTTTTTTTTTTTTTTTTTTTTTTTTT
>CAKNXH010000455.1:460093-525549 GCA_932178445.1 Andricus quercusramuli
TTTTTTTTTTTTTTTTTTTTTTTTTTTTTTTTTTTTTTTTTTTATACCATTAAGCCGTTTCCCTTTTGGCGAGCCTCTAGGGGTAGGCGTGACACTACCCGATTCGGGTAGTGTTTCTAGGTGGATAGTTTCTTGTAGTAAATAACTACAAGTGTGGGCTCACCACACCCACGACCGCCAACAGCAACGCAGTAGTATTATTCTCGAACGGTCACCCATCCAAGTACTAACCGCGCCCAACACTGCTTAACTTCAGTGATCTAACGGGAACTGGTGTTTCCAGCGTGGTATGGCCGTTCTGATGAATATTCATGATTATATCTAACGTCTAGTATCATATGAAGAATTTATTAATTCTGTTATAATAAATGTTGACAACAATAATAATTGTACATTTTTTTAATAGATTTTCACAATTTACTACTGCACTAGAGATCAATTATAGAAATCTTAGCGGAAAAAAATCGTCTCTTTGACTAAACCACTCAGTTGTAAATTTATTCACTTTATTAGCTTATAAGAATTCTATGAATCAACAAACAAATTATTTGCGTTCGAAAAGTCACCGTGCCGCTGAAAATAAGCAGGCCTTAGACTTACAATACTATTGACACTACTTGACATTTTTTATGAGCGATGACACTATTTTACAATTATTTTAAGAAAATGCCACTAATTCCACTATTTTTTTCACTTCCAGATTCAGTTCCATTTTCTACTAAAATAGTTTAGTTTACGACCCAAAAAGACGAATTTCCGATAAAAAGTACAAATTTTAAACAAGAAGGATGTCTTTCTAACAAAATTGTTAATTAATATAACAAAGTTCTTTTTCAACCAAATACTTCAATGTACTAACAAAGTTCTTGAATTGTCAACCCAAATAGATAAAATGTATACAACACAATTCAATTTTTAACAAAGTAATACAATTTTCAACCAAAAAAGATGAATTCTTTAAAAAAATCATAGTTGATATTTCAAGTAAAAAATAATTTTAATAAAAAACAGTTGAGGGAACCAAAAAAGATGAATTTTCATCCAGAAAGTTAATTTTCATCCAAGTAATTGAGTTTTCAAATTAATTTTCATCAAAGCAAAACATAATCGAATTGTTTATCAATGCAATGAAGATAAATTTCATCCAAATATTTCAATTTTCTACCAAACTTAATGAATTTTCAACCCCAAAAAGATGAATTAAAAAAAACACGGTTGATTTATAAATCAAAAGGATTTTTTACAAAAAATTCAATAGTTGAAATGGCGAACAAAAAAGATAGAAATTTTAACTAAAAACCGTTGAATTCAACAACAAAAAGGAATTATTAACAAAATAGTTGAATCCTCAATCAAAATAGTTTAATTTTCAACCAACAAACATTTTTCAGCCAAGAGAGAAAAATCGATTCTACCAAATTATTTAATTTTTAAGCCGAAAAATCGAATTTTCTGAAAAGCAGTTTATTTCTGTAACCGAATGTTTTAATTATTCACCAAATATTTGAATTTCCAACCCAAAAAGACGAATTTGCTACAAAACCGTTGAATTTTCAACCAAAAAGTTCATTTTCAGCTCAAAAGGAAGAATTTTCAACCAAAAGGGATGATTTTCTAACAAAATTATTAAATTATATAGAAAAGTTAATTTTGAACCGAATATGTCAATTTCCTACTAATACTGATCAAATTTGAACCCGAAAAGATTAATTATCAACAACAAAGTTAATTTTTTTGCCGAAAAGGATGGCTTTTTAACAAACTGGTTAAATTTTTCATAAGTTTTTTAATTTCCAACTGAACAATAAATTTTGTAATCGAAAAACATGAATTCTTAAAACAAAATGTCAAAGTTGATATTTCAGCCAAAACAGATTTTAATTTCAAATAAAAAACAGTTGAGTTTAACCAAAAAATACGTATTCTCAACAAAATAGTTGAATCCTCAACCAAAACAATATAATTTCTGACCAGCAAACATTCTTATGTCAAGATAGAAAATTTTAAGATGAAAAAGTTAATTAATATAAGGATAATTTCTAACTGAATGTGTTAATTTTCTACCCAAATTGTCGAATTTTCAACCTAAAAATACGTATTTGCTACAAAATAGTTGAATTTTCAACCGAAAAATTAATTTTTAACCAAATAATTGAATTTTCAACAAACAAACAAAAAACGAATCTTCAACCAAAAGGGATGACTATCTAAAAAAATTGTTAAATAATATAATAACGTTAATTTTCAAACAAATATTTCAATTTTCTGAATATTCAACCAAAAAAGATGAATTTTCAACCAAAAAAGATTATGAAAACATTTAAAATCGAATAATTTCAAATTCAATTATTGAAAAATTAACCAATCCATATTGCAATCGTACTGTTGCAAATTTTTAAACTCATGACAGATGAATAATTTTAAATTTAAAGTGTTCAGCATTTATTCAGAATGAATTAAATAATTTGAAATTAAAAGCATCTTCAAACAAAAAATGTTAATCAAATTAGTTTAATGGATAACAGCGTTGAAAAGTGTTTTTATAACACGTTTAGCATTAAATATTGTTAATTAGAGACATGAACATTTTCAACATATTAAATAACTTTAGAAAGTTCTAAATGCATTTTGTTTCAAATTTGTGTAGTTTTAGAATAAAGTCCTTAATTGGCGGTCTATTTTCAACTGCATATCGTTTAAAAGTTAATTATATCAAGTTGAAAGAGATAGAAAATTATCGGTTTGATTTAAGCTTGAAGCGTTCAAACATGAATAATGATTATTATGAAATCTCAAAAGGGAAGCCTTCGATTTGAAAATTTTCAAATTGCAGACAAAATAAATTAAAAGTTTTCCAATTAAACCTTAAAAAATAAACAATTACAAAAAATTGTATAAAAAAAAGGGTGAATTAATGTTGAAATCAAAAAGTTCCAAATTGAGCAATATTTCAATTTGAATGGCTTGAAGATAAGAGTAGAGCTTGAAGTATTTTAAACACGAAATCCTTTTGTTTTGTTTTGATTAAAAGTGAATAAGACATAGAATCCTGTGAATTCGAAAACTAATTAAGTTTTCAATATGTTATTATTAAATTTATTTATTTTATCAAGTTATTTTATTCCCTATTCCGCCCTTTACCCCCTTTTCCCCTGTTTTCAAGTAACAATCCCTTTTTCTCGTTTTTTCCGCTTGAATGGGACATATATTAATAGAACTCAATGAGAAAATTCCACTATTCTTAGTTAAAAGTTAATTATTTTTAATTGAAAAGTCCACTATCAAGTTTTTGGTTCAGAATTCATCTCTTTTCGTTAAAAATTCTACTATTTGGTTGAAGATTTAATTATTTTGTTGGAAATTCTTTATTTTAAATAATTTTTTTCAAATGAAAATGTAACAAATTCTTTTAGAGCTGAAGATTCATCGCATTCATTTGAAAATTCAACAACCTGGTTAAAAGTGGAATTATACATTTGAAAAAAATTATTTTATTGAATATAAATTGAAATATTCTGTTAAAAATTCGTTTCCATCATTAAAAATTTATCGTTTTTAGTCGAAAATTCAACAATTTGGTTGAAACTTTTTGTATTTTGTTATCAATTTCATTTTATCAAAGATTCATCTCTTTGGTTGGAAATTATGGTTTTTAACTGAAATTTACACCATTCAATTATTGGTTAAAAATTAATAATTTCGTTCAAAAATTCAACTAGTACTATTTTCGTTGAGAATTCATATTTTTTTGGTTGAAAATTCCACCACTCGGTTGAATTTTTGAGTACTTTAATCCAAATTTATTCCTTTGGTTGAAGAATGAAGTTTTTTTTGAAAATTCATTTTTCATGGTTCAGAAATTCGAAAATTCGACAATTTTTCTCAAAAATCGTCTTTTTTAATAGAATTTCTTTGTATAGAAAAGTTCTTGTTTGAAAATTCAATTGCTTTGCACAAAAATCCGTCTTCTTAGCTTGAAGATTCGGTCGAAATTTAATCTTTTTCGTTAAAAAAGTCATCCATTTTGTCCAAAATTCATCTTTGTACGACGAAAATCTAACGAATTGTTTAAAAATTTCACTATTTTGTTGAAAATTTCTCATATTTGCTTGAAAATACAACTATTTTGATGTAAATACAGTTTGGTTGAAAATTAATTTTTTGTATAGAATCAACTATTTGTTTGAACCTTTTTGGGTCATAAATTCAACTATGTGGTACAAATTCAACTATTTGGTTAAAAATTTCATAATTTTGATGAAAATTCAACTATTTTGCTAAGAAGCCATCTTTTTGGTTCAAAAATTCAAATGATTCATTGAAAACTCGTCTTCTTGGATTGAAAATTCATCACTTTTGGTAGACAAATCATTGGTCAAATCATCTACCTCTTCTATCGAATTCGTCTTTCTAGCTTGAAGATTCGACTATATTTGATTAAATATGCAACTGCTTTTGGTTGAAATTTAATCTTTTTTGTTCAAAGAGTAAATATGATTTTTTGTTTAGTTGAAAATTCAACTATTTGGTTAAAATGAAATTTTTTTATTGAAAGGTTCAAGTTCTTTGCTGAGAATTCATCTTTTCAAATTAAACATTCATAATTTTTGGTAGAAAATTTATTGTTAGAAAATTCGTCTTTTTGGCTTTAAGGTTTGACCCTATACTTGGTTAAAAATGCAACTGGTTTGGGTTGGAATCCAATCTTTTTTTCAAATGGACTATTTCATTAAAAATTCATCTTTGTAGATTTAAAGTTTAGATATTTAGTTGAAAAGTTCACTATTTTGTTGACAATTTGTCACCTTGCTTGACATTTGGTTATTGATGATTAATTTATTTTTTGGTTCAACGATTTGGTTGAATCTCTGTGAGTTGAAAATTCAACTATGTGGTTAAGAATTCAACTATTTGATTGAAAACCTAATCATTTTGTTGAAAATTTATCTTTTTTTGTTCCGAAATTCAACTGCGTTATTGAAAATTTGTTTTCTTGGATTGAAAATTCATATTCCTTGGTTGAAAATCTTCTACGAAGTTCGTCTTTTTTGCTTAAAGATTCGACTATGTTTGATTAATATTGCAACTGTTTTTCGTTAAAATTTACTCTATTTGTTTAGAAAATCGACTACTTGTTCGAATGTTTATATTTTCAAGTTGAGAATTCAACTATTCAGTTGAAAATATAAATATTTTGTTAAAAAATTAGTCTTCTTTGCCTAAAGGTTGAAGTATTTGGTTTGTTCAAAAATGTAACTGATTTGTTGAAAATTTGCCTTCTTAGATTGAAATTTCATCTTTTTTGGTATTGGTGGAAAAATCAACTATCTACCACAAAATTATGTTAAAAATTCGTCTGCTTTGCTTGATATTTCATCTATTTGGTTGGGAATATAACTGTTTGATATAAAAGTGATTCTTTGTTTGTTGAAAATTAAACTATTTCGTAGAAAAAATATTATTTTTTGATTCAAAATTGATCTTTTTGGGTTTAAAGGGCAACTCTTTTCTAAAACATTCGACTTTTGAGTTTAAAAACTCAACACTTTTGTTCAAAATGTAATATTCTTCGTTTGAAAATTTAATTATTTTGTTGAAAATTGAATATATTTCGACTTGAAATATCAACTATTACATGTTTCATTGAGAATTCATTTTTTTTAGTTGAAAATTTAACTATTTAGTTGTGAGTTAACTTTTTTGTTACAAATTCAACTGTTTTGTAGAAAATTCATCTTTTTGGTTTGAAAACGCAACAATTTGGTAGAAAATTAAACTATTTTTTTGAAAATTTAAAAGCTAGAAAACTAGATTTTCTGTTGGTAAAAAATATTTTTTCGGTTGAAAAATTCAACTGATTTCTAATTTTTTTTGTAGAACATTAATGTTTTTCGTGTAACGTTCATCTTTTTGGTTGAAAATTTATCTGTTCGGTTGGAAATTCCTCTTTTTTTTTATAAACATGAACTTTTTAATTTAATTTCAATTAATTTTAATTTTAATTTCAATTATAATTTGATTTAATTTTTAAGTTGATCCTACATGTAATTTGAAAATTCAATTAAATGTTAAAAATTTCATTTTTTGCTTAAAAACATTTTTGTTAAAAATTCGAGTACTTTGTTGAAAATTCGTCTTTTCGGATCGAAATTTCATCTTTTTTGGTAAAAAAGTTATTTTCTGAAAATTTAACTATTTTATTAAAAAATCAATATATTTCTATTTGTAATCTTGAGCTTTCACATTTGAAAGAATTTTTTTTTCATTCCCCTATATTCGTGAACACTTATCCAATTTCTATATTATTATTAATATTTATCTATGAGTATTTGCCTTGGATAAGGATACATACAAAAACTTTGAATGTATCTTTACCTCTTATGTTATATTCAGCGTGTCCAGCAATTGATATTTCATAATAATTATTTAACCATTTGCAGATTAATGATTTCTATAACGTTTGTTAACAAAGTAGAACTCCTGTTAATCGTTACCCGCCATTGACGCATGTATCGATGATATCAGCCTGCAGGCGCTCTGGCAGTGCAGCTCATCTCCGAGAGGGTGCGCGTTTGATTCTTTGACTGAATTCCATTGATTTGGTTATGTTGTTGAGTGTTATTTATTTTTTCTTTATCACCGGGAATAAATATTCGTGACTAAAATGTTCCGGACAGTCGTGAGGATATCAAAATTTTCATCTTTAATGAAATCACTCTGCGCTGAATCAGTACAGGAAGTGTCGAAAATTAATGCTTGTGTGCTACCAATTAGATGTCTGCACATAACCTCAATACAAAGTGCTAAACCTAAAGATAAAAGAATGCTTGGTGCTGGAACTAAAAAAGATGAAGGTACCGAAGGAGAGACTACTGTAGATATAGATCATGTCATTACAGCGTAAGTTTATTTATATAATCTATAAATATTTAATCATCGTATGCAAATATAATCTCAAATAGTCAGCAACTCTTTCCCTGCCCTCCACTTTTTTTAAATTGCCCTTGCTTACCCTGTTCTTGAAAAACTTTCGCTTTTCTCCTTAAATATATACATAATAGATTTAAAAATACAATTTTCAAGTCACGCGAGTAATTATCTGAATTTAGTAAATGTACGGAAGAACTATTATTAGCCGTTCATAAACTACGTTACCAATTTGGTCGAAAAGTCTACTATTATATTTTTGGTTTAGACTTCATCTCGTTTGGTTCTACCATTTAGTTGAGCAGTTGATCATTCTGCTGAAATTGTAACTATTTTGTTGAAAATTACCTTTTTTGTTGACAAATGCAATTACTTGGTTAAAAGTTTAACTACTTTGTTAAAAATTCATTTTTTTTCTTCAAGATTCATATCTTTGGTGGAAAAATTGAACCGTTTGTTAAAAATTAAGTTTCTAATCTGAAACTTTAATTATTCTATTTTTTGTTGATAATGTATCTTTTTTGTTTAAAATTTCAACTATTTGGTTGAAAGTTGAACTATTTTGCTGAAAATTCCTCGGAAAATTAATTTTTTTGCTGAAGATTCATAATTTTAGTTGAAAATTCATCGCTTTGGATGATAATTGAACTATTTTCTTCAGAATTCCTTCTTTTTTCAAATTAATTTCTTCAACTAAAAATCTGAGTAGTCAATTTTTGACTGAAAAAATCGTTTCTTCTTGAAAATTGATCTTTCTAGTTGAAAATTAAACTTTTTGGTTGAAAATTCATGTATTTTGTTGAAAATTTGTCTTTTTGGTAGAAAATTAACCCTCGTCGTTTAAAATTTAGGCCTTTTGGTTAAAAATGCAAGTTTTGGATGATTATTAATCTGTTTCGGTTGAGGATGAACGAGTTTTTAGAAAATTCGTCTTTTTTGTTTCAATTCAACTGTTTTTGATTTCAAATTAAATTTATTTTTTCTGCAAATATCAACTATTACGTGTTTCATTGATAATTCATTTTTAGTTGAAAATTTAACTATTGAATTCAACTATTTGGTTGATAATTTTTTTTATAGTTAAAAATTGAACTATTTGGTTGAAAATTCATGAATTTTTATGAAAATTCATCGCTTTTCGTTGAAAGTTAATCTTCTTGGCTAAAAAATCATCTTTTTGTTTTAGAATTCAACTATTCGGTTAAATGTTGAAATATTTTGTTTAAAATGTGTCTTTTTTGTTAGAAAATTACTCTTCTTAGCTGAAAAATCATTTCTTTGGTGAAAGATTAAACTATTTGGTAGAATTGCTCGGAAAATTAATTTTTTTTAACTGTTTTGTTCGAAATTCATTTTTTGTTAGGGGTTTGGAATTAATTTCGTTCACTGAAAATCGAACTATTTCATTTTTGGATATTTTCTAGTTGAAAATTCAACCTTTTGATTGAAAATTCGTATTTTTCGGTAGAAAATTAATCTTGTTGGTTGAAAATGCATGCTTTTTGGTAAACAATTTCAAGTTTAGGATGGGTAATTATCTGTTTCGGTTGAGGATCAACAAGTTTATAGAAAATTCGTCTTTCTTGTTTCAATTCAACTGTTTTTGATTTCAAATTAAAGTTGTTTTTTTCTGCAAATATCAACTATTACATGTTTCATTGATAATTCATTTTTTTAGTTAAAAAATTAACTAATTAGTTGTAAGTTAACGCTTTTGTGGAAAATTAACTTTTTTTGAAACTTAATATTTTTTGTTAAAAATTCAAGTATTTTGGCACAAAATTAAACTATTTGATTAAAAATTAAATTTTTTATTGGTGAAAAACATTTTTCCGGGTTGAAAATTTAACTGATTTTTAGATATGTTTTTGTAGATTCATCTTTTGGTTGAATATATAACTATTTAGTTTGCGATTATTTTTTGTTGTTGTTAAACCTGAATTTTTCTAACAAAAGGATTAATTATTCCATTTTTTGTTGAAAGTTTATTCTGTATAAGTCTACAATTTTAAACAAACAAATATTTTAAAGAATTCGTTTCAACCAACAATAATGAAATTTCAACAAAACACTTGAATCCTCAACTAAAACAGATTAACCAAACAGTTGCATTTTTAACCATAATATTTGATTTTCTATCACAAAAGAGGAATTTTCAACAAAATACATACATTTTCATCTAAATATAGTTACATTTTCTACCAAATTGTTCAATTTTTAAGCCGAAAATAAGAATTCTCTACGGAAGTGCTAAATTGTCAACAAAAAATTTGATTTTCAGCCGAAACAGATTAACTTTTAGCCAGCCTGTTGCAATGTTTAACTAAAAAAAGGTAAAATTTTTTTAAAAAGAGATGAGTTTTCTTACTAAAATGATGAATGTTCAACAAAATAGTTGAATTTTCAACAACAACAAATTTCTTAGTTAAGAAATAAAAATTTCATCAAATTTCTTAATTTCCAATTTGAGAAGACGAATTTTCCACAAAACTGTTGCATTTTCAACTAATAAGTATCACATCAACAAAATTCTTGAATTTTCAACAAAATAATTTAATTTTGAATCCAAAAAGATGAATTCTTAACCGAAAATGAAACAGTAGACTTTTCAGCCGAAAAGAATGATCTTTCAACCAAAAATAGTTAGATGATTTTTTTGTTGAGTTCTATTAATTCACTTCGCACAGGATAATATGGGGACAGGAAAAGACTGTGAAACCTGCAATAAATAATAGGAATTTGGATAATTTATATACTAAAGAATAGCATTTTAAATAAACATTGAAATTCATTTTTGATACTTTTAAAATATTAGGATAGAAAACTGTACATTTTGCTTAAAAAAGAAAGTTAATTTTCCATTGCACACTTTTTTATTTGGGACTATATACTTTTAAATTAAGAATACACATACGTTTAATGCTGCAAAATTTGATGTGATATTACACTTTCAGAATTTATTATGTTCTTTAAAATTCTATAGTGCTTACCGTATTTATTTATAATGTGGCAAGAGCAAGGTTAAGTTAACATTCTTATTGGTTGCAGCGAGGAGATATTTCCAGATAAAAATACACCATCTCTTTTATTTGATGGCATCCCGTTTGCCCAATTGCCGATTTGCAACGTGAGGACAACACCAAACAATACCATTTTTTCTGTCACTAATTCTAAGGGTAAGCACTGTATTAATAATGTATCAATCCTTCGATGACAATGTGTCTGTTTTTACATACAATTTTGAGTTAATCATTCATCAAGTACAAGGTCTTCTGAATAAGCTTAAAAATTGTATAGGAATAATTACAGATTTATAGAGGTCAGGGAAAATCAGGGAATCTTTCTTAAAGTCAGGGAACTTTTTCAAGCGTGCTTAAATCTCTTCTAAAAATTGTAATATTAAATTAATTTTTTTCTCATTTGTGAAAGTATATTTATTGTACTAGATTTATACTTATTTAAATCAAACATCTTGTTATCATTTTCAGTAATCTCAGGAAAATTGATTTTATTGGAAATAATATGTTAAATATAAACTGAATTTTTAATACCTATGAAAAGAATAAGAAATTTGGTCTATTTATTTATCAGATTCATACATTTTAGAAACGAATTAAAAAATATAATCTTATTTTTTAGTATTATTCATTTCTTTAATTATTCTTATCAAGACATCCCTTGCATTTTTGCATAGTTGAAAAAAATATATATGTATTTTGGGGTCTCTCAAGTCTATTCAAAAAAAAAATTGCTTATTCTATTTTTATTTCCGCTGTTACCTAGAAAAAAACTGCAATCGTCAGCGATTTTTTTTCAGAATTTGAGGAAACACCTTGATTTGTTTTTATTCTGATAATCTGAAAGAAATAAAATTAATATTAAAAAAAGTTATCTGAATTTCAGGAGTTATCCAAATGTTGACTTCATGTGGGGTTGAAGGTTTCAAACATGCCAAAAAGGGAACAAATATTGCTGCTCAAACAACGGCCGTTACTTTTGGCACAGTAGGTTCTATTAATCATATGCATTTTTTAAAATTAATATTTCTATCCTTGATATCTTCTAAACATAATTAATGACCTTTCAGCAAAATAATTTGATTGTCAACACAATGGTTACATTTTAACCAAATAGCTGAACTTTCAACCTATAAAGATGAATTTTCTACCAAGAACATTGATTATAAACTAAATATAACTGAATTTTTAACCCACAAAGATGCATTTCGAACCAAATAATCGATTTTGTCACCCAAAAAGTTGAATTTTAAACAAAAAGGTTACTTTTCAATTAACAAAAATGAATTTTCGACCAAAAAAGATCAATTTTTACCAAAAGATTACAATTTTGAAGAAAGTAATTAAATTTTGAACGAAATAGTTGAATTTTCGACAAAAAAAAGATGATTTTCCAATCCGAAGGAACGAATTTTCTGTGCAAATGAACGATCTTTCAACAAAAGAGTGAAAATTCCTACCAAAAAATATTATTTCAACAAACTTATTGAATTTTCTATAAGGTAATTAAATTTTTAACAAAATAGTTTAACTTTTAACCAAATAACTGAATTTTTTACCTACAAATATGAATTTTCAACCAATTAGTTGATTTTTCAAATCCGGAATGTAGAATTTTAAACAAAAGCGTTCATTTTTAACTAACTGATGAATTTTGGACCAAAAAGATGAATTTTTACCAAAATAGTTCAATTTTCAACAAAATAATTAAATTTTCAACAAAGTGGTCGATTTTTCAACCCAAAGAGTGGAATTTTAAACAAAAAAGTTAATTTTCAACCAACAAAGATGAATTTTCAGCCAAAAAAGATGGATTCTTACCAAAGCTGTTACATTTTCAACCAAATAGTCGATTTTTTAATCACGAAACCGGAATTTTAAACAAAAAGGTTAATTTTCAACCAACAAAGGTGAATTTTCGACAAAAAAATTGAATTATCAAACAAAAAATATGATTTTTAAACAAAATAAATCAATTTTCAGCAAAGTTATTAAATTTCCTACAAAAAGGTTTAACCAAATAGCTGAAATTAAATAAATATTCATTCAGTCTATAATCTTAAAGAATTTAAAAGTTTTTTCAAGTTTATCAATTATTTTTCCAGAAATTAGTCAAAAATGGCTTTAGGACAGTCAGAGTCTGTATTCGTGGCGTTGGCCCTGGCAGAATGGTGAGTATAAAAATTTCGGTTTGTCAACTAAAACATTGTACATTAAAAAAATTGTTAATTTGCAATCTTAGTTGGCCACAGATCATGAAAATCAAGTCAGATAATTTTTCCAATCAGTACTTTAAGTAACTGACAAGAATAGTCGGGGCTGCCACACAGTCACTTTTAGTCAATTTTTTCTCAAATCGCTTTTCAGTCACTTTCTGAGATAAAGTTAACCACTGTTGAATTCAGCTCTATACCTATTTCTTAATTTTCTTGAATTCTTTTGAAATCTTTTACGGTCATTTAAAAAATGTAAATAAATTGTTAATATATTTCAATAGTTTGAAGGCATTCCAAAGGGTTTTAAAGATTTAAGGATATATTTAAAAATACTAAGCAATTTTCAAGAAAAAGTTTCAAGGTATTTCAAAAGATTTCAAAGGATTTTAAATAGTTCAGGGTATTTTAAAAGATTCCAAGGCATTAGGGCCTATAGGGCTTTAGGATATTTAAAAAGATTCCAAAGGATTTGATCAGATTTGCGAGAATTTCAATAATTTGAAGGGCTTTCAAAGAATTTTAAATACTTCTAGGTATTACCAGAGATTTCGAAGAATTTTAAAGATTTTATAATATTTAAAAATATTCCAACCAATTTTCGATTGATTTTTATAATTTGAAGGGATTTCAATGAATTTGACAAATTTTTGGGTTTTTAAGAAAAATCCAAGAAATTTTTAAGAGATTGATGAAGGATTTAAATTATTTTAGGGTAATCCAAAAGATTCTAAAGAATTTTGCATTGATTTCATTAATTTAAAGAGGTTGCAAAGGGTTGGATTTTTTAGGGCATCTTAAAGATTTCCAAGGCATTTTCACGAGATTTAAAAAATGTCAAGAGTTTTCCAAGCATTTTATGATTTTAAGGGATTTGAAGAAATTTCCGTGCGGTTCTAAAGCGTTTCTTAGATTTCTGAAGATTTCAATTATTTTATGGGATTTCAAAACTTCTCAAAGGGTTTTAATTAATTTTCCAGAATTTCAGGAAATATCAAATTTTATAAAACTTGACTGGATTTTATCATATTTTAATGGATTTCAATGAATTTATTCACAAAAAGTGAGGAATTTCATCCAAATCTTACTCAATTCGATGGGGATTTTTTTATTTTTTTAAATTTGTTTATATTTAAAATTCTTGTGAATTTCATCAGCCTTTTGAACTCCTTTGATATTCATTAATTCACACAATTTTTACTGAAATCAATGTAATATTTCAGATTTTTTCAATTCACTGAATTCTTAGTAATTTATCCTGAATTTTTTTAAATTTTCCGGAATTCTCTTATATTCTTTTGATTTAATTGAATTCTTCTAAATTCAGTTGGATTCCTTTGAGTTTTTGTTTAATTCATCTTTTCGTCTTCTAAACTCACCCTAAATTCTTAGGCATTTAATCAAATCCTTTTGAATTCTCTTGAATGTTTCTAAACTCATTTCAAACTTACTGAATTTAATGCATTTTTTCTTATTTTTAAATTGCATTTAATTCATTTGAATATTTTTAATTCACCTTCAATTTTTATTGAAATAAATGAGATTTTTTTAATTTTTAAAAATTGTTTTGAATTCTTTTGAATTCAATCTAAATTGTTTTGAAGTCACTTGACTTTCACTTTCTTCAAGTAAATTAGGCTGTGGCAGTCCTAAGCATAATTAATTAAAAATTTGAAAATCAAAACTTAAAATTGTTTTATTCCATTTATAAAAGATTGTATATTAAAAATGTTACAAGTTTAGAATTTTGATCTTTAAGTATTAATGGTCAGGAAACATGAAAAATTTACGGCCACCCTGAATATGTTTTTAGCTACGAAATTCTTAGAAATCAAAACAACAAAAAAACAAGAATTCAACTAACTAATTTGGACAATACATTCTTAAATGTCTTCATTTAAATTTAAAAAATAATAATAAATAAAGAGGAACGAAAAAGAAGACAACCTCCAAATCCACTTCCTTTTTTTCGCTGGTCTTTTTCATTTTATATATTTTTTTAAATCAAAATGAAAAAGACGAGGGAAAGAAAGGAGGAAGGGGTTTTGGAGATTTCTTTCTTTCCACATTTCTTATTGTTTTAAAAATTTTAATGCAGACATTTAAGACTGTTTGGTCTTTGATTTTCTTTTTAATTTTCAAGAATTTCGTAGTTCAATTTGAATATTGGACGTTAAAGAGGAATTTAAATTTTGATTCATTCTGAATTTAATTTCTTAAATTTCAATCTATTTTCAGTCTTCTATCAAGGGACTTCAAATGAGTGGTGTAAAAATCGTCTCTGTCACTGATACTACCAGAGTGTCTTGGGATCCTCCACGACCTCGAAAAGCAAGGAAAGTTTAAACTTTGATTCCTGAAGTCATTAAGAAAATGTATAAATATGATTTATTAATAAAATATGTTACTTATAATTATATGGCGTTTCAGTAATAAGTTTCTTTTTTATAAAATCTATAATAGTAATGTCTATTATTTTAGTGTAAAAGACGAGTTAAATATGATTACGAGGGAAAATCAACTCCTAAAATTGCGGTCCAGCTGCGCGGCGGTGGACTACTCCGGAGTTTACCGGATTAGCCTCGATTTTACCTATGTATACAGAATTACTCTGGATTACCTACGATTACTCCAGATTGCATAGGATTACATAAAATGATGATAGATTACTTCGTCTAAACGTTTCAACAAAATAGATGGACTGTTAACCAAATAATTGAATTTTTAACCAGGAACATTAATTTTGTACTGAAAATGCCTAAAAAAGATACACTTCCACCAAAAATGGAATAGTTAAATTTTCAGCTTAAAAGTAAATTTTTTACCAAAAAAACAATGATTTTCCAATTAAATAGTTGAATTTTCAACTGAAGAGATGGATTTTCAACTAAAATGAAGAATCAACCAAAAAAAGACTTGAATAAAATTGTTGAATTTTCTACAAAATAGTATAATTTTTACCGAAATAGAATGATTTTCAAGAAATTAGTTCAGCTTTCTACCAAGAAGTTGAATTTTCAACCATGAAATTACTTTTCAACCAAGAAATATAAATCTTCAACACAATACATGAATTTTATACTAACAAGATTCATTTTTTGCCGTAAAAGACGAATTTTCAACCAAGTACTTTAATTTTATACTAAAAAAGATCAATTTCTAGCAAAAAATGGAATAGTTACATTTTTAATTTGAAAAATAATAATTTTTTACTACAAAAATGATAATTTTTGGCAGAATGGTTAAACTTTCAACCCAAGAGAAGAATGTTAAAGTAAAAATATAAAAATTCAACCATAATAGTTAAACTTTTAGTCAAAAAATAAATTGTCAACCAAGAAATAGCGAATTTTCAACAAAATAGTTCATTTTTCAAACAAAGAGATGAATTTTGAAACTACATGACGTATTTTAAAGCAAAAGAATAAATTTTAAACAAGGTAGTTTAACAACACCCAAGAAGATCATTTTCTAAGAAAATACATGAATTTTTAAGCAAATAGTGAAATTTTAAGTTTACAAAATTAATTTCCAACCATAAATAAAAAAGACAAATTATCAGTTAAAAAAATGAAGTTTCAACAAAAAAAAGAAACTTATTCCACAAAATAGTTAAATTTTAAAGTAAACCATTTTTAACTCGAATTAAGAATCTTTGAACAGAAAAATGAATTTTCAACCCAAATTTTTTAGTTTTACATTCAACCAAGAATATTAAAAGATTTATTTTCTACCGATAAAAGACTAATTTTCAATAAAATAGTTGAATTTTCAAAGAAAAAGGATACATTTTTACCCGAAAGTTGAATATTGAAATTTTTAATCAGTCAAATTAATTTTCAAAAAAATAAAAGTTCAACAAAATAGTTAAAAGCTATTTGAATTACTCTGATTTGGCCGGATTACTCTGAATCAGAAGGTTATTACTTTGATTACCTAAATTACTTTGAATTACCTGGATAAGACGTGGATTACGCTGGATTATAGGTGGATTACTCTGAACTACTTTAATGACTAATAATTAATAACTACTAGTTAAAAGTCAACTTTCTCAAAAAACTCACACTCATATTTTTTGCCACTTTTTTTTTAATGTTTACTTTCATAAGGAAGACATCTTGTTAGTTTTATGCCGGCTAAATAAATTTTGTGGGCAAAAGCATTTTTTCATAAGATCAAATTTTCTAACTTTTCTCGGAAACGACCGATACGAAAGAATTAAAAAAAAAGTTTTATCAAAAGTACCTCTTGTTCTTTGGCGATATCTTGCATCGTTTACGAGAAAAATTCAAAAATTAAATTTTTGGGAAGAAAAATTCTCCCGGTCTCAAAAATATTTTAGCCCGCATGAAGCTGATATGATGAAACCCCCATCTTTTTTATTTTCCCCATATTTCTTGTTACAATTTCTGTATATATAAGGAAGATATTGTATCATGTTGATGCAGTCTAAACTGTTTCTGAGGCCTCGAGAATTTTTTTCCCAAAAATATAATTTTTTTCATTTTTCTCGAAAACGATGCAACATATCGCAAAAGAGCAGAGGCATTTTTCATAGAACTTTTGTCGACGTGAAAACTTTTAACATTTTTTCTTATCTGCCCCGGTCTGTGAGAGAAATTAAAAAATTCGATTTTATAAAATTATCCTTCGTATGAAATTAACGGCGATACCACGCTGAAAACACCAGTTCCCGTTAGATCACTGAAGTTAAGCAGTGTTGGGCGCGGTTAGTACTTGGATGGGTGACCGTTCGGGGAATACTGCGTGTTGTTGACCCGTCGTGGGTGTGGTGGACCCACACTGGTAGTATTTATCCACCTAGAAACACTACCCGAATCGGGTAGTGAGGCAATGAACTTTCGAGTTCGAAATGCTAATCAATTTTTTTTATTTTTTTTTATGAAATTAAAAATTCAACCGAAAATTGTAAAAAAATGTAAGTTTGATTTTTTTGAAATAATCACATTTTAATATTTTCAAAAAACAACCACCAATTTGTTAATTTTCAATCTTTCTCCAAATTGCCCGCTGATTTTAAAAGAGGACTAATCACGTGGTATATTCTCCTCAAAATATCAAAAATATAATTATTAGGCTTTATGCGACGCGTAGTTTAATAAGCTTTTTAACGGGTTTTCAAAAAAAAATTACTCGCTCCTTTTGGGAACAAGTAATCACGTTTCAAAGTCTGTAATGATTTTTAATAGTAGGTACTTTCGCTGATCGTACCGACAGTTTCCGACAGGAGAGTACTATTTAGCTTATGGTCGATATTTGTCGAGAATCATCAGACTGGCATAAACTTTGAGCAGTTTATTTACAAAACCAAAATGTGTAACTGTGATAATTGAAGACAGTGACGACGACCAAATTTTCAATCAATATGAAACTAAGTCGGATAAATAACTGAAGCTTCCAAACAAAAATGTTAGAGTACCAGGAATAATCATTGCATTTTTTCTTCAACAATGTATATAAGTATACATTATGTATATGTATATAAAAAGCTAGCCCGGTAGTATTAGAAAGAAGCAACTGCTATTCCTGTCAATACACTTCGAAAAATATAATTTTCGAATTACATACAATTTATTTACAATTAGTAAATTATTGACTATTACTATGCATGTACAATTATTAATGTCCTATTAAAATTTATTTCGTCTACATTGAATTCAAATTTTCAATTTATTTAAGATAACTAATTTTTTTTAAACACATAAATTATATTTTGAATTTAGGTATCAGAAAATGTATTACACTCAATTCAGTTCATTATATTGAAATTGAGGATAATACATTACATATAAATTATTACATATAAATCCAATGTAAATTTCTTGAATTCAAATCACTTGATCCAGGGACGAAATGGGACATCAAAGCGGCCCTGGAATTTTGTACCTAAGCGGGCTTTTTCCGGAGTGGCTTCTAAAAAAAAAAAAAGGTCATCGCGGTAGGAGCCGTGTGCATAGAAAATTTTCAATTGTTTCCGCACTCCGGTGAGGGCCCTGAGGCCATGGTCCTGGTGGGCCCTGTACTAAGTGCGGCCCTGGGTATGCCCTCGGCGGCCCTCCAGGCTCGCGGCCCACCGCGAAATCTCCCAAATTCCAGACGGCCAGTCCGTGCCTGACTTGATCTCTCCGAAGTACAAACTTGAATTCATTTTTAAATAGACCCTTCCTAACTTATATTCAAAAATGGATAATTCAAACAATTTTATGCACACATATCTTGAAGGAATTAGAGTGAATTAAATACACTTCAAATCTATCCGCTGCTTTACGGAATATGAGAGAGATGTCATTAACGCTATATGAATAGGTGGAAATTACATTTTGGAGATAACCTATTCTATTTTGGTACATTGAAGCCTAAAGGGAAAATCAGGTATTAAAAATAATAGAATTACCTCTGCTTTTACGTTAGAATCAGAATTTTGTTATCTCATTCTATTCAAGCCTTCTTACCGGGAGGGGATACGAACGGATGGGTCGGCATCCTACGTCAGGGTACAGATACAGAAAGGGTGCTAGCTAATTTTGGGGATTCAACAAAAAATTATAACGGGGATAGATTAGTTAGTTTATGCTTAGAAAGGGCCTATTTATTACAAATACTTAATTTAGACATCAAATGATCCACATGTACACCTGGCGTGAAAAAAATAGCCACAGTAAAAGGTACAAGAGTCATGAGGTCCTCTGAATGCAATACTGACCACTGCCTTCTAGTCTACAAAATAAACTTATGACAGGGATGGGGAAGAAAGAGAACCAAACAAACGGAACAAATGCAAATCAAGATTGGAAATTTACAGAAACCGGAAGTGCGAATAGATTTTCAGAATAAGATAAACGGAAATCACAGATAAGGCAATTTGGGAGGCGCTTAGGAGCAATAAAGATATAGAGATATCATTGTTAAAACTGCGTAGGTAGGTAGGTAGGAAGAAAGTCTGGTGTTGCGTGGTGGAATGATGAAATTGAGGCAGCCCGACAAGAAAAGAAAGAATGTTGAATATCACAGGAGAAAAGCGATTATCGTACCAATATACAAAAGGAAGGGAGATCAAAGCAACTGCAATAATTGAGCCGCTGGATAGTGTGAGGGCACATAAAATTCACATTGCCGTGCGCGTTGGCCTCTGTTGTTTTCGAAATCAATTTTGAAAATTGAATTTGTGAAATATATGGCTTTGTAGGAAATTTTATGACACATTGTCAAAAATTTAATTTTCAAAATCGATTTTTGAAGACAACAGAGGCCAACGCGCACGGCCATGTAAATTGTATGTGCCCTTACACTATCCAGCTGCTCAATTACAGAGCTATTAGCTCATTAAGTACCGTAAGTGAACTATACTCCAAAATACTTATCCGCAGGGTAATGAAAATAACAGAAGAAAAGGTATGGGAATTGGATTTATGCCAGGAAGATCATGTACGGATCAAATGTTTAGCTTAAGATAGATCACAGAAAAAAGGAAATTTTTCGTGCATTTATTGACCCAGAAAAAGCATATTTCCAAGGTAAATAGAAGTAAACTTTTGGAAGTCCTCAAAGATGACGAAGTCAATGGATGGCTCCTACAAGCAATAAAAACAATATATGCAAGTAGCAAAGCGAGTGAAATGGTAAATGGGAAACTGAGTGGCTGGTTCGATATTATGCAAGGCGTTAAACAAGGATGCGATATGTCCTCATGTCTATTTATAATATTTATAGACAAGTGTCTAATCATGGTCCTCTTCGATGAAGATGGTGCAGATCTCGAGACAGTGAGGGTACGTGGGTTAGCTTTCGCAGATGACAAGGTTGTTAAGGCAGAATCAATCGAAGACCTACAAAGAATGTTGAGCAAACTAAATACAAGAATGAAGAACATGGGCCTCAAAATTAACGTAAATAAAACAAAAATCATAGTGTTTGAAGTAAAAGGTGAGAAAACAATGTGCAACATTATCCTAAATGATATGAGATTAGAACAATTTGATAAGTTCATATATACAGGTAGCCTATTCACTAGTGACGGGAAGATAGATGGGGAGTTATACAGACACATAATCGAGGGTCAGAAGGTTATCAGTAGAGCAGGGCCCATTCTCAGAAGTAAAAATACAGGGTGTTTTTTTTAACTTGAGACAACGAAATATCTCAAAAAATACGCATCCTGCGGAAAAAATGTCTGGAATAAAAACTTTTTATTTTCGATGGGGAAAAAAGATTTGTTAAAATTTACCCCACCCCCACAGGAGGCAGGGGTGGGGGTAATTTTGTAATTTCAAATGGCAACCCCAATTTTTTATCACAGATTCAGTATCTCCTTTACGAAATACGTAAGTTTTATTCGGAAAGATTGTTCCGATTCGCGATAGATGGCGCTGCAATTGCGAAAAACGAAATTGTTGACACTATTTTTAGCTCTAACCAGGAATAACGACGCGGACGTAGTAGTTGTCTATTCTTCGGGGTGCTTAATTTCGGTGAGTCCCCTTGCCTCTCACCATCCTTCGGGGTGCTTGATTTCGGTGAGTCCCCTTGCCTCTCACCACAGGGATGCTTAATTTCGATTAATTATTTTACAATAAGTGCTCAAAATGGTGTCCTCGCACTTCGATGTACTTGTTAATCCGAGCTTTGAAAGATTCCACACAACTGCGAATTGTGTCTGGTCATATTTGTGCACAAGTAGACCTGATTCGCTCGATCATGTTATCACGAGTTGTGGGCACTTCTTGATACACGCGATTCTTTAGATAACCCCACAAATAGAAATCCGGCGCCTTAAGATCTGGCGATCTGGCAGGCCAATTCACTGGATCTCCTCTACCGATCCATCGTCCATTGAATTCGGGATTGAGTACTTCCCTCGCGATTGCCGCATAATGTGCTGGACAACCGTCATGTTGAAACCACATGTTGTGTCGCACTTCCAAGCTTAGGTCTTACAGCAATATTGGAAGTTGATTTTCTAAAAAGTCACGATATTTTTCACCGTTCAAATTTCCATCAATAAAATATGGATCGATAAGTTGATCTCCAATTATTCCACACCAAACGTTCACGGACCATGGACGCTGATGCTCAACTTCACGCAACCAATGTGGATTTTCTACACTCCAATAATGCATGTTGTGCCGATTAACGTTACCATGGTTTGTGAAAGACGACTCGTCTGTGAAGAGTACTAGAAAAAAGAAATTCGGGTTTCCTTGTATCTGCTGAACCGCCCATTGACAAAATTTCACTCGGTTCTGAAAATCATTTCCATGAAGTTCTTGATGCAGTGAAATATGATACGTATGATAATTATTACGCTTTAATACCTTCCAAACACTGGATAGAGACATTCCGCAATCGCGGCTTAGTTGTCGAGTACTAACATGAGGGTCATGGGTGACTGCAGCTAAAATTGCAATTTCATTATCAACTCCAGTAACTGTTACTTGACGCTTCCTTTTTTTCGGTTGTACACTTCCGTCAGTGATGAAGTTTCGGACAACCCGGTAAAAAGAAGCGCGTGAAGGAACACTTTCTGGAAAGTGTTGAACATAAAGCGTGAGAGCATCATTGATATTCCTGCCACTTTCTCCATAAATGAGAATCATTTCAATCCTCTGTCGCTGAGGTAGAATTTCCATTGTAAAAGTAATGGGGTAAGGTAATGAGGAAATACAACGACACCCAAACCAACTCAAACATACGTGACCAACAACAAGAACCCAAACGAAAGCAACCAACACGCCCAAATCAAATGAACACAATCAACCTTCCTAATGAATAAACGTTAAGCACGGACAGACGCGGTTATCGCTCGGCCGAAATGACGTCGAGGGTTGTAGACAGTGGAGACTCGATGATATGTAATGTCTACATCCAAAATCGACTGTCTTCAACCAACTGCATTCGGGAATGGTTCTCGACAGTTTTATCACTTTTACTGTCCTTTTGTCAAAAGTTCAAGCACCCCGATGGATGGTGAGAGGCAAGGGGACTCACCGAAATTAAGCACCCCGAAGGGAATAGACAACTACTACGTCCGCGTCGTTATTCCTGGGTAGAGCTAAAAGTAGTGTCAACAATTTCATTTTTCGCAATTGCAGCGCCATCTATCGCGAATCGAAACAAATTTTCCGAATAAAACTTACGTATTTCGTAAAGGAGAATCTGAATCTGTGATAAAAAATTAGGGTTGCCATTTGAAATTACAAAGTTACCCCCACCCCTGACTCCTGTTTGGGTGGGGGTGGAATAAATATTAACAAATCTTTTTTCCCCCTCGAAAATAAAAACTTTTTATTCCAGACATTTTTTCCGTAGGATGCGTATTTTTTGAGATATTTCGTTGTCTCAAGTTAAAAAAAGCACCCTGTATATCAAAAAAAGCTTAAATGGCAATACATAATTCTATATTTGTATCCCTGCAGTAACAGCGTTATAGAACAGTGTGACCTTTATATTCCGTTCTTGGAACCCGTGTGACATTTAACTAACATAACAGTTCTAACATTCTGTTCTATATTAGTTACATTGCAGAATTCCAGAAATTTTACGTATCCTCACCGTAACAGCGTTATAGAACAATGTGACTTTCATATTGCGTTACTGGAACAGGTGTGACATTCTAGTGACATAACAGTTCTATCACTCTTTTATTCATTAGTTACATTACATAATTTCCAGAACTATTACGTATCCTTACAGTAACAGCTTTACAGAACAGTTTGACCTTTATGTTCCGTTCTTGGAACACGTGTGACATTTAAGTGTCATAACAGTTCTATAATTCTGTTCGATATTAGTTACATTACAGAATTCCAGAACTGTTACGTATCCCTGCAGTAACAGCGTTACAGATCAGTGTGACCTTTTTGTTCCGTTTTTGGAACACGTGTGACATTTAAGTGTCATAACAGTTCTATCATTCTGTTCTATATTAGTTACATCACAGAATTCCAGAACTTTCACGTATCCTTATAGTAACAGCGTTACAGAACAGTGTGACCTTTATGTTCTGTTCTTGGAACACTTCTGACATTCCAGTGACATTAAAATTCTATCACTCTGTTCTATATTAGTTACATTACAGATTCCAAAACTGTTACATATCCTTTCAATTACAGCGCTACAGAACTGTGTGACCTTTATGTTCCGTTCTTGGAACACGTGTGATATTTAAGTGACATAACAGTTCTATTATTCTGTTCTATAACTTTTACGTATCCTTACAGTAACAGCGTTACAGAACAGTGTGACATCCATGTTTTGTAATTGTTATGGCACACGATTGTAACAGCGTTATGTATAAATGTCCCGTTTTTGTTATGTAACGCTTACAGAACGTGTCCGCTGGATTACTACTGAGTTTTGAAGAGTACTTGATAAATGTCGATCACCTTACTGGAAATGCAAGTCCAGTCCCTAACTTCAACATCTGATCAAGAATGCGATGGCGAAGCATGGATTTTATAACAGAAACAATGACAAGGTTTCAACACTTAGCATTGCTGATGCCTTGTACTGGCTGCAAAACCTGAAAGGAAAAATAAGCGAAATCCTACCCCACATCTATCAATGTGCAATGTTTATATTTTTCTATCTCTTTGTTAATCCAAATTTACGTCTACCTTTTTTACTCCCTCTTTTCTATCTCATCCTATCCTTCATCAATTTACGGGAATCTTTCTCCATTCCTTTGTTAATATAAATTCACGTCTATCTTTTTTAATATCATCTGCCCTATCTCATCGTATCATACATCTGTGAATGTTTATCTTTTTCTATATATTTTCCAATCTAAATTCGCGTCTATCTTCTTCAATGCCGTTTCCTCTATCTCATCGTATCCTTTATCTATCGCCTAATTTCCTTTAAAAAACAACATATTTCGTCTCCGACGGATTCTGCAACTCTGGTGTAGAACCTGCCTGATTTGAAATGGATTCGGCCATATGATGCTTCGTTCATTATAGGGGAGGCTTTTGTTCCAGAGTTTAATAACGTGTTGTAAGATAGACAAATTGTAAGCACTAGCACAGAGTACACCATGAATATATGCATGAAAATGTTCGATCAGACTCTATGCTACCCAGGGGAGAAACAGGTACCCTGAGTAATTAACTATGATTGCACAAGGATTCAAAATAGACACTAAATTTGTATCGTTAAAATAATGAAGACCCTGTGGAGTACCGTAACCGATAACCAGCAGTTACAGTCACAGTATACTAAAATTTCATGAACTAGATTGTGTAATTTTGCCTGAGAAAAGCTCGATGTTGGAGAAAAAAAAAATTGTGGCTTATATTTAAGAGTGATGAGAATTTACTATTTCCTCTTTACCAGTTAATCTTTTGGTCATTATATTGTTAACGAAATTACTTTTGTAAATGAGTAACAATTTGATAATTAGTTACATTTTCTTGAGTGATAGTAACTATACAAATAGTTGTTTTTTTAGTTCCTTTCGAAATATAGTTTACAAATGGTTTTTATGATAATGATTCAATTTTATTGCTTTTGCTACTATTTTGCCTGTAAGCTGAACAACGAAGTTGATGAAAAATGGTTGCTGTTGAAAATAAACAAAGAATGCACAGACCAGCCACAATCTAACTCACTTGAAAAAAGTGACCTATTTAAACCGAAGAAGTGACATTCTTTTGAATTCAAAAGGCTTCCATGAAATTTATAAGAATTCCAAGTGAGTTTTATCCAATGCAGGATAAATTTGGAAAATGAAAAATAAACACGAATTAACTAATTTCAGTAAAATTGGGGAATTAAACAAAAATCACGATTGACGGTGAATTTCAAATGAATTGAAAATAATGCTAGATATTCCTTTCAGTAAAATTTGAGTGAATTTTGAAAAAAAATTAAATTGGAGTGAATTTAGAGAAGAAAAGAAATAAGAAGAATTTCCTGAAATTTATAAAAAATAAAGTTGAATTTTTAGTGAAATACAAGGGAATTGAAAACAATCCAACAATATTTAAAAAAATAGTTAAATTAATCTAATTTTTGAATGAACTGAGAGAAATTCAAGGGAATCGAAAAGAACTGGATGAAATGAATTCAATGTGTGTTTGAAAAACTTCAGGGTGAATTAAAAAAAAATGAATTCAGTAGAATTGAAAGAATTCCAAGAATTCAGGAAATAGTCACTAGAATTCAAATGAATTGGAATAAGTTTTAAACATCCAAAATAGTGAATTGATTTCAGTAAAATTGCGGTGAATTTTCAAATATTCGAGGGAATTGGACAGGCTGATACAATAATTCATAAGAATTTAATAGGACATAACAGAAACAAATTTAAAAAAAATGTCCATCGAATTGGGTAAATTTGGCGTGTACAGAATTTTAGGCGAATTCAACAGAATTTTAGCGAATTGAAAACAAATTATAAAAAAAAAAACAACGCATTCGAGTCAATTGAAAACAATTCAACCATGGTCAACGAATTAATTGAAATTTGGCATTAATTGAATTTGATTCAAGGCAATTAAAAAGAATTTGATGAAATGCCCAAACATTCAAGGTGAGTTTAAAGAACTTTTGGGTGAATTAAAAAGAAACAATTGAAAAGATTTAATGAATTGGGTAGAATCAAATGGATTCAGAAGATGTCAAGTGTATTAAAGAAAATTAAGAGAATTTCAAAGAAGATAAAAGAATTCAGGATAATTCAATAAAAATTAAGGGTGAACTCCAAATGCATTAAAATAGAATTTAAAAAGATTGATTCAAATATTCCACTGATTTCAGTAACATTTCAGTGAATATAGAAGAATTCAAAGGAAACAAAGAGAATTCACTGATATACATAAGAATTTGAAAAAATAGAATTGAACAACATTTTCCTCAGAAAAAAAATTCGATCGAATCGATTAAAATGGAACTATAAAGAACTCAGGCTGAATTCAACATAACTCAAGTGAATGGAAAAAATAACTGAATAAATAAAATTCCAGTGAATTTAGAGAAAAAGGGAAATGAAAAGAATTCGATGGAATTCATAAAAAATCAAGTTGAATGTTTAGTGGAATACGCGCAGAAGAAAGAAGGAATATGTTAGTAAATTAAAAAAAATTAATTGGATTGAAAAAAATTCAAGAATATTTCAAAAATTTATTGAATTTAGAAAAATTCAACGAAATGCAAAAGAATTTGATAAAATGCCCAACAATTCAAAGTGACTTAAAAAGACTTCGGGATGTAATAAACAAAAAAATTTAATTAGAAAAAAATCTATTGAATTCAGTTTTTAATCTAGTGATGCATATCGAGCGATCGATCCGAGAATCCAACGAGTAGGAGAAAGGTGATCGTCTTTTCAAAACTTCATATCGGTTTGAATCATCTCGTGACACGATCATCTCGCTAAGTCGATCGAACCGCGTAAACAGTTTCTAAAATTATGCAGAAATATGTGATATATAAATTATTTCAAAACTTTTTGAATTAAAAATTAAATTAACTCATTTAACACTTTTTAAGCTAATTCAAGCAGCTTGCAAACCAGCTCAAGTCAGGAAGATTTTCATGAAAGTCAATATTAGAAGTCTTTTGTGTTGCTGAATATTAATTCAGGGTGAAAATTAAAAAATAATAAAAATAGTGGATGAATATGCCGCACAATTTTTTTTTTAAATTCAATAAAATTGCAGATGTTTATGAAAGTCGACACTCGGGGTTTTTCTTTTGGTCGCTGAATAAGAATTTACGATCAAAATAGACATTTGTAACCTAATAGTTCGAGTTTTGAGACCAGTTCATAGTTCAATATATTGCTTTTTTATTACATTGTATTAAAACATTTATACATTATATCCCGTGTGGAAATTGCCAAATGTTTGCCCAATTACAAGTTTGGCCCCAACTTGGAAAATTATTTCATGGCTACAACAGGGTTAATATCTTGAATCTAGCTCGAACCAAGTCCGTTTCACAGTTCTTGATTGCAGCGCCATCAACTTGGCTGTGCATCTGTTTTCAGTCGGGCTCCATCTTGAACCTATCTTGGACACAGTAACTGACAATTAGCTTGGTTTGGGGTTATGTTGGCGAGTGTTTTTGTGATTTCGTCCGTCTTAATTATTGAAGTCTGATTCAAATTATCAAAAATGCCGAAAGTGAAAAGCACTCGTCGCGTACGGAGGCATCGAGCAATTTCCCACAATCCAAGATTCCAGAACGAAAACGAAAGTAAGTAAATAAATCATCAATAATTTATTCTTATGAAGCAATAAAGTCAAACCTCAAAATAAAATATGAATATTGTATTTTTATAAAAGAATAAATAATTTGCAAATTCATAAGACTACGAAATTTTAATTAAAATAAATTTAATAACTCCTTGGTTATTCAATAAACTATACATTATTTTACAGAATTACACTTTCTGAAATATTGTTTACAGAAAAGTTGCTGACCAGTAAACTGATCCTTCAAAGATAAAAAATATTTTTAAAAAATGTATAAAATGTAGATTACCTAAAAATCAAATTTATAAGTTAGATTATACCTTGAAGTTGCCATTTTAATTGCTAGAGTATTGAATTTTCAAATTCTTACTGGAGTCATTGGTACATTCTTTGGAATATTTGAAAACTAAATTCAATTAAAAATACTTACGGTTTAAATCAATGTATCTGGAATCACTGTAGCCAATTATTTTTAAATGTAAAAAAAGTGCAAAGAACGTTATTATATCTGCTCCGAAAAATGCATTCAAGTCATTACATACTGATTAATTCTAATTCAGGATCATTTTCTAGAAGAACTATAATTATAATTTAACTTGAACTTTAATTTAAAATTTCCAATTTTTTCATTTTACAGGCGTCGTTTGTGAAAAATATCAGACCACTGAGGATGAGGTCTTTTCCCATCTTGGAACGGTCTTTACAAATTCAAAAGATTGGGATGGCAAGCGAAAAATGAGGTCGTCGAATAATCCGGTTCTGGAGTAAAATTTGTCCTAACCTGTTCAGCTACTTTAAGTTTTTATTTTAAATAAACAATTTTACCATTATAAATGCTTTTACTCATTTATCTATTTCAAAAAACGATTTTTAATTTTAATGTTGGTTGAGACCAGAAAAATAAATAAAGCCAAGTTGGGGCCAAGTCGGTCGGTGAGTTAGGATCCAGCCGGGTTAGGCGTTTCATTTGTGGTTTGGTCCTGTCTAAATCCCCAATTTGGGGCCAAGTTTTTCCCATTTTGGGCCCAGCTAGCGCCATGACAAAATTTCCACACGGGATAGGCAGCCTTAATAAGAATATATAAATTAAATGTTAATATATGAGGGATATTAGATTGACCGAAAATTCTGCTATATAATACATAATGTGATAAATATTTAAAAATAATATCAACAACCATTTTTGGATCAATTAAAAACATATAGGTTTTAAAAATTTAGAACAAATGGCATATAATAGTTTCATATAATTTATTTTTCATCAAAAATATTTCATTTGTTAAACCTTCCTATATCAGTTCGACATCTGATTCCTTGTTTTGTTCCGCGGATTTTTTGCGTTTTGCTGTGTTTACATTTTCTATTGATATTTTGAAAACTGACGTATAACGAGCACATTGACTGGGGTTCATACGATACGATACGAACAAAAACAAAAAAAGGTTACAAAATCTCGACTCGGAAAATTTGTAAAATTTCGAACGATAACGAGAATTTCTCGGCTCGATATGCATCACTATTTTAATCAATTCAATAATTTTGAGAAATCCTTGGGTTCTTTGTTTTTATTTATTGAAGGAAGTGCCTGAATAAGTGATCTTTTTATTTCAAGAATCAACTATAGTAATGTCGTCAAAAAGTTACCGAAAAGTGATTTGAGGAAAAAAAAACTAAAATAGTAACACTCGTTACTTTTTTAGTTTTGTAACTGTAACCATTACTAGTTCCTTTTGAAACGCAACTTACACAGTATTGATACATAAAAGGAAAAACTGGAAATAATAATGAATTTCGTATAAATACAAACTGTTTATTAAATTCTAATATTTGGTATACTCAAGACTAGAATAATACTCTCTAATGTACAATATTTACGCAGTTATTCAATTCCTTACAAGATAATAATTTATTATTTACACTAATCAACGCTGCACAAATAAGTAGTAATTTTACAAAAATATATCTGAATTGTATCGACAAATATAACTCAACAATTTCCTACCCTACATACACAGATCTTTGACTAGATGTTCACACATTAGAGATTAATATTACGTTCCATTCTATTTACAATGCGTAATTTCAAAAGCATGATCACAGCATTTTAAAAAAAATAGAGTTAACATTTATAAGAGTTTCACTTTAGAGTAAAAATATTATACCTTTCAGCTGAAACAATTGAAGTGAGATGTTCTTCCATATTTCAGAACGGTAAAATTGGCCGTAAATGATACTGTCGCATAATTCAGAAATATAAATTTGCTACCAATAGCAAGTACATTATAAAGTTGAACTGCATATTTACATACATTTCTGGAGAATTCCGCGGCCGTGGGTTTGCGATTCTTTTTACCATTGTTGAGAAGTTGTTCCGGTCTTATGAAAGAGCCTGTTGCACGATCCAAGGAATATATTCTGAGACTCGAGTATATATACCCGGAAGTCGAGGTCTGGCACATCCAATTCCCGAAGAGACCACCCCAACGACCATCATACTGCCGGGATGACTTCCTACCATCAAGGGGCCACCACTGTCAGCCTGAAATTAAGTGCAGGATATGCAGTCATTGTCGAACATAGCCAGGAATCTCAAAGGAAAACGAAAAGCATCAGCTGAGGGTACATAAATCGCCACAAGCAAACTCAGCTATTAGCAACCAGTTTGCATCAATTATTTCCCACAAAAGAACTTCTAAGATCAAATGGAATTAGCTTATTTTATCTCTTTAAACACCCCAATTTGTCTTTTCTCATAACAGGCTTCACAGTCAATCCCCTATTCCGCTTTGTTTCCTCTTGCTCAAAAAGTTCCCCGTTTTCTTTACCCTTCCTTACACCCCTTTTTCAAGATATTTCCTCTATTTTTTATACTTATACATTCTTCACGGTTACTTCACAAAAATATTTCTTTGAACAAATTGATGTACCCTAGGGTACCCACTGTGGGGCATAGCAAAAATGATTTTTTATCAAATTCTGAAGGGGTCAAAAGTTGTAGTTTGGTACCCGGATATCTAACAGTATTGTCAAGTATTTTTGAGCGAAACACGAGTTAAGCATAATTACGAGGGGGAAACAACTTCTTAAAATGAGGTCCAGCGGAGGTAGATTACTCCGCCTCATATCAGGTTGACCTACATTACATACCTCTATATACCTCTATATAACCTCTATATATTACCTGAGATTACTGCGGATTGCATAAGATTACTCTCGATTACAACAAACTGTGATGGATTACTCGACCTAAACTAGATTCACGCGAATTCTCAACCAAAATTCAACCATATATTTGAATTTTCTACAAAGAACATTAACTTTCTACCAAGAACATTAATTATCTACCGAAAAAGACCAGATTTTTGACACAATACATGAGTTCTCAACGAAGTAGTTGAATTTTCATCCAAAAAATATATATTTATCACCAAAAATTAAATAGTTAAATTTTCAGTAAAAAAATGAATTTCCAACTAAAAAAATGAATTTCCAAAAAACTAGTCGAATTCTTAGTAAAAAAATGAATTTTCAACAAACTAGTTAAATTTTCAACCATAAATAAACTTTCAGTCGAAAAATCAATTTGCAACCAAACAACAACTATTTTTCTACAGAATAATCAAATTTTTAACTGAAGAGATAAATTGTCAACTCAAATAAAGAATATTAAACACAAGCATGACTTTTAACAACTAGCTGCAAATTCGATTTCGAGTGTTTCCACTTTGTTTGTATTTATAACTATATGGTGCTCATTTCACGAGCACTTTGCTTCCCTTTAACAAATGTATTGGCTTCCTCATAGAGGAAGCATTAGTTCTTTTTTTTTTTTTAAATTGGAAAACCAAAGTCTTCATTTTACTTAATTTGAAAATAGAAATTTCCAAAAAGTACAAAATTACAAAGTAATACTGAAAATTTTTTAATACAAAGACAAATCAGACGAATCAAATTTTGTATTCGAAATAATTTTTCTTGCTGGAAAAGGGAAGGGAAAAATTATGTTGCACCCTATCCCTTTTCCAGCTTTATGATTTCTCCACAAAAATTGTCAGAATTACTCTATTTGAACATTTATGATCAAAAAGTAATTTCTATTTATGCGTCAGTTTTGAATTATGTCGATGAAAAAAGTTTTCCTGTTTGAAACAGATGACTCAAATATTAGAAATGAGCATAACTTCCTTAATCTTCAATAAAGTGAATTAATATTATAGATTAATCGATTTGCCTCAAATCAAGGAATATTTTCCGTTCTTACATCAATTTTGAATTATGTTAGCGAAAAAAGTTTTACTGTAAAAAATCGTGTTTTCAAATATATTGCATTATCATTGCTTCCTTACTCTTCAATAAAATTTATAAATGCTATGGGTCAATCGATTCGTCTTGAATCAACACAACTTTTCTATTCTCGCATCAACTTTCAAATTATGAAAATGAGAATATTTTTACTATGAAAAAGGATTTAAAAATATATATAAATTACCATAACTTCCCTGATCTGCAGTAAAATGTATTAATAGTGTAGGTCAATCGATTCATCTCGTATGGCCGTTGGTATATAATAGCCCATATTTAAGGCAATACAATACATTTTTTCAAATATTTTTACTAAAAATAATATTTCTAACGGCTTTTTATTGACTCTGACAAATTTCATACAAATCAGTCAATAATTGACCAAAATATCCAATTCGGAAATTTTTAAATTGTCTAGAAAATTTGTTGCATCCTAAATGGCCAAACTTATTACTTACACCTACAATTATCCATTGGAAGCTAAGAAGCAATACAAAAATTCAAATAGGTCGTAAATTTGCATCCAATTTCAATAAATTATTTAAAATAGTAATTTTTGACTATTTAAGACTGCCTTTTGTACATATTTTAGTTTAACATCATTAGGAAATATTTCTGGATCGTTGTACTTCTTACAAACAATGTTGAAGTACAAGTGCTTTTTCCAAATCAAAAACACAAATGTTTTTTCAAATTTTTTAGGAAATAATTTAAACCAAAAAGGCAGAAAATCTTATAAACTTATGTGCATATTGATTAAGCTGGGTCAAAAACAAAACTTTGGAAGTTGGAAATGGAACTATGTGGAAAATAAGAGTATTAGGACACTGAAGAAGCCTAATTAATTTATATTTGATTGATAAATGCCTTATTTTTGCGCTTTAGCAAAATATGCTTGAAAAAATCTTATTTTCATAATTTCGGTGTTTTCGTAGGTGTCCATTTTGTCCATTTTGTAGGTGTCCTTTTTACATTTCTGGAGGCCTCAAACGACTCTTTAAATTTTTGCAGCTTTTTATTTCCATTTAAATGTAAATATAGTGAATTTTAAAAAAACTGGGTCTTTAATTCTTTTAAAGCATGATTTCCTAGATTAGGCAAATTTTCTGGCGTATTTTTAACAGTAGAAACGTTCTAGATACCTGAAAAAATTCTCTGTACATTTCTGTAAGTTTTGAAATTATTTTTTTAAAGCGAGGGTCTACTAAACATTCATGTTTTCTTATGGGGCTGCAAATAAAAGTCTGTAAAAATTTGGCAATTGGTTTAAGGCCGCCAGAAATGTGAAAATTAGGGCATCCATGAAAATATGAAAATTACGAAAATGATAATTTTTTCAAATATATTTTGTTCACGCGCAAAACCAAGGTGTTTATTGATCAAATCCAAATTAATTATACTTACAGGGTCCTCAAACGCTACTTTTTCACATAATTCTATTTTCGATTTCCAAATTTTTTTTTACCCACCCTAACATTGATGCTTTTAACTTTTTAGTAATTGTAGCTTCCAATTTCTCTCTGTAATTTGTTTTTTTTTCTTTTCTTTTTGTAATTGCACACATATTTTTTCTAATCGGGAATATTTGAAAGAAAGGAGTTGCAAATATTCGATAGTGGCTTACTTTCTCCGATCGGTTTCAAATTTCCCCTGCATATTGAAGTAGGTCAGTGGGGAATTTCTGAGTTGTTGGTAACTTGATGCATCAATTCCTATTTCCGAATTGTGGCAAAATGAGGTAATTTCCAAGCTATCAGAGCCACCATCGAACTGCTTCGTCATTTTCGTTGTGCAGCGTCCATGGACTACATAATGCCGAGTTATATAGAATCCCGAGGGAAAGCCTTTTGCTCGATTCACCGAAACTGCTGTTAGCCTTAATTGACTACGAGAATTTAGTGCTTGCGTAGGAAGGACATTTTCCTTGCGACTGCGAAAATTACTAGCCTCTAATAGAAAGGTCGAGATCGACCCCGAGAATTAATTGCCTTGCCTTTCACTTTCTCAATCACGTGTACATCGAACGATGATGAAGAATACTTAAAAATATTATATCTCTGATTTTAAAGTCAGATCGAGGGTTCACTCACTCGTACAAGCTGTTCTACTATATATCTCTCTCTGCAATCAAATTCAGTCTCGCGCAATCACATGCAATACTTTTCAATCCTTCCTAATTCCACTGAATCTTGAAGCAATCCCATGCAATCTCTATAAAATCTTGAGCGATCTCTATAACGTTTTGTGCAGCCCCATAGACTACTTGCAGTGAGTTGCAATCTCTTGCAAACACGTGGAATCTAGTGCAATCATGCATGTAATCGCGCATGCAATCCCATACAATGCTTTACAATCCCTTGTAATCCCTCCGTATGAAAAAAATAAAATAGGAAATTCAATATAGGACTATAATTATTTTTCTATGATGAATTTCTTTTGATTTTTTCGCGATTATAGAAGTAAAGGTGAAAAGAGCAGGAAAATAACTATTTAAGGAAAAGGTCCAGAGTATCAAAATGGAAGATGGAGAATGTAAACGGAGAGATGGAAATAACTATGGGAGAAATAAAGAGTATTCGAGGGCACACGCAAAAAATATGTTAGTGAAGGAGGGTGTAAAAGTGGCTCGGATGATGACTTTAAAGAGAAGAAGAAGTAGAGAAAGGAGAAGAAGAATGTGAGTACAGAATTAAGGAGATAAGGGAAAGGAAAGAGTAAAGAAGAAGAATATAGGAGAAAAAAGAAGCAGTATACTGAGATGTGTGATCGAGAGAAAAAGAGGAGACCAATTTAAAAGGTTTGAAGGAGAGATTTGGAAGGTATTAGAGAGAAAAATAAGGAAAAGAGTAAACCAGGATATGGAGATGGTAAAAGGAAAAGAGACGAGGAGGAGGACATAACAAGGGAAGAAATAATCAAGACAAAGTTATGGAATTGTAGAAATAGAGTATATATATATATATATATATATATATATATATATATATTCTGAATTATAACAAGGATAATAAGGTTTAAAAAGAGGGGAGGGGGAGTGAAAAAGAATGGTCTAGAAGGTGGAAGGGAGTACAGTTAGAAGAAGTAAAACAGTTTGAAATATTTGGGATTTATCTTGCAAACAAATTGAGATCACAGAGCTCATATTAGAGAAAGGATAAAAAAACAGCATAGGTGATGGGACAGATATATGGAATAGGAATAAGAAGGTTTAAAATAGATTGAAGTATGAAGGTATATGAGGTGGACGCTAGAAATCGACTGGAGGACGCCTGAATAAATGATGAGAGAAGAAGCGCGAAAGGATAAATTTAGTACTGGAGTGGGAAGAGGGCATGGAAGCTTAAGACGAAGATAAGATCGGGAAAGGTAGGGGAGTGAAAGGTACTGAAGTTAGTGAAAAATTGTTTGAAGGAGATAGAAGAGAAGAGAGGGAGGGCCATAGAATTAACGAGATGGGAAGAAGAAAGAAGTTTTTAAGGACTAGAGATATAGACGAGGGGACTGGAGGACTGGAAGAGTTAGAGGAAAAAGATAGAATAAGACAATGAGGAGAAAGATAGGGGATGATTGAGGAAGATTCAGATTGAAGAACGAGGTAAGGGATGGGATGTATTGGGAAAAGAGAGAAAACAGAAAGTGCAGATTATGTGAATGGAAAGAGAAAACATGGGAGCATATATGGCAGGAATGTAGGAGAGGAATGAAAGATAAAGGAAGCTGGCAAGATAATGTGGTAAAGATCATAGGGAGGATAGATTGGTTGAGAAGTGGATGAAAGAATAAAGAGGTAAAAGAGCAGTGAAAGAAGAAGGAAACAGAAGTCGCTCAGAAGCGTAAAGATTTGTAATTGATGGTTATGTAATAGTATAAGGATTACCAGAGTTGTTTCCTCCTCGTACTCTTTCGTAAGTATCATGCAATCTCATGCAATCTTATGCAATCCCATGCACCCATCGGTTCAGGCAAGTGTTAAGCTCTAACAATTGTAGGTATTTTTTTTGCTCTGAACAATCTTCCGATCTTTATCAAATGTTTGTGATACAGTTTTGATAAAAACCGACAAATTTCCAAAGAAAATAGGTATAATAATTTTTTCGCTATTTACTTACTGTTTGATACCACTCTCGCTTTGTTGCTTGCAACGTTATTTCTTTTAAAAGCAATTAACGATCAAAGGGCGTCACTTGACTTTGACGCTGCGATTTTAAAAGGAGTTTAACAAAGACTAGAAGGAAATCAAAGTAAAGGTGGTGCTTGAGAGCTAACGACCCAATTTAATATAATAATAGGGTAGAAAGCTTTATGGCGACTTGCGTGAAAGAAGCGAAGCCAATTAAAGTAGCTTCAATTTCACTCTGAAATACTTTTCATACTGAAAGTTGTTAATTTTTTTTTCAATTTTGCAATTAGTAATTATTGATGTAACTCACGGAACAAGAGTCACGTCCACCTTCTTCATGTCCGGCACACAGTTGTCCCGATACTACACGAATTTTTTTCTCTTGACTGGCATACCACTCATTGCATACACTGTTCTCCAAAACGCGAACATCAACTTTTTGTAGCACGTCCGCTCTTTTGTCTGAAAAACAAACTGGTTAGTACGCTGTTTGCAATCTGCTGTCGCACCAGCTTTTTTATGTTCCTTTCTCTGCTATTCTATGAAATCTCGTCACAGGAAAAGTGCTACAGTTCTATTTTATCAAAACAAACCCTTAATATATGGCTGGAATTGTTGATGTCAATTTTTTTTCCTTTTATAAGTTAGGGGAGAGACTATAAAAAATTACCTCAAAGTGATATTGGGATTTTCATATTTTACAGGGATCGCAGTACTTCAGCAGTTCAATTGTAGGGCAAATAGGGGAATTTTTATTCTGAAAAAAGAGAGTTTGTCTTATGGAAATAGCAGCGTAATAAACAAAAGGTAATAAATGCTACACTTTTATGAAAAACCACAAAATTTTATAAAAACTAGAATGAACTAGAATTATTTCTTTTTCGCGAACTTTTAAATTAAAATATAAGATAAATATTAATGCAAAATTTTTGTATTTCATAGTATCTATCATCCAAAATAATAGAACACAAAGGCAAGGACAATTTTTATGATACTTGAAGATAATTGATATCTCTCCAGAAATCATTTATAATATGTTTGCACAGACAATCAAAAAGTTCAATTTTTTCTTTTTTCAATTATTTTTTTGAAATATGCTAAATGAAACCAGTTCTAGTTACTAAAATTACTTTTTATACTATTACGTACACATTATATCATTATTTGTTATAATGATTTTGAGGGTTTTGTTACTCTTGGCAGAAACCCTTATAGTTTTGGTCGGGTGTCCGTCCGTCCGTCTGTCCATTGTACTTTTCCCCCTACCCGACATTACCCCGTACCTTAACCGACATAACCTTGTACCATAGACGAGATTACCCCGTACCCTACCCTACTTTACCCCTTCTCCTGTCAGAATTTACCCTGTTCCCTAGACGACTTTACCCCGTCCCTTAGGCAAGTTTACACCGTCCCCTAACAAACATCAACACATCCATAACCGACTTTACCCCGTAACCTAGCCGACTTCCCCTCTACCCTAGCCCACTTTACCCCTTGCTCTATAGGGGGATTAGAGGAATTGATTTTATTAATGTCTTAATAGACTACCAAATTTTTTTTGTAGGCACATGACGCCTAGTTTAACTAATGTCTTACTATATAATCACGGAATCCTTTGATATTCCGTTAAAATGTTTTAAAAGTTATCGCAAATGCTTCGAAATCTTATGAAATTCCTGCAACATTGTGTGAAAATACTTTTGTATGTTTTTGAGTCCTTTAAAAACCTTTCAAATTTGTGAAAATCCCTAGAAATCTTCAATATTCGGTTGAATTTTTTGAAATTCCATGAAATATTTCGAAATATTACGACAGCCCTTGAAATCTTTAAAATCTCTTTGAAATTGATTGAAATCCTTTGAATCTATGGAAATCTTCCCGACTCTCTTGAAATTCCCTAAAATCCTTGCAAATCTTTTGAAATCTTATGAAATTCCTTCAAATTCCTTTCAATTTCTTTAAATCTTCGAAATCCAATTAAAATTTCCCGAAATTCTTTGAAATCTCGTTACATTTTCAGAAATAATTCGAAATCTGTTAAAATTCTTTTAAATATATTAAAATCCTTTGATACCCCCTGAAACTTATGTAGTCCTTTGAAATCTTTTAAAATCCGTTAAAATCTCATGAAATCGCAGAAAATCTTTGGAAATCTTGTTGCATTCCGTTGAAATTCTTTAAAAAATTTTTGAAATATTTTAACTGAAAATTTTTTGTAATCCCTTGAAACCTTGTTAAATCTCGTTCATGGTAAAAATGATTGATACAGTGTTTAAAATTTCATGAAGTATTCTTACGTAATTAATGGAAGTTACCTAACCTAAACTGGAAGAAAATAGTTTTCAGCAAAAAAGTTATTTTTCAAGCAGGAGAGATGAATTTTCAACCAGAAATGGAATCGTTCAATTTTCTCTTTTAAAAAGTGTGTTTTAACAAGATAGAGAATTTCCAAAAAAATGTTCCATTCTTAAATAAAAAGTTTGATTTTTAATTGAATCGTTTCATTGTATACCATATTTAGTTGAATTTTCTACCAAAGTAGTTAAATTTCCAATCAAAAATATGATTTTTCAACAACAACATTAGTTTTCACTTAACAATTCAAATTTTCTACTAAATTGTTGCATTATTATCAACCAAAAAATATATTTAAAAAAAATTCAACAAAATGGTTGAATTCTCAGACAGAAAATATTAATTTTTTACAAAGTAGTTCAACTTTAAACAAAGTAGTTGATTTTTTAACAACAAAAAATAAATTTTTAGCGTGATCTGTTATAGTTAATATTTCAACCAATTTTTTTTTTAAATTTCAATCTGTAAGTAGTTAAATTTAACCAAGAAAGACGAATTTTCAGGAAAAAAGTTAAATCCTGAACCAAACTGATTAATTTCCATCCATGCAGTTGCATTTTCAACCAAAAAGTATGAATTTTCAACGATAAAAGATCAATTTTATAATTGTTCACAAAATAGTTCACTTTTCAACGAAAGTGATGAATTTTCCACTAAAATTATGAATCCAAAAAACATTAATTTAAAAAAAAAAGAGTCCAACATTCTACCTAAGAGTTGAATTTTCTACCAAAAAATGTATTTTTCAATCGTGAAGATTAATTTTCTTCCAAAAGGATGAATTATCAACGAAATACATGAATTTTTATTTAAAAAGATAAATTATCAACCAAATAGTTGAATTTTAAATTGGAAAAGGTAAATTTATAACAAACAATAGCAGAGTTGAATACCAATAATTGAATTTTTAACCAAAAATATGACTTTTTAAGAAAATAGTAGCATTTTCAACAAAATAATTGGTTTTTTTACTTATTTGATCTATTCCGTTGAAATTTAAGTGAAGGACGAGAAAAAGGGAATGTTCCTTGAAAACAGAAAATAAAAAGAATTCTTTAAAAGAGGGGAAAAGAGTTTATGGAATAGTATCAAATATTTTTAACTCATTATTCATTATTTGATTGAAGCTTACATATATTTTTTTTTATATTTCGTATTTAAAAAAAGGATGGATGCTCCTGGACCACATAACATTTTTAGGAGAGTTCACCGAGTTCTCAGAAATTATTACAAGAGGTGATTCAAAAATTAGTGAAAATAATGGCACGTTATATGTAGACTAGGGTGGTTCCAAAATGCACTGAAAATATTATTTCTTCGGATTTTCATGGTAAATATGCTTTTTTTAAATGATATTTACAGGTTCTGCAAGCCCCATAAAGTTTAACACGTAATTTCCATAAGGAAAGAAGAGGTTTTTGTAAATTTGGTCCAGGATCGCCAATGTGATGTGAATCGAGTTTCATCCCAACATTTCCCTTCACAACGAGCTATAGAATACAAACGAATAAATACTTTCTAAATATTGCCTCCATGAGACTGTTTTGTAGGGTGCCAAAAAACTCCATTAGTGAAAAATTGGGTTTTTGCGTGTTTTCGGTGCTAATTATGATTCTCTTGTGGTTTTCTAAACACAATTTTTTTAATATATAAAATACTACCTTTCACTAATAATCACATGATTACATGAATTGTTTACAAAAATCCTCTACGAATTTTTTAAACTAATTTTTAACTTTTCACTTATAACGAAGTGATAATAAATACACTTTAAAAAACATAATTGTTTCAACAAATTATTATTGTTTATAATTATCTTCTTCTATAATAATGCTAGATAGTTGTGGTTTCTTCTGAAATTTTCAACTTTTGGTCCACTTTTCACTTATGCTACTGAGGTAATAATTAATGCAAGTAAACAAACATAATTGTTTAGGCAAATTATTATTGCTCATAACTATCTTCTTTTATATGATTACTACTTTGTTTACTTTCTTTTGATATATTAGTTACGAACAAATAATAAATAACTATGAGAGGGAGTCATTTCTTATACAATCTCTTTCTTTTTTGTAAATATATATTGTGCTGAAATTAAAAAGATATTTGAAATATTCTTCAAATTTTCTATATAGATCATATTCTATTTTCGAAAGAAAAACTCACCCTTTGATTTGTCTTCACCAAGCCAGCCCCATCCAGCCGCAACAGCATCTTCTCCATTAAAGATGCTATATCCAGCTTTACCTGATTCTAGTGGTAAACAAGCTGGTTGTACACTTTCAGACCAAGACATAGAATTAGTCGTTTCCAGGAGGGCTATGTCGTTAACATAAAACCTGCACTTAAATTCAGGGTGTACTGTCGCTTTAGTAATAGTTTCCACTTTTGCTGCTGGAATTTCCGGATTTTTCAGATCATGTTCTCCTAGGGTCACTTTAAATTGGTTGAAATTTATTTTTTCGGCTCCGCTGAAAATTATAATTACGCATTAGCTCAAGTGACACATGGAAACTATAAATGTGAATAAGTATTTTTTGAAATGCTTGAAATAATAAAAATTAGTGTTTTTTTCACAAGGGAAGTATATTCACCCCTATTTTAAAGAACTCGCCTTTTTTCATTTTTTCGCTTAAATGCGAAGTATATTGATAGAACCCAATAAGGAAACCCAACTACTTTTCGTTTAATGATAGCTCTTTTCGATTGAAATGTCTACTATTTTGTTAAAAATTGTATTGTTTTGTTAAAAATAAACTTTTTAAATGAAAGTTTAGCTATTTTTTGTTTGTTGAAAGTCGATCGTTTTTAGTTGAAAATTCTACTACTTGGTTGAAAGTTAAACTACTTTATTGAAAATTCATTTGATTATTTGAAGACTTAACTATTTTGTTGGAAATTTATTCTTCTGTGATAAAATTGTACGTTTAACTATTTCATTATTGGTTGAAATTTGACCGTTTTTGTTAAAGGTTCAAAAATTTCATTGGAAATTTATGTATTTTGTTGCAAATTCGTCTTTTCTGGTTGGAAATTGATCTTCTAGATTGAAAATCAAACTACTTGGTTAAAATTCAGTTGAACTACATTGTTAAGAATTCAGTATATAAGTCGATAGTCCATTTCTTGGAAATTAAACTATTTTGTCAAAAACATGTCTTTCTTTGGTTGAATTCAACTGTTTTTAAATAGAAATTGAAATATTTTTTGGTTAAAATATCATCTACTAAATTTTTCGTGAAGAATTCTTCTTTTTCGTTTAAATTCAACTGTTTTGCATTTAAAATCAGATTTTTCTTTTGCTTGGAACATCAACAATTGCACATGTTTCTGTGAGAGGAGAATGAAAAATTGTCGACTATCTGTTTCGTTGAGAATTTATCTTTTTCTATTAAAAATTCAACTACTCGGCTGAAAACAAATTTTTTGTTGACAATTCACCTTTTTAGTTTGAAAATTAAGCTGTTTTGTTACAAATTCGTATTCGGGTTGAAAATTCAATTGTTTGTTTAAAAATGAATTTTTGATTGGAAATTCAATGGTTTGGTTAAAAATGAATTTTTGATTGAAAATTCAATGGTTTGGTTAAAAATGAATTTTTTGTTGAAAATTGATATCTTCGGATCAAAAAAGAATTAGTTTGAAATTGAACATTCGTCTTTTTGGATAGAAAATTCATCTTATCAAATTGAAAATTAAACTGCCTTATAAAAAACTCCTCTTTCCGGTTTAAACATTCAACCATTTGGTTAAAAAATCATCTTTTCGGGTTGAGAATTCAACCATTCGGTAAATAATTGAACTATTTTATTGAAAATTCAGCCCTTTTGCTGGGAAGTTTAACTATTCGGTTGCAAATGCAATTGTTTGGTTGATCATTGATTTTTCTTGTTGAAAATTTAACTATTCGGTTGAAAATGTCTCTTTTCAGGTCGAAAGTTCTACTATGTGTTATAAAATCAACTATTTTGTTGAATATTCATCTCTTTCGTAAAAAAATAATTTTGTTGTTTTTGAAAGTTCAACTATTTTGATGAAAATGAAATACATTTTTTCTTAAAATCTTAAGCGCTTCATATTGAATTCAAGATAGTATCTACACATTAAATTTATTCAAAATAATTTATTATAGGTTGTTTTATTATTGACGCTTATCAAATGAAATCGAAGAACAAATTTGAACCTAGGAGGGGGGGGGGGGGGGGGCGAAGTGGTCGTATTTGTGACGTCACCCTGTGGGATTCAAGCATTGTGTGATGATCTGGGACGAGGAAGAGGAGGGGTAGAAAATTTTTCCAAAATAGCGTGACATAATTTTCGAACGGCCTCCTAAATCATCATTTGAGAAACTTAACTGCCTTAAATGGAAGGCAGAGAGAGAATATTAGATAAAAAATGTTCAGAGTGAGAATTGACGGTATTTCTTGCTGCAAAGGAAGTTCCGACGACTTTTGAGTAAAAGAGCGTAATAAGTTAAAGTTGAGGAGGAAGCGGAGGTGGAGGAGGAAAAAAGCTGACAACTAATTATCGCTAAAATTAAGTGCAGCGTTCTTCAGGTCTTCCTTCTTGCTTGGCCAGAGCTTACACCCTTTCACGAGACTACCCCCAAGGGGTGTGGCAATTATTTAACTAGGATTTTTGTTCCGCAGCGACACGAGAGTCTTTGAACAGTCGACTGCCCTCGCAGCGGCGTTGGCTTCGGTTAATTAATCGGCCTACAGCACCTCGGAATAATTAACAAAATTACGACACTTGGCCTCGCCCACCCACCCCCTCTCGTTTCTGCTTCGAACCCTCATACTCAGCATTTCCAAAGTTCGAGTTCTGTTTCGTTGTGCTCTTTACAAAGCTACCTTAATGGGCCTTTCCATTCTCCCAGAGACGTTGCTATTGTTCCCAGACCCACGGATTATACGGTTTACCCGAGATGCATCGTTCCCTCTTCCACATAATATACTCCGATTACTTTAGCTTGCGATTATTTAACTTAACACATTGTGTACCGTACATTCTGAAAGATTTTGATCTGAAATCAAATCATTTTTGAACTAATTATATGGGTGATTCTCTAAAGACAGGATACTTTCTTGTCCAAGAATCTTCCTAAGGGTGGTCCAAAAATTCGACTTTCGATTTTTGGTGATAAAACCCCCTCATTTTGTTCGGTTTCCGGAAAAAGAAATTCCGTCTTTTTTTTTTCAACGTTAACCCGTGCCCCTGGGCTTTTGAAATTAACATGGGGTTTTAAATGGAAAAAGCTCGATTTAAAAAAAAATAGATAAAAGAAGTACTTGCTACACATTTTTTGTCAATTAAAGTATTTTCACCTCTTGAGGAGTATTAAAGGAATAATTTCCACCCAATAGCTTTTGTTTTGATACACCTGAACCCCTTTAATTGTGCCCGGAAAATGCCCTAAAAAATGCAAAATAGCAGTTTTCTATCAAATTCATGCTAAAGACGGTATTTTACAAAAAATTGTCAACATGAATCATTTTTAATCGATAAGTGACGAGTATTGAAGTATATTTTAAATAATTGTAAATTATTTAAATAATTTTTATTTGTTTCTCCCTAAAATCGTAAAAAGTTATTATTTTTTGAAAATAATGACACAATTAAAGAATGTTGAAAGCAATACATTTTTGAAGAATGTTTGGTAATTATTTAAACAATTTTCATTTGTTTAAACAATGTTTTTTCCCTATAAAGCGTGAAAAATTATTACTTTCTGAGACCAATGACACAATTAAAGGAATTTAAGAGTAATATTTTTTTTTCTACTGAATATTTAGCAATTTTTAAAATAATTTGTATTTGTTTAAACAATCTTTGTTTGTTTGAAAATGTTTGTCGATGCTTATTACCCGAAATTCATTTGAAAAATTAGTCATTTTAACGAATATGATCTGAAAAAATAACTACCCATAACAGACTGCAAAAATGGTTTATATTGATGATTATTAATGATTATTAATTGTTTAAATAATTTCGAAGTATCTTGAGCAAAAAAATATTATTCTTAAAATTCGTTTATTGTGTCATTGATTACTGAAAAGAATGAATTTCCTCGATTTGCAGAGAAAAAAATTTTTCAACAAACAAAAATTGTTCAAACAAATAAAAATTATTAAAAAAATTGCTAAATATTCTGTAGAAAAAAATATTACTCTAAAATTCCTTTAATTGTGTCATTAATTCCAGAAAGTAATAATTTTTCACGCTTTACGGGGGGAAAAATGGTTTAAACAAATCAAAATTGTTTAAATAATTACCAAACATCCTTCAAAAATGTATTGCTTTCAACAATCTTTAATTGTGTCATTATTTTCAGAAAATAATAACTTTTTACGATTTTTGGGAGAAAAAATTGTTTAAATAATTACCAAATAAGTTAAACAAGAACTACTGCTCTTGACATTCATCAACTTTGTATGATTTATTCCAAAAGATAATAACTTTTCACGATTTACATGGGAAAAAATTGTTTAAACAAATAATAATTATTTAAACAATTTACAATTATTTAAAATATACTTTAAAACTCGTCAGTTATCGATTAAACATAATTCCTGTTGAACATTTTTTTAAAAATACCGTCTTTAGCTTGAATTTGATTGAGGTGACAATACTTTAATTGGCAAAAAATGTATAACAAGTACTTCTTTTTACCATTTTTTTGAAAATCGAGGTTTTCCTATTCAAAACCCCATGTTAATTTCAAAAGCCCGGGGGCACGTGTTAACGTTGAAAAAAAAAATTACGGAATTTCTTTTTCCGGAAAACGAACAAAATGGAGGGGTTTTATCAGCAAAAATCAAAAGTCGAATTTTTACAGGTATAAATTTGTTCCACTCTAATCTTCCTATTATTATTATTATATTATAGATTAGCAGTTCGAACTCGAAAGTTCATTGCCTCACTAACCCGAGACCGCCACACATCTCTATCCTGTGCATCCTCCATCCAGTTTAAGTAATCATGTCCTAGTTCTTTTAAATCTTCCCTTACATTTTTCTCCCATCTGTTTCTCGGTCTGCCTAAGGGTCTCTTACCAATCGGCCTCCCTCTTAAAACTTGCGCCACTGTTCTTTCATTTCCCATTATTGCCACATGCCCCGCCCATCTTAGTTTACGCGCTTTCATTACTCTATTAATATTTGCTGACCCGTAGAGAGCATGCAGCTCATCATTATGCAGTTTTCTCCATTCGCCGGTCTCTTCGTCCCTTTTTGGACCATAGATTTTTCTAAGTACTTTATTCTCAAAAACTCTAAACCTATTCTCCTCTCCCTTCGTCAGCGCCCACGTTTCGCACCCGTACATGACGACCGGCATTATTATTGTTTTGTAGATTCTTACTTTGATGTTTCTAGATAGCAATCGCGATTTTAATAGTGTGTTTGCTGCATAATAGCACCCATTGCCAGCGTGCAGCCGCGCGTTGATTTCCGTTTTAATCTTATTTTCGCTAGTTATGATAGACCCGAGGTATTTAAACTCGCTAACCCTTTCAAATTTCATATTTCCAGCCATTAGATCCCCGTCTTGATTACTTTGTTCGGATCTGCCGACGGTCATATATTTTGTCTTCGATTCGCTAACTTCTAAGCCAATATCTTTGGCTTTTGTGATCAAGATTTCTGCATTTTTAGCTACCGTTTCTTTATCATCCCCTAGTAAGTCGAGATCATCCGCATATCCAAGAATTTGTACTATCCCATTGAGGGTAGCACCGGTCGGGTTCGCCTGCACTTGCCTAACCACGTATTCTAAAACCAAGTTAAAAAGGACGCACGAAAGTGCATCGCCCTGTTTCAGGCCATCGCGGATCGAGAACTCTTCAGATAAACTACCGTTTACGCGTATTCTACCCCTACTGCCGCTTAAGCAAATTTCGATAAGTCTAACCAATTTTCTTGGTACACCCAAGAACTCTAGGATCCAGTACATTCGTGCGCGTATAATAGAGTCGTAAGCTTTTTTGAAATCGATAAATAGCTGATGCACTACTTCTTTAAATTCCCATTTTTTTTCTAGCAGTTGCCTAATTGTAAACATTTGATCGCTTGTAGATCGGTTTCGGCGGAATCCACACTGGTAATCCCCAATGATTTCCTCGGCAAAAGGAGTCAGTCTACTTAGGATTACATTAGACAGGATCTTGTAGCACGAAGATACAAGTGAAATTCCCCGATAATTGTTACAGTCAGTTTTATCGCCTTTTTTAAAGATGGGAATAACGATAGAGGTATTCCATTCTTCCGGCATGCGTTCTGTTTTCCAAACTGCGCGTATTAATTTAATAATTTGTCTTGTGAGGCAAGGGCCTCCATTTTTTATCAGTTCTGACGGTAGGTCGTCGATGCCCGCGGCTTTGTTATTTTTCAACTTCTTTATAGCCATTTTTATTTCTATATCAGCAGGGTCATCAATTAATAGATCAGCAGTGTGGATTTCGCCGAGATTACCTTCAACGGGGGCTTCGCGTACATTTAATAGTTTATCGAAATAGTCTTTCCATAAATTCAGTCTCTCTGTCGCATCGGCTACTAGATTGCCATTTTCGTCCCTCATTACTTCCGTTCTACTTTGAAAGCCTTTCCTTATAAAATTGATTCCCCTGTACATCTCGCGCGGGTTATTCTGTTTATTATGCGTTTCTATTGCTAGTATTTTATTCTTTTCCCACTCCCTTTTCTTGGATCTATAGAGCCTATTTGTACGTTTACTAATCTCGAGATACTTCTTATGTGTTTGATCGCACTTATTTTGTAAACTAATTAGTCTGGCCTTCCGGCGTTTTTCAAACCAGAGTTTGCACTCTTCGTCAAACCATGGTTTGCTTTTTGTTACTTTCTTTAAACCTATCGTAAGTTTCGCGGCTGTCTTTACCGCCTTTTTTATATTGCTCCACAGGGTTTCCGGGTCCTCCTCGTAATTATTGTTATCGTCGCTCTGTTCTTGGAGAGCGTCAAAGCTATTAGAAATCTCAACTTGATAATTTAATGTTTCTGTTGCTGTTATGAATTTATCTATATTGAAACGAACTGTTGGCTCTGTGCGTCCTGTTTTCTTACTGATCGCTAGCCTAGATCTTAGTTTTACTATCACGAGAAAATGGTCTGAATTTAAATCCGCTCCCCTATACGATCTTATATCGAGAATGTTTGTATGACGTCTTCTGTCAATTAGAACGTGATCGATCTGATTATGAGTGTTACCATCTGGTGATCTCCAGGTGGCCTTATGTATATTTTTATGCTTGAAATATGTGCTTTTGACAACAAGGTTCTTTGAAGCTGCAAAGTTTATTACTCTAGTTCCATTGTCGTTACTGACGTCATGCAAACTTTCTGATCCTATTGTAGGCCTATACATCGGTTCTTTTCCAATTTTCGCGTTGAAATCCCCCAATACTATTTTTGCGTCAAAAGTTGAGAACTTGTCAAAAACCTGCTCGATTGTTTCGTAAAAGAGATCTTTAGTGTCTTCGTCTTTGTCCTCGGTGGGGCAGTGCACATTGATTAATACCTGTTTGTTGAAAATACCCTTCAGTACAATGTATGATAACCGATCGTTAATGAATTGCATGTCGATAACCGCTTGCGAGATTCGTTTATTAATAAGAAAACCGGTCCCCAGTCTCCACTCCTTAGCTCCCCCATAGTGAAAAGTATAGTTATCCTTAGAAATTGACGCGAAATCGCCCGGCCAGCAGGTTTCTTGAAGTGCTATTAAGTCAGTTTTGTATTTATTTGCTATCCCAATGAGTTCGCTAAATCTGCCAGTATTTAGACTACGCGCGTTTAGAGTTCCCACCCTTAGATCTTTAACTGTAGTTTTTTGTTTTTGCAAGTTAGCCATGGTAGTTTCAAGATAATCCGCACGTTAGGATCCTATTCCGATCGTAGGTGAGTCCACTGTCCCAGGAGTGATAACCCCCATACCTCCCTAGGTCTAAGTATGGGAGCTTTCCGACTCTGACAAGGACCATGTCAACTTGTCGTCAGACACATTACAGTTTCATCCTCGTATCCTAACGTCCCCCTGCAAGGCAGCGCGCCTATACTGGCATCAGTACCCCTTTGGCCCTATACAGGCGAATCATTCCACACATCCCTTGCAGGCAGTGTCATCGCTGCGGTGTCCAATGGGCAGCAGGATTTTTCCCTTACAAGATTTTTAGTTTTGGTTCGGGGTAGTGTTTCTAGGTGGGTACACGCTGCACCCCGGCCTGCCAGGACCCACTCATTGCGTATGAACGTGAATGGGTGGGTCCTCCCAAGCCATGGTCATCGTGTTTTCTACCAGTGCTAGGCCAACATCTTAGGCTGGGCTCACCACACCCACGACTGGTTCCTATCGGCTGTCCGCGGCTGCTTATTCTTGTATTCGCAGCTAACCTGAGGGGCTGTTCAGCCTAACGGGCCGTTCCTCTATCCGCAACCCGAGGACGCGCTGCGTAGTGGTGACAGGAACCCACCGAGCAGCTAATCTTCCTATTAGTCTCTTAAAACATGATCCATAGTAAAAGAATTGATTATACTATCACAAATCACAATGAAATAATATTAAGTGCCTTACAAATGGCTTTGATTCATGTACAGGCCCACCCATGTCCGAAGCATAGATTACTGCCAAATGAAAAATTCACTAGGAGGAAACAATGCGAATAATCCAGTGTATTCTGAGTAATCCAAAATAATCTACTTGTAATTTGAGGTGAATCAAGTAATTAATTAATCAAATTAATTACCTGTTAATCCAGAGTATTTCAGGTAATTCGGTATGATTCAGGTACGTAATTCAAATAGTTTTCAACTATTGTGTTGAAAACTTGTGTTTCTTCTTATTTTAAAAATTTTCCTAATTGAAAATATAACTATTCCATTCTTGGTTGAAAATTTATCTAACGCAGTTGAAAATTTGACTGTTCTGTTGACACTTGAAAATTCATTTTATTTGTTCAAAATTGACCTATTTTGTTGAAAAATGGTTGTTTGTTAGTTAAAAATTTATTTTTTAACTGAGAATTGAACTATTCCGGTTGAAGATTTATGATTTTTTAAATCAATAATATGATAATTCCATTTTTGGTTCTAAATTAATCTGGTTCTCTTGAAAATTAAGTGTTTTGTAAAAATTCATATTTTTGATTTAAATTTAACTATTTGGTTAAAAATTAAACTGTTTTCATGAGAATTTGACTTTTTGATGGAAAATGAACTTTTTCGTTAAAAAATCATATTTTCGGGATGAAAATTCAACTTTTTTGTGTGTTTTTGCTAGAACATTGATTTTTTTGACTGAGAATTCATTTTTTTTGTTGAAAATTTAACTTTTTTGTTGTTAAAAATTTATTTTTCATCTGAAACTTTCACTATTCTATTCTTGGTCAGAAATTCATATATTTTGACTTGAAATTTTACGAATTTGAAGTGTTTCATATTGCATTCGATATCGTATTTACATTAATTTTATTTGAAAGAATTTTGTCCTGCATTATTACCCTATTTTCGTGAGAAATCAATTTCTGTCCTATGCTTTCGTACATTTCTTTGACTACATTACTTTTCGGGAGGGGGGTGGGGGATTTCCTAAAATTGATAACGTAGTTTATGGACAGCCCCTTATATACAATTTCCTTTTTTTATAAGAAAACAGTCATTACATTCCAATGGAATTACTTCCACGCATTTACTGTCCCCTAACGCAGGAGACTTATTTAAAATATAGTTACATTTTCTTTAATAATAATGTGTTTATACTCATTATAATTAATTATTCATTGAAAATAAAAAATATGGAAAATATTGATAATATCGATATTTTTTATCCGATATATCGATCTGTAAAATATCGTTACTATCTCAACTAATATAACCTAAGTAAGATTATTAAGGACGACTTATTACTTTGAAAAAGCTGTGGCATTGCATCTGAATTCGAAATATTTTCAAATTTAATTTTCTTGACAAAAAATCTCATTAATTAAACATTCACTGAGAAAAGTTCTTCATTAATGGGTTCTGTAAATAAGGTGACTTCCTAAAACCAAAAATGTATAATAGTTCGTCATTTTGACATCGTCGAAGCTTGAAAATGCTTGAACATTTTAAATAATTTATTTAAATTGTTCTCACCCTTCACTGCATAAAATAAACAATTTTACTGATATAATAAAAATAAAGTTATCGCATAGTAGATACAGACTTCATTTTGTCAGTAATGTATGGAAGTGGTTTTGGAAGGAGTAGACTTATACATTTTCAGTAAAATGTACATACAATTGACAGGGTGATTAGATTAGGAACTGTTTTAATATTCAAATAACCTATATATCCCAGATTTTTTCCATTTTTCTTCTTGAGAGTTAATTCATCTCGAAAAATATAAGAAAACCATATAGAATTAGTGAATAAAAATCTGATAAAATTCAAGGAATTTCAGGTGAATTTAAAAGCCTTGAAATTGAATTTAAAAATTGAAAATTTAATTAATCCATTGAATTCAGTGGTTTTTAAGGGGATTTAAAAGAATTTAACAGAATTTTAAAAAACTGGGAAATAGGTCTCGATCTGAATGTAATAATGTGGTGAACACTTGCAATCTTTGTTTTAATTTTTTAAAAGAAAAGTCACTAAAGTTTTATTTTCATTTTAAAAAAGTGATCAAAAAGTGTTTTGAGAAAAAAATAACTAAAAGTGACTTAAGTGTGGCAGATCTGACTATAGAAAATTCTAATCAAATTCGAAATGCAGAACTTCATTCTATCTCAAAAATGTATTTTTTATGTTCATTAAATATGATAAAAATCTTGAAAGTAAGGTGTCGGATTATTTTGCGCGTAGCAAGTTTTACTTTGTGAATGTGAAAAATAATCTGCTATTTGTAATAATTTTATGTAAATTCAAAACAATTGTGACATTTATATTTAATTTACTGGAATATGTTTCGCTATAATTAGAGGAACTTTTTTAAATCATATACAATGTTCCCGAATCATATACGATTTTCTGTAAAATCTATAGAAAAATGTATCCTTTCACCTTCCTGGAGAATAAACCTAGTTTTTTTCTCGACAGAAAGGTTAAGTGCATATGTAAATAAATGTACTAACAAGAGTTTTCCATACAAAATTTGTTTTATTCAATATCTTAAACCTTTTGGAAAGTAGAGGAATGGGTTTTAACTGATTTTAACATTCAGTGTCTTTATACGCTACTTTCTAAAAATCATTTCAAATTCCGAAAAGTTACATTTTTTGTATTAAAAATATTTTCGAAACTGGAAATTATATTTCACTTCAAGTAAAATAATAATGATTGTTGTCTCAATCTGTAAACTAAATTTTCTTCTATTCAACACAAATATATTCTTTTAAAAGCCCATTACTATAGAGAGAAATATTTGTACATTAAAAATGGATCCTGCTATACTGAACATTAATGAAAACTTTTATAATTAGATCGTCTCACATTTAAGCGTTAAAAATCAAAACATCTAATATATGAATTATCATGATTACGTTTAAAATTAAACAATCATTCAAAAGAATTCAATTTTTTAAATTTACAATTCCACAATTAAAAAGTGTGAAATTCGGCATTATAAAATCAGGATATCTAGCGACCCGGGAAATCCGGGAATTTGCCTGGAATCTTGTGCATCTTGAAAAATACGGGAAAATAATGTAAATTCCCGAGCAGATCTGGGAAATATGTGGTCACAAATTTAGGTGGAAATTTTGATTTTCTGCGTGAAATTATTATTATAAAATTATACGATTCAATGGTAAAAGCGCGTGACGATTTGATCGTGGCCGATTCATTGCTAGCCAATCAGAAGCTGTGAAACCTTTGAAATTTACTAACCAAAACCAGGAGCAGGTAATCAATCTGTCTACTGATGCCAGAATAAAAGTGAAAGATTTTTTTGATTCTTTCTAGTAAATTCCTCATCGCAGTATCGTCCAGAGTTTTGAATTACAAACTATTGGCATTGAAGCTTAAAATTGTTTTCATTTAAACGCTGAATACTTTACGCGCATAAAATGGAAGCTCTCAATATTATTCAATGGAATAATTTTAAACGAAATGACATATGAATCCACGTTTTTATTTTCCATGCTCTAAATGGAAGAATGAGTCAATACATTTAAAAATTTTGAAAATTATATAATTTTGAAGCAATTCTTGATTAGAAACATTAAAACTTAAACATTTTTCAATTGATGGTTTAAAATCAAATTTTTAATCTAAAGTCGTTTGCAATAAATAATTGTTCAGTTGTTATTTATAAATTAAAAATTTCACTTGCTGTTTCAAAATTCAACAAAATGAAAGTATTATAATTCTTACCTTAAAAGGTTTTTTTAAATATTTTTAAATCCATTCAAATTCTTGAAAAGCAATTCACATTCTTTGAAATCCCTTAAGATAATTTTTAGTATTTGCAAATCTTCTGAGATCCCAATCAATTTCTTAAAATCTTATGAAATCCTCTAACATCCGTGGATACGCGAACAAAATTTCAAACCATCTTAAATATTTCAAAGGATTTTTATCGATTTTAGGAGATTAAAGGGGTATAATGTTTATGTATAGTGTATAAAGTACATAAATTTTGAAATCTTTTAAGATCTTTCGAAAAACATCGAAATCCATTCAAATATTCGAAATGATATCTAAATCATTTGTGAAAATACTTCAGTATCTCTTAAAATATTTTAAAAGTCTTTCAAATCGCGTGAATTGTTTTGGAATATTTCGAAATATCTTAAAATCTATAAAAACTCTTAAAATTCCTTGAAATCTCTCGAAGTTCCCTGTAAGCCCCGAAAATCATTCTCAAATTCTTAAAATACATAAAAATCCGTCGCGATCCTTCGATATCTTTTAAAACCCCCTACACTCTTTTGCAATCTGATTGCAATCCTCAAAGTTCCTTGAAATCTTGAAAAATTCCTACACTGAGAAAAAGGATTACATGAGTCAAGGAAATGTAGCACTGAATACGCTCAATCAAATATTTCTTTATTCAAACACGTTTTTTCTTGATTCAAGAAATGATGTTTTGCAAATAAAAAAAAAACATTCTTGTTAGAAGAAAAATCATTTGAAATTTGTGAAATGCTTCGACATTCTTTGAAATCGTTTGAAATACCCTAACAGTACCGCAGGTCCTCAAAATCTTTTCCAATCATTTGAAATCGCATGAAATACCTTAAAAAGCTCGAAAAATTTGGTCAATTTCTGTGAAAATGTTGTGGTTCTTTGAAATACTTTGTAGTTCTTTGAAATACCTTGAAATCACAGTAAATACTAAGAATATTTTTATCTGAAGTTAGATAAAAACGTTGAAAACAATTGACAACTACACGTCGGATAATTGTAGTTTTTAATTGTTTACAGCGTTTTGATCACACTGTGATCACTTGAAATCTATTGAAATCCTTTCAAATCACCGAAAACCTTTTTAATGTTTTTAAATCTCGTTCACAGAGAAACCAATTAATATATTGTCTATATACTGAGTAAAAAATATAAAATGTTATGTAAGGAGAGGGGTGGTCACAAAAACACTACAAATACAAACGATTGATGGGGCGTGGAGGGGGTCTAAAATGTCAAAAATCAGACTTCCTTTATTAATAGTCCTTCCCAACATCATTCTAATATTTTGATCACCCTTAATGAGCGTTCAAGATAAAATTACCATAAGGATATTAACCGTTTTATTCTCTCTCAAGTACACAATTGTGCTTTTAAAGCTCAAGTAGTGCTTTACTTGATAAATCTGTCCTTGCAGCCAAGATTTCCCAAGCGGCTGCATCCTTAAGATGTAATAGTATTTGCTCTTGCAAAAAATATTCTTGAGTCCTCATAAATGATTCTACATTTTCATTAGCCATCAGAAAAGATTGCATTCGGAAATTTTTAATTTTCATCAAACAATTTCACTTGTTATATTACTTGAAAATTGACAAGAAAAATGTTTCCTGCATATTTAGGACTCAAGGAATATGATTATTTAACTATGGTTTACTAAAATAAATTCTATCACATTAAAATATTGATTAAAAAACTTAGGTTGCTCAAAAGGTATGTAAACAAAAATTTGTTTAGTTTTTGAAAATTGTTTAATATTTTAACAAAACTGTATCAATCCAAGCTAAGAGGTTCAAAAATTCTGCTATATTGAAACAAATCGTGATAAATCCAGAATTTTCTTTTCATTTTAATTTAATCACATTAATTATTTTTATACATCCAAATAATTTTAAAGATGGAAATAGAAGACCGTACAATATATTGTAGAATTCCCCAAAATTCTTAGCGTTTTATTTGCACGCTTGATTGAACGATGCCATTAACAATAATAGATATAGAAGAAAATTATTTACTTTCAATATTTTTTCACAACATTTTTCAGTATTCTAGAAAACATAAACCTTGTCCACGGATAATGAGTGAAAAGGAAAACACAAGGCTTGTATTTTGTATTTTTTTAGAGGAAGGTAAATTTTTATACTAATTTTACCAAACAGATTCAAAATAAATCAAATTCTCGGTCAGAAAAAATCAGATAATTTACTTATATTATGGATATAAAAAAATGAAAACCTATGACAGTTTTAGTTTCCTTTAGCATTTCATCAACATTTAATGCTTCTCGTCAAGAATACTATATTTCTAAATGACCAAAAGTTGATGAATCCAGTGTAGTAAACCAGAACTGAATGAATCCATTTTAATTTCGTAAACAACGGAAATGTTAAATAAAATGAGATGCAAAATTTGTTTATTCATTGGGAAAATTAACCTGAATGGAATCATCACGTTTTTTCACTTTGAGGGAGAAACAACTGTGGTAATCCACTGGACCACTCCATTATCTGAACTGATTATCCGGTTTAATCTGACTAATCCAGTGTCATCTGGCGTCATCCACTTGCAAACCGGAGTAATCCACTTGTAATTCGGTATAATCAACTAATATTTTAGAGTATTCCATTTTAATCCAAAGTGATCCATTTTTAATCTGAAGTAATCCATCTATAATCCAGATCTATAATCCCCTTATAATTCAGTTATTCCGAAGTGATTTAGGTTATCCAAGAACTAAAATTGTAATCCAGAGTGATCTACATAATTCGGAGTAATTTTTATATGTAATCCATATGATTGTTAACTGTTTTGTTAAAATTTATTGGTTGAAAATTAATATAGTTGAATGTAGTTAAATATATTTGAAATATGAAACAATATAATTGAATTTTCTACAGAGTAGAATAATGTTTTACCAAATAGTTGCATTTTTAACCAAAAAAAGTAAATCTTTCAGCAAAAAAAACGAAGTCTCAACAACTTACATGAAGTTTCAATCGAAAGGATCAATTAATTGAAAGTTCCATAATTTCCATAGTTAAAAATTCCATTTTTACTTGAAACATTTAAATTTTTAGTTAAACATCCATATATTTTGTTCGACATTCATCGTTTTTTGATAGAAAATCAAACTTCTTGCGAAATAACTTATATTTTTGGTAAAAAAATTGAACTATTTTGGTAAAAAATAGAATCAAAAATATTGTTGAATAGTTTTTTTTGTGAAATTTATTTTTTGAAAGAAAATATAAACTATTCCATTTTTTTCATGCATCTATGTTTTTTAATTGAAAATTCAACTATGTGCTTGAAATAATTTTATTTTGCCAAAAGTAGACCATTGGTCAAAAAATTAATATACTCTTCTTGGTTAAAACTTCATTTTTCTGGTTGAAGATGCATCATTTCAATTGCATGTTCATCTCTTTGGTTGGAAATTGAACTATTTTCTTATAAATTCATTTTTTTCTGGTAAACTTAATTGATAACCTTATCTTTCATAGTTCAAAATATAACAATTTTGCGTGAAAGTCATTTTTTGGCTGAAAATTCACCTACAACGGTAGAAATTCAATCATTCGGTGAAAGCTTTCATGTTGAAAATTTATTCATTTTCTTGAAAACTCGTATGTTTTGGTAAAAATTTATCTTTTCCGTTGACAGTTTTGTTCTTGGTTGCCAATTGAACCACTTGGCTGAAAATGTATCTTTTTTACTTTAAAACTAATGTATTTTCTTGAAAATTCGTATTTTTTGGTAGAAAATTAATCATCTTGGTTGAAAATTAAATTATTTGGTTAAAAGTTTAGCAATTTCATGGAAGTGATTTCCTTGTTAAAACATCAACTACTTTGGTAGAACATTTAGCTACTTTGGTGGAAAATTCAACTATCTGGTAACATTTAACTTTTATGTTGAAAAATCATGTGGTTTGTCAAAAATTCTTATTTTTTGGTAGAAAATTACACGCTTTTGATCAAAAGTGTCCTTTTTGGTTGAAAAGTCAACTGTTTCGTTGAGAGTTCGTATTTTCGGTTGAGAATTCAACTATTTCTTCAAAAATTCGTATTTTTGCTTCCTCATAGAGGAAGCTTTGTAATGGTAATTCTGACAATTTTTGTGAAGAAATCATAAAGCTGCGAAGAGGATAGTGTGCGACAGTACTTTTTCCTTCCCTTTTCTAGCTCGAAAAATCATCATTGCGAATACAAAATTTTATTTGTCTGATTTGTCTTTGTATTAAAAAAAATTTTTTATTATTTTGTAATTTTGTATTTTTTGTAAATTTCTATTTTCAAATCAAGCAAAATGAAGACTATGGTTTTCCTATTATTAAAAAAAAGAACTAATGCTTCCTCTATGAGGAAGCAAATACATTTGTTAACGGGAAGCAAAGTGCTCGTGAAATGAGCACTATATAATTATAAACACAAACAAAGTGGAAACACTCGAGATCGAATTCACAGCTAGTTTTTTGTTGAATTCACCTATTTTTGGTTAAAAACTAAATATTGTTTGGTTGAAATATTAACTATCACATTTCCGTTAAAAATTCATCCCTTTTTTGTAAAAAATTAATCTTCTTTTTAGAAACTTCAACAATTTTCTTATAAAGTAATTTCTTGGTTGCAGATTTATAATTTTAGTTAAAATTATATCTCTTTGGTTGAAAACTTTGATACGTTTTTTTTTAATTATATTTTGAAATAAAAATTTAACTATTTGATTTTTTGTAGAAAATGTATCCTCTCTCGTTAAAAATTTCACTATCTGGTTAAAAATGTACTTTTTCTAGTTGAAAATAACCAAATTTGATTGAAAAGTAATTCTTCTCAGCAGAAAATTCGCGTGAGTCTTGTTCAGGCAGAGTAATCCAGCGTAATTTCATGTAATCCAGAGTAATCCCATGCAATCCGGAGTAATCTTTGGTAATCCAGAGCAATTCTGTATATAGAGGTAATCCAAGTAATTCGTTATAATCCGGGGTAATCCACCTGCTCAGGACCGTCTTTTCAGGAGTTGTTTCTGTCTTGTTTCGGTTACTCCTCAAATAGTCCTTTCAATTTTATAATGAAATTTAAAAAGTATATGTGAATTTGTGTGTGTGTGAAGATGAATGAAGATGATGTACTGGGCTTATAGACCTGTATTTTGTACCGCGCTTCATTTTGCCAAGCGTTTTGCATGCCTGCTAGTAATTACCGATGGTCTGTAATCTCCACGCAATCATAGTTTACAGCACCAGAGCTTGCCGGATTCTCTCTCCTACTTCGATTCACTGCGAGGCGTGGTATACGCAATACCTATTCGGTTCCACAACCACCTACACTAGTCCAGTATCCATTTAATCAGAGAGTGTATATATGAAAGGTTTTTGATTAATGCTGCTAAGTTTTTGCTTCTCAAATGCAAACACTACAGACCAACTCCATCCAGCAATTCTTGCATGAGCTTCCAGAATATACCATATTTAGGTTTTTATCTCCTTTTTGCAGACTCAAATCAGAAATATAAAATTGAGGAGAAAGCAAACAAAATATGATAAATCCATTCGAGATTATTCCTCAATAATTAGACAAATGCTGTATCTCAAAGACACCAGAGATGGTATAATAATTCAGATAGTACTAGCTTTCAGTTCCATGCATAATTGCTTGCACATAAGAATGCAGATAGATTAAGATTTCTTTCTAATTCTCAACTTTTTCATCAAATGACTTTGATTAGAATACATCATATTTCTGCATTAAACTAAAGAATATTTTTATCTTTACAACACTTCACTTTTGAAAACATTCTTTCTATGTGAACTTTCCTAATTTTTTACAATCGTTAGCAAAAAACAATGCAGCAAATTTCATTTTTCAATGCATGCCTACATACCAGGACCTTCAATTTCAGACATCTTTAAAGATAATCTAACCGTTAGAACAGAAGTGAGATCACCAATAGTTGAGAATTCAATTATTTGGTTGAAAATCGATCTATTTGGTTCACAATTTGTCTTTAATTAAAAAATTAGTCTTCTTTATGGAAAATTCATTTCGTTTTTGGTTGATAATTAAACTAATGAACTAATGCTCATTTCAATTGCATGTTTATTTTCTAAACTGAAAATTTAACTATTTTGCTGTATATTCGTTTTATTTTTGGTGAACACTTCTGATAAATTTATCTTTTACAGTTCAAAATTAGAAAAATTTTTGAAAGTCATTTTTTGGCTAAAAAATTCGACTGCCTTGGTCGCAAATTCAACTATTTGGTAACAATTATCTTTCTTGTTGAAAATTCATAGATTTTGTTGACAATTTGTCTGCTTCGGTAAAAATTCGATCTTCTTTGTTGAAAATCGATTTTTTCGGTTGTCAATTGAACTGCTTAGTTGGAAATTTATCTCTTCGAGTTGAGAAATCATGTATTTTGTTAAAAATTGGTATTTCTGACATTCTTAAACATATATTCAAAGACAATCAAACCATTAAAAAAGAATCCAGTATATTTGTTCAAAAAGCGGAATTTTCTCATTTTTATAATTTTTCACCCACCTATATAAAAACTATAGCAAAGTAAATTTTTAATTTGAATAAACATTTGCATAGTGATTTTGATGAACATATACATGGTGATCTGAAGAACGAAATTTTCCCATTTTTCTTTTTTTGTACACACTAAAAACAAAAAACAAAAAAAAAACAGTGTGTCGCAGTGGAGCCATACGGCAGAAATAAAACTTTCATCGATTAACTTTGAAACTTTTTTTGAGAAATCATCCTGGGTTTTGATGAGATCGCATGGTAAGAAAGTGCAGAGATAGAGAGAGCAAATACATACTTTGCTTAGGCTGGCAGTAGTGGGGATATCAAAGAGAAGTCTTAAGAGCAATTTTGAATCACCGCACAAAAGGGGGACAGCAGTAGAGAGAGAGAAGGTATAGACTATAGAAAGTATGCTTGTTGGAGAGAGACAGAAAGATATCAAGACTGTTAATTTGAGTCATCCCCCAAAAAATCAAACTAACAGAAAAACTGTCAGAATCTAGAGATCTGAAAAATGAAATTTTTCCAACAATTCTGTTTTTTTAACTATGATAATAAAAAATGTCCCCATACGATTGAAAATCTCATTTCTCAATGAAGATGTACATGCCAAGGCCTTTAATTTCAGCCATCCTCGAAAACTATCAAATTAAAAGGAAAGATTCCAGCATAGTGAAAAAATGTCCTTATTTTTCTAATTCTTCATTCACCAATAACAAAAAAGAGATACCAGAAATTGAAAATTTTTATTTTTCGATACACATCTACATTTCGCGACCCTCAATTCGAGCCATCCCCGAAGAAATCGGACTAATAAAACAGGTTCCAGCATATAGTATTCTAAAAGCCGAAACCTCAGTTTTTTCATTTTGTAATCATTGATAACAAGAAAGCAGGAACATAAAATAGCCAATTGTATTTTTTAAGGCACATCTGTAGCACAAAACCTCCTATTTGAGATCCCCGAAGAAAATTGGACTAAAGGAAAAACATTCAGCCATAAGTAAAAAAAAAACATGAAGTTACTCATTTTCTTCTCATTTTGATCCACCAATATAAAAGAACAATATGATATAGCAAATTCTATTTTATAATGCATATCTAAATTTCAAGACGTTAAATTTGAACCATCTCTGGAAAATATCCGACTAAAAGTAAAATTTGAAACATAGTAGTTTAAAGAATAGAGTTTCCTCAGTGTTTATATTTTTAAACACTGATGATAAAACACTTTAACATAACAACTTTCATTTCATATCCTACAGCTACATGTCAAATTCTTCAATTTGCACCATCTTTAAAGACAATGGATCTAAAAGAGGATATTCTAGCATAGCTGTGCAGAAAACGAAATTTCCTTATTTGACTTATTTTTCAATCTTTAATAACGAAGAAAAACATATATGATGATCATGTAGTGATAATCATCTAACTGGTTATCCAATATTACGGAGTTATTGGACATGTAAGACTGGATTTATGCCATTTTTACAGCACATTGAACGCTCCAGTAGACAATACACTCATTCTATTTAATTTATTTTTAGGGCTGCACAATATTTAGAGCTAGATTTGAATGGGATAGAATTTTTTTGTAAACCACGAATGAATAGTGGAAATGAATAAGATGCCAGTCCGAATTGAATAAGAGAAAAAAGTGGCTGGGTTTTAAAGCAAAAGCTCTGCTGTTTTTTCCCGGAGTTACAATATTAAGAACAATTTTTACAATCAGATTTTGGACCACTTACTAATCATTTTATAATTAAAAAATGGGTTTTTGACATGGCGATGAAAATTTTCTCTGCTGAAATTTTATTTTTAAAGGAATTAGGTAGCTTTCATTATTTATTAACTGATTTGTTCTCTTAATTTTGATCGAAAACAAATTTTGCATGTTTTTATGAGAAGTGTCATTCGGTAAGATGTGAATAAATGATTGACAGGTTAGACTTGAGTATCAAAGAGATTTGTTTGCTTAAAGGATGCGAGCACAAATAAACACAAACCAATACATACTACCAACCAAACAACTTTTAAATAAATAAGCAGGTTCATGCCTTTCACCAACATAACGAAATAAAATTATTCTTAGTTTTCTGTATATGACAGTTGGTAGCAATGACTGTATCCGCCTCGTACTGGTTTTCTCTCATCATATTCCTCGATTCTTCAGAATTCTAAAACTACTTGTGACCTCTGTTTTCAAAAAATGGATTTATCTTGGTTTAGTTGGCTCAATCCTCAATTGAACTTCTTGTCTGACCAAAGCCAGACCTGATTCCCTTAGAGGTAAATCAATTTTTCTTATTGATTGAGTAGTAGGGAATAAAGAGGGTTCCTATAATTTCGTTTTCCATTTTCCCTTTTTTTAAACTGGTGGAATATGTTTTTTACAAAAATTAAAATTCAAGCATTAAAAACTTCACGATTTTAAATAGATATTTTGAAATTTAAAGATTTGTACACTTCACAAAATTGAATTATTTTCCTTCAACGCCTTCAGAAATAGAGAAATTGAATTAGGAATATCATATACAGCTGTAAAATAGCAATAAATTCCAATTGTAAGTTTTGCGACTACAAAATTGAACAAATTCATATTCAATGCCTTCAAAATGTGAGTGTTTAAGTTCAAAGCTTTCTAAGTAAGACAACTCAAATTAGGAATTCAAATGAGACGTTTTTTATTCAGCAATTCAAATAAAACAATTAAGGTTTCGAATAAGGCTCTCAAGAAAAGAGTTAAAAGTTCAAAAAATAAACACAAAGTTACTTGACCAGTATACCAACAAAACTAACATCTTTTTTATTTATAAACACTTTAGAAACAAATACAAGAATTTTAGTTTATTCATTTTAAAGGCTACAAAATTGAATTTTAAATCAAGATTTTATTGGGATAGAGTTTTATTGTGAACCAAGGATCAATGATCGTAGTCATCGTCTGACCAAAGCCATACCTCGTTCCCTTAGAGGATCATCAATTTCTCGCGATGCTTGAGTAGTAAGAAATAAAACAGTTCCTTTAAGTTTATTTTACATTTTCCCGTCTCTAAAAAGGATGAGACATTTTGTCACCTAAATTCGAAAGCAAGCATTAAGAAACTTAAAATTCTGAATAGATATTTTTCAAAATTAACTCTTACTGTTATTAATATGAAGAGTGAAAAACAGGTTTTATGTTGTTCAAAAATATTTTTTTTCAACAAAGTTTAAAATTGAATAACTCGAACTTTTTTATTTTCACCCATATAGATTTTCATCTCCTTTTTGAAAACTGACATAAAAAATATAAAATTGAGCTTCTAGTCTGACCAAAGCCGTACCTTATTCACTTAGAAGTTGATCAATTTCACTCAATGATTAAGTAGCCACACAGTTCCTTTTTTTCCCAATATTAAATAAGGGTTCGTAGGAATTCAAATGCACACATTGAAGATTAAACAATTTTAGTAAGATATTTTTAAAAATTAACGATTCAAAGTTGAACTATTCAAATTTATTAAAACTTTGAACTGTATCCGATTTCGCATTGGCAAACTTAAAAAAAACTGAATTATTTTGCATTAACAGCCTTCAAGAAAAGAAAATATAAATCAGGCATATTAAATTAGCTATTTAAAAGACATGATTCAGATTCCAATAAATTCTAATTTGAGTTTTGAAACGGTCATACGACGCGGAATCCCACAAGCTTCTCGAAGGGTTTTTATAAATATTTCTCGCTTCTTTTTTGAATAAGTAATCACGCTTTAAAGTCAGCAGTGATTTTTAGTACAGCTCGCGTTAGCCATGTAAATAATCTACAAGGGTAGACGACTGTCGGCATTAAGAGGAACCTTCTATTCGCCTGACATGTTTTAGGCAATTAGAAGAAAACAACCGTAGAGCATTAAAACACACATTAAATTACTATATAATATTTTATCTTCATTTTTGTCTAATAAGTGGAAGATAATTTAAAAAAATAATAAGAATAACAGTGATTTTATGTCATATTTTTGAAAAATCTTATTTTCAAGCAAAAAATACCAATTTTCTTCCAAAAAGTTAATTTTTCAACACGAAAATATGAATTTTTGAAGAAAAATAAGTTTATTTTGAACTAATCGGTTCCATATGCAACAAAATAGTTAAATTTTTAGTTAAAAAACTTGGTTTTCATCAAAAATAGGACGAATTTTCAACACGGCAGATTGATTTTCAACAACAAAAGCACAAGGAATTTTCATCAAAATACATACATTTTTAACCGAATAGTTAAATTTTTAACCAAGAAGATTATTTTCTAGCAAAAAGACAAATTTTCAACAGACTACAGAAATTTTCAGCTTAATAGTTTGAACAATGGATGTGATGATGGTTTCTAGAAAATTTGTACTAAATAGTCAAATTTTTAAACTTCAAATAATCACTTATTCACCAAGAATGGTGTAGCTGAACTTTCTTTCAAGAGAATTAATTTTGTATAAAAACTAATTTTCTACCATAGTGTTGAATATTCAAGCGAAAAATACAAATTTTCTACAGAAAAGTTGAATTTTTAACCTGAGAATATGAATTTTCAACAAAATACATAAATTATCAATCTAATAGTTAAATTTTTAACCCAGAAGATAACTTTTCTACTAAAAAGTCGATTTTTTAACGTATCACATAAATTTTCAACTCAATAGTTTGAACAATGGATGTGATGCAAACGAATTTTCTACAAAACAGATTAATTTCGTACCGAATAGTTCAATTTTCTACCAAAGTGTTTATTTTTCAAGCGAAAAAGATGAATTTCGTACAAAACAGTTGAATTTTTAATTTTTAATTTTCAACGTGAAGAAAGAACGTTCTCCTAAAATAATGAATCTTCAACCGACAAAATTAACTTTTAAGGAAGTATTTCAACTTTTAACCAAGTCGTGGAATTTTCAACTTAAAAAGATTAATTTTTGACTCAAAATGTGATATTTGATATTTTAACAAAAAATATTTCGATCAAAAATAAAAATCAATTGGATTCATGCAACAAAAACGAACATTTGACAAAACTCTTAAATCCTCAACTGCAAAAGATTGATTTTCAACCAAACACTTGAATTTTCAATCAAAAAAGTGATTTGCTGCCAAAACGATGGATTTTCAAGAAAATACATAAATTTTGAAACAAATCGTTAAATTTCTACCAAATTGTTGAATTTTCGAGCCAAAAATTCACATTTTCTACAAAGCAGTTGAATTTTCAAAAAAAGGTTTATTTTTAATCTAAACGGATTAATTTTCATCCGCATGGTTGCATTCTTGACAAAAAAGGTGACATTTCTGCAGAAAGAGATAAATTTTCAACCAAAAAAAATTTTAACTTAAGGAAGAAAAATTTTTTTAATCATATTGTTAAATTTTTAAGTAAAAAAAAAACGACTCTTCAACAAAATTGTTGAGTTCTCAGCCGAAAAGTATGTCTTATTAACAAAATTGTTGAATTTTCAACAAAGTAATACCATTTTGAAACAAATAACAAAATTTCGAACCAAAAAAGATAAATCCCTAACCGAGTCCGAGGCCTGTAATCATTAAATTAAAAAAACATGGAAAATCATTTGTAGTGATCAAACAATGAATTAATAATTATTGATAATACAAATTACAAGCAAATATCCACTCTGAATTTCACTAAAGTTTACTATTCAAACCTGTAACTTGTTCCTGGAAAGTAGTAAACGTGGCTATTTGATGTAATATTTACTAAATATAAGAAAAATCCGTTCAAAGTTTGAATTATGCATGTTAAGTGGTAATTTATTGTCGTATAATTTCAGTTCAAGAACGTCCTTTTGTATGTGAAAATGAGAAATCATAGTTTTTGTCTAAGAAAGCGTTCATAACAATTACATACATTATTTTTAAATCAATTTTGTTGGTTAATAATTGCAAGAAATGTCATTCCAATAAGAACTGAAGAAAAAATAATTTTTTGGTGCAATTGCAGAATAGGGGCGTCACCTCTGTTTTGGCTGTAAATATGTTTTTTCGGCAACAAACTATTAGAATCTTTAACTGAACAATAAATGAAGCGATTTTATGAGGAAAAAGTTTTAAATTATTGTTACTTTTGTAATAACGATGCATCAAATATTGGTCTGTCACGACATCGGAATGATTATATTTAACTCACCGTTTAGGTGCTTTTAAACACCGTACAGACAGAAACACTGTAAATAATTAAAATCGAATGGTTTTTTAATGAATCAAAATGTATTTAGATATTTTCTGATGCCGGTATAAGCTATTATATTGACAAAAAAGAAGTGTTTCACGCACATTAGCTATCAGCTGAGACGGGAGGATGCCCTTTAGTGATGCCGCGATAGACGATAATTGCGA
>CAKNXH010000455.1:525559-682722 GCA_932178445.1 Andricus quercusramuli
ATAATGTAAATTTTTATCGTGACGATAAGACGATACGATACGATAATGACCTTGATTATTGTATCGTATCGTATCGCGGCAACACTAATGCCCTTGGCTATTAATGACAATCGAGATATGTATGTCACAAAAATAAAAACTAGATATATAATGGTCACAAAAATAATGTTGATTAAACCCCTACCCCTTTTCAGCGTCTCGTCTCCTCCTGTCTCAAGCGAGAGCTGATGTCGGCATAACAAAATATCTAAATCCATTTCCATTAATTAAAAAGCAATTCAATTTTAATTATTTACATTGTTTCCGGCCGTACGGATGTTGAAAAGCACCTAAACGGTGAGTTGAATATGATGATTTTGATATCGTGACAAACGCGTATTTGAGACAATGTAGTAACAAAAGTAACAATAATTTCAAAAGTTTTCCTTGTCAAATCGCTTCATTCATCGTTCAATGACACATTCCAATAGTTTGTTGCTGGCAAATTTTTTTTTTAGCCAAAACAGAGGTGACGCCCCTATTCGGCAATCTAATCATTTTACTCAATGAACTTGTTATCAACAATCTATGTTATTTACGTTTAATAAGGCTCGAAGTATATAAATGCCTTTGAAGACAATCGTGAATCACTTTTGATCAAAAATACAAGCTGTGGGCGATTATGAACAGTAAATTCCTATCCCAGACCACTGCCCGACTGCTTAAAATTCTGATCTAAATGTCTACGACATATATAGGTATATATGCAATTTTTCTTATCGCTGAAAACGCTGAAAACTTAAGAGGGAACATTCCATTATTATAATATTATCAATATTGTTATTGTGTTGAGTATTGTTAGACTCATCGTAATTTGAATATGAGTTTACTAGATGCTGGTTTGTACCAGGTAGCAAAAAGGTTAAATTTATCGTTCCATAACAAAGCAAACCACTTACGAGCAAAAGCAATGTGCAGCAGTGAGAATGAATTTCGAGTTGAGAATGGTGCCACCACACCAGTGTCCTCCTTTCCTCGTGATGCTCACCAGCCAAGGAAATTCGCGGGGGTTGGCGTCCTGGCCTCCGACCACTCGGGCGTACCGTATCCCGGTTGCACCCTGACCGCAGGGGACATCTGCCACTGTGATCAATTGCGAATTTCCGCATTATTCATTTGTCATACATATGTATTATAAACTATAATTAATTACGAGAATGCCCTCGTTTACAATTTCAATGCTCGCTCGCGTAATCAGTGAACTATGTACAATGCAATCCAGCGACTAAATCACAATCGTGATTCAATTTTTAGCTCGCATTTCATGCCAATAAACGTTACCTTCTCGTGATTCGTGCAAAATTAATGATACAGTAATAATCAAGTGGAAATGAAATATTCAGGCTGTCACAAATCTTTAATGTACCCTATTGAAAATTCTCATGTCGAAAACTACGTCGGAAATTCATATATTAAAAGTCGTAGGATATAACGCCGCTTCCGATGTTATTAACAAATTTATAAAATTTATTTCTGAAGGTTTCTAAACATTATTGATAAAAGAGAACATTTTGATTGCAAATGTTTTTTTAATACTGGGAGGTGATTCTGTTCTTAATATTTTGCTATCACACTATAATTTGTAATGTGTTTCACACTTTCAACGCGATTTTTTTAAATTTTTGCAGGTTTTTAAAAACAAAATTATGAAAGCTTTTAATCATTTCAACAGATATTTCAAAGTTTTAAGTGTGTTGTAAAGATTCTAAAATAATTAAAAATTTGGAAATGTTTCAAAAAATTTGAAACAAAATGTAGATTTGTCACATTTGGAAATGAAGTTTTTATTCTTCTTAAGGATTTCAAAAGGTTTTAAGATAATAAAATTAGTCTTTTTTTTACGATTCCAGGAAAAATTGAATTCACTCGTCATTCTAAAAGAATAATTTTGAGAAAATATTCAAAAATATTTCAGAACATTTCAAATAATTTCCAAAAATTTCGGAAAAGAATGTAGAAGATTGTAAAGCAAAAATTTTCTCGCAAGTTTGAGCGCGCCTATGGCGCGCGACTGTTGCATCTCGCGCTTCGCGCTCGATCATATATTTATCTCGCGCTACGCGCTCGGGCGTATTCACATCGCGCTTTACGCTCGATTCCTCTAGATCTTTGAACTTCGTGTTCGACTTCGATGAAAAGAAAAAGTTTATTTTTAAATATTAGAAAATTATCAAAACCTCTACATATGAAGTGATTGTTAAATTTGTTTTTATTTTAGACTGAAAAGGAAATTTATTTACTCAAGGTTCTATCGACCTTAAGGAACACATTCTCATCCAGATACTCGCGCTTCGCGCTCGATATTTGATTTCAAATTCATTTGAACCTTGCGTTCCACGCTCGGTTCTGTGCACCGTATAATAGAAACAAAAATGTTTGAGCGCACTTACGGCGCACGATTTGGGCGTCGCGCTTCGCGATTTGTATTTGATTTCAAATCAAGAATAATTATATAAATTAAGCGACAAATTTTATTAGTTAAAATGTTATTTTAGATTTTCCGTTTTTAAAAAAAGTTATTTTTTTTCATTTTGAATATATTCTTACAACGAAAATGGATTTTTCCAAAGTTTTCCAAAAATTTGATTTCTTTTACTGTCAATGTTATTTTCACGAATAAAATAAAAACTACGCGTCCTATCGAAACATGATGGATAACAAATTTGTACCTCTTCTTTGAATGAACAAATGTTGTCTTCGTCATGTTTTTCGTAGCTTGTGTTATTCGTCTAAAAATTTATTTTTTCTATTTTCAATGCTGTTTTTTATAAATAAAACAAAAACTACGAGTTATATCAAAAAGTGAATAATAACAAATTTGTAGATCTTTTTTAGGTGCATAATTTTGGTCCAGTCATCTTTTGTCGTATCTTGCATAGTTTCACAGCAAAATGGAATTTTTGATTTCTCATTATTTTGTTGTGCGATCAGAATTTGAATTTTTTATTTTTTGAAAAATTCAAAAAGTTATTATGAAAATATTGTAAGGTGTTCAAAAATCAACGTTTTTCTTCTCTTGACTTTTTTCCATAACGTGCGTTTTTCGGCTTAAAATGTTCATTTTCGTTTGTTTTTTGGAATTTTGAAAATGCTATAACTCTGGCAATTTTTTTTTATCTGAAATAGTCATGAGGATATTTTTTTCCTCTTTTTGCTTACTACTAATAACCGTCCATAGAATGTCCAAATCTTCAAAAAAAGTGTTCTCAAAAATTTTCAAAATGTGCTCACTTTTTGAATTTTCATCCGAAATTGCTGGTTAACGAACTTGTTCTTTCTTTCTAGGCCCTAAAAAAGTGTGCCAAAGCACAACCCAATCTGATTATTTTTTCGAAAGTTATCGTGCCTACAGACAGACAGACAGACAGACAGACAGCCAGACAGACAGACACCTTGATAAAAACCTTTTTTTCTGGCTCAGGGGGTCTCAAAACGTGGAGATTTGATGAAAACCGACCAAGTCAAATTTTACATAAAACCAATACCTTCTCATGAGAATGAGAATGTAAAAAACGAATAAATTGAAGAGATGTTCAAACGTTTTGGACACATACAAAAATAATTTAAAATTGAAAAAGATTCACTGAAAAAAAATGGCTTAGCTGTACAGGCTAGAAGTTTAGCTGGATTTCGTCTTCTAAGAAAATTTAGCTGTATTACCTAAATTTCTAGCTGTGTTACCTATATATCTAGCTGTTCTAGCTAATTTTTCCATCTAGAAATTATCTAGCTGATTTATCTAGATAATTTTCTAGATGGAAAGAATTAGCTAAAACAGCTAGATATTTAGTTAACACAGCTAGAACTTTAGGTATTACAGCTAAATTTTCTTAGAAGACGAAATCCAGATAAACTTCTAGCTGGGAAAGCTAAACCATTTTTCCAGTGTTTCAACAAATTTAAAACAAAGAAATAATAAGCTTTTTAACAATTTAGAAAGGTGTCACAAGAATATAGAAATTCTTTAAGATTTCTGGGATAATTTAGAAATATTGCTTATCTTACAAAATTTATCTAAAGATAATATTATAAAAGATTTTTAAAACATTTGAAAATATTTCCAAAATTTTAAAAATAAAAACTGGCAAATTGTAAGAAAATATTTTTATTTTTTCGGAACACTTTCAAATATTTAGGAAAAATTTGAAAATATTTCAAAAACGCACAGTACAAAAGTGACTTTTTGAAGATTTCGGAATAAAATCTAAAGTTTTTTAGAGATTCTAAAGGTTTTAAGATTGAGAAATTGATTTGGAGAGGGGTATTTAAAAATATTTCAAAACATAAGATAAGATTTCCGAGATTTTCAAAAAGGAATTTCGAAGATTTCAAGACAATTTTAGGGAAAATTCGAGTCAGTTTAAAATATATTTGGGAATTTTGACAGTTTTCAACAGATTGGCAACATTTTAAATCCCTTCAACTTCTTATTTTCATACATTTTTTTATTGACTGAATAATCTTTTTGGGATTTTAAAAGTAAACATTATACTACTGCTGTTCGATGTTATTTCAAATAAAAAATATTATGTTGATGAATTTGTTTTTAATTACAACAGAAATTTACTTGGACAATGTTTTTTTTTGGACTATTTTTTTCTATCACTTCTTTCCTATTTTTTGTAACTGTGGAATTTAATTAAATGATGGTTTATTTTCTCAGGAAAAACTTTCTTTACAACTCTACTATTTATATTTTTGAAAGTAAATTTTTCTATGGCTGGAATCTTTAGAGCAGTTTTTTAAGAAGGAAACATTTGTAAAACAAAGAAGTATATTTAAAGATTATTCACTTATTTTAAGAATTGGAAACAGCAGGGAATGTTTCTCCCGAAAAAATAAGCCATGATTGATTGAGAATAAACCTTTTTTTCATTAGGTATAAGAAGCAACAGAAAAGAATAAGTCCAATTACAAACATTATTGTTAAAATAATTATTTTCCGAAAGTTTCGAATTTTTTAAATAAAAAATAACATTTTTTGTTTTATAAGGAATGACTGATTATATAATTTCGATTCTTGATATCATAGAAAACTTTTTTTTTGAGACCTGATTTTTGGTATGACGGCTAATGGGATTTCAAAAGTTTTAGAAATATTTTCAAGGAATTTCGAAGAATATTTTGAAGTTTCATGGTCAATGATTATTTCAAAGGTTTTAAGTGGTTTCAAATAATTTTACGGGATTTCAAGTTATTTTTAGAGATCCCAAAGTATTTAAGAACATTTCGAGTATTTTCGAAATATTTCAAAATATTTTGAGGGATTCCACAAGAGTGATAAGAATTGCAGAGTATTTAACAAGATTTTAATGGAAATCTAAGGATTTCAACGAATTTTTACAGGTTTGAAAATTAAATACATATGAGTTATTTCAAATTTGTTCAAAAAATGTAAAATTATTCTGACGGATTAAAATTTTTTTTATGTGTTGCAATGTATTTTCTCATGTATTGACATATTTTAAGTATTAGAATTTGAAAGAAATTATCATTTTTGAATTTATACCAGTAAAAAATTGACTTTCGTATTTTTCTGAATTTAAAATCGTTCATCATTAACCCATACCCTCGAGCTTTTGGATACAGCATGTGAGTTTGAATGGGAAAAGCTCGTTTTCCAATAAAATTGAAAAAATTACTAATTGTCATTAACTTATTGCAGCTTAAAGTTGAGTCTTTTCTTGAGGAATGTTCAAGGATTATTCTTTACCCAGTAAATTTTAAGTTCAACTTTCTCAATCTTCTTGTGTTTTGCCCTGAAAATACCACAAAAAATGCAAAATAGCATTTTATGCAAAATTCATGCTAAAGACGGTGTTTTCTAGAATTTTTAAAACATGAACCATTTTTATTTGATGAGTGACAAGTTCAAAAGTATTTAGAAACTAATTTTAAGTTGTTGAAATAATAATTATTTGTTTAAACAATTTTCTCCTCCTGTAAATCGTAAAAAGATAATATTTTCTGGAATTAATTGCGCAGTCAATGAATGTTGAGAGTTGCACATTTTTTTAGCGATATTTGGCTTGTTCTAGCAATTTTTTTCTACTTGTAAATGTCAAAAATTTTCCACTTTTTAGAATCGATAACGCATTTAGTGAGTGCTAAGAGTGATATTTTGTGTGAAAGACAAATTAAAATTACTTAAACAATTTTCATTTGTTTGAAATTTTTTTTCTGTAAAACTTGAAAATTAAGTGAATGTTAAAAGTGATATTTATTATGAAAAGTGGTTCGTAATTATTCGATTTTTTATACCATTAAGCCATTTCCCATTCGGCGAGCCTCTAGGGGTAGGCGTGACACTACCCGATTCGGGTAGTGTTTCTAGGTGGAAAGTTTCTTGTAGTAAATAACTACAAGTGTGGGCTCACCACACCCACGACCGCCAACAGCAACGCAGTAGTATTATTCCCGAATGGTCACCCATCCAAGTACTAACCGCGCCCAACGCTGCTTAACTTCAGTGATCTAACGGGAACTGGTGTTTCCAGCGTTTTCATATGAAAGATGGAGAAAATTTTAGTTTTTTTGTATTTCTTACACTGTGTAGCTTATTATTCCGTATCTTATCATTTCAGAAATGATAACCTTTTTTTTAAACAATAATAATTTTTTTGACAAATTTTTTGCAGTTATGTTATTGATTGCTATTTCTTCAGATCGATTTGATTGATATAAGGAAATTATTGGTCAATAAACGACATAATTTGAGAGATTCGAAAAAACAAGAATTCTCTTCATCTTTCCATTGAAAATGAGCAAGTGATATTAATTCTTTGAATAATTACAAACTATCTTTCACAAAAAATATCACTCCTAACATTCTTCACCCACGACTTTAATTACAGAAAATAATAATTTGTCAGGATTTGCAGTCTGAAAAAATTGTCAAAACAAACCAAAATTGTTTAAGCAATCGCCCAAAATCTTAAACAAAAAAAAATAACTTTTAACATTTATTAATTGTGTCCTTCATCCCAGAAAATAATAACTTTGTACGATTCACAAGGCAAAAAGTATTTACACAAATGATAATTGTTTAAATAATTACCAAATATGTTAAATAAGAATTATCATTTTTAAAATTCATTAAGTAGTTTACGACGTCAGAATTTCCAATAGGGTACAACAACTTAAAAACTTTCGGATTGATTTATATTCTTCAAAAATTAACACTAGTTCTTTTATCGATGGGAGGTGTCACTGTGCGTCACGTTTTGTGAGAGTAAGCATTCTAAAATATTATTATAGTAAATTCATTCTGAAAAATCTTCGAATTCATTCAATCAGTTTGTCCACGTTGAAGCTTCTATGTTTCCGTTTGCCTTTCACGTGTCGTTTGTCTCGCGACTTTTTCCGATATATCAATGTTGCACGTTATTTATTAATACTAACGTAGGCCAGCTTAAAATCTCGTAAAAAGGGGTCACCACTTGAAGCAACATGAAGTTTTTCTCCTTATTATTATTACTATTATAACTATTATTGTCTTTTAGGGCTGGTTTATTTAAGTCACATAGCACTGCGGTTAAAATCCATTGTGTTAAATTTTTATTTTAAAACCCCGGCGAAGCGGAGGCTATACAGTGTATAACCTCCGTATGGGTCTGTGAAAATTGTTATTTTACTAAGGTGGGCTTAGTATCAATGTATAAATATAATCACAACCAGTGATAACCCGCAGCTGCATCCGAATTCATTGGAAGTTCTCGCATTTGCCTGAACGTTTGGTCAGGAGAGAGGAAAACTGAAGAAAACTACCTCCTGAGTTCAGCCGGTTTCTTGACAATCGAGTTTGAAGGCAGACAATCAACCCTACGCATATACAACCCGGTCGTACGTCGCAGATGGTCATTCATCCGAGTGCTATCCCTGCTCGAAATGGCTTAATATCTTGCACTTCAAATTAAAATGACTGAATTTCTAAAACCTATTTGAAGAATGCTTCTAGTTTCAAATAATGTTTGGAATTGATCCATTTTTATTGCTTCAAGCTTGAATTTATTAGTTTTGAAAATTTTCAATAAGAAAACATATAATTTTCATAGTTTTCGGATTAATTATAGTTTGAGAGTTCCCAATTTATAAAATTCATCAATTTTGAATAAAGAAAATGACTACATGATAGTACATGATATCATGCTTATTAATAATATATTTATAATCTTTGGAATTTCTCTATTTCAATTTGAAATTATTGCATTAAATGCTGAATTGTAAAACAGCTTCATTTTTGAGGCCTTGAAACTAAGTCTGTTTTGCTTTGAAGGCTTGAATTCGAAAACATTTTTTGTGAAGTTTCTTCATTTATGGTGATCTGCAATTTCAAATTATACAATATTTAATTTTCTAATTCAAATACTAGAAACATCGGTATAATTTCACTATTAAAAATTTCAAAATTTTATATTGCTACCCTAATTAAAAGTTTTCAAGTATATAATTTCAGATATAAATATTCCAAACTATTTGAGATCAATTTTAGTCAGTTCTAAGTTTAATAAATGGATATTTAAACATTAGAAATGTCTTCGTTTCTTTGTTAAACCTACAAAATTAACTGGTTTTTTTAATTCTTCGAAATCGCAGAATGTCAAGTCAACAGAGTTGATAGTTGCTTAATTTTCAGTTCAATAAAGGATTTGTAATAAAACAATTTTTAATTGAATGCCTCCAGATTAAATGGAAAATTATAAAAAATCATTTAAATAGTTTATCAAATTAAAGTCCTAAAAAATTGGATGATTTTAGAAGTGGACATTTCAAACGCAAATTAAAAAAAAGTAGTTTCGGATAAGAGGCCTAAAATTGCGCAATTTTAAACATTGGAATCATATATAGCAACGTTGTTTTGTATTTTTTTAATTTTCACTGTAATATCCTAAAATTGTTTCAATTTCAGAGTTCTGACTTTTTACATTAATCGCTAAATTCTCCATTTTCCCCTTTCATAAGTTTCAAATTTGCAATTAAAATTAAAATGGTTTTATTTTGAAAAAAAATTAACAAATTTATTTTAAAATGTTTCATGTTCGTTGTTGTTGTCTTTAGGGTGAGGTAAGTTGAGAACAATTAGATTATTTAGAATATTTCGGCACACAATGGTTTTTTTTTTATAAAATTACAAAACTGCGACAATAACCAAAGAATAATACTACAAATTGTGAATTGCTCCCGTACAACAAATCATGTAATTTTTTCAGATTTAATACAATTCAGTGATGGGAGCCATTTCAAACTTAAATTTAAAAAAAAAACGGTTTCGAATTGAAAGGCTTAAAATTGTGCAATTTTCAAAATTGGAATCACATATCAATCACGAGTTAAAATAAATGATAAAAAATTGTATTTTTTTAAACGAAAATTAAAAATTGGCAATTTTCAAACGATTCAAATTTACTTCAAATAATTGAAATATTAAGAGGTTTGATTATAAAAAAGCTTCAATATCGCAGCTCTTAGTGACTAAAATTTTTTCAGTTTTAAATGAAGTTCGTAATCGTTGGAATTTCAAAGTTTTTTATTCAGAATTATTTCATTTCTAATTTTTTCTATTTGAAATTGCTTTTTATTTTAAACGTTCTTTTAAAATGATTCAATTCCAAAGGTTTATAATGGAATATTTTATTCAATTTGAACGGCAAAAATGACGGTGATTTTATTTTTTGACCTTAGAAAAATTCCTCTAATCAATTTGACTGTTAAATAAGAATTTTCTCATGCAATAGCATTTTCAAATTCTAAAATTTTAGAAGCTTTGACTTTGAAACATTCAATCTAGTTTTCAATTTCATGTTGTATTTGATGGCTTATAATTAAAAATGATCTAACTCAATTTTTTTTCCGTTTTGAATTGTTGAAATTTTAAGGCTTTTAATTGGATATAATATAATTTCAACTCCTTTTTAATGAAATTGTCCTATCAAATTCTCGTATCTCATGAAAAAACTGTTTACAAGAGCATGAAGCAGTACATATTTTTAAAGCTCATTTCTTGTTTTTTGATTTTCTGTATATAACAAAATCAACCAATTAGTTTACCTAGAAAAATTTTTATATTTTAAATTACAGTATAAATATCAATACCAATTATACGCATTTTTTGTGTTGAGTATTGAATATTTTTATTACCTTGAGACGAGTATTTGATGAAGTAGCAATTTTTATTGAAAAGAAGTGAAGTCTCACTAAAAATATATATGATACAAAACATTCTGCCTAGTCATTCTCAAACATATCTGAATTTTTTATATATTCAATCGAAAAAATTGTAGAAACTTTGAGAACGTATTCAAAATGAAAAAAGTGAGATCTTCGCAAGGTTATTATTAAAATAAGAGGAAATTATATTGATTTTTCTTCTTTCTTGCACAATACGTCTTTGATGTTTAAACTTTTTTTTCGATCGAATAAATTTAAAATGTAGGTGTCTTTTAAAATAACTTAGTAAACCTTCATTTCACATACTACCTTCATTGTACAGATTAATTTTTACTTGGCGGAATTTTTTGCATCATAGAGGTTTTTGGTGAAATTTTAAAAATTCAATCTCATAATTGTTGAAATTTGAGGGAATCTGATATCGAAATGTTCAATTTCAAATTATTCAACTTTAAACGCTATTTTATATAAATTATACATGTCCAATTTCTTTTCATACTATTCGAAATATTGTCCTTTTTCAAAATTTGACCTTATCTAAAATTGTTTGATTTTTAAGGTTTTCAATCGAAAATTGTTCAACATATTCTTTAAACATTTGAAACGTTGTCAATGGAAAATTATTATTTATTAATCATTTTTTGTAAAGCTCTTAAAACTCAAATTTAAAAATCTGATTGATGTTAGATTTTTAAAATGTATATATTTTTAATACTGACAAAGTGACACATTTTTGAAGAATATTTTATAGATGTTATTTAAAGATAGATGAAACATTTGGTTTCAGTATTGATCGTAACATTACAAAACTGAATACTAGAATCTAGAATATATTCCCCATGTGCAGTGGGGAGAAGTGAACAATAACGGTTACCGCAATTGCGGTAAACATACGAAACAACCGTAGAGCTTACCACAATTACAATAACCTGCACTGTATGTTGTAGACCCTCGACCTCTCTTTGTCGGTGTTCTCAGAATATAACGAAATTCTACATTTTAAGAGACCCTATATTTAAAGTGCACCATTCTATCCTTTGGAGGACCTCAGGCTTCCAAATCGCTTTTAATATTTATTTATTTATTTTATATACCGTCAACCGGGGTAAATATGGATCAACTTTTATTCCTTATAATTCAGTGAATCTTCATTATCTTCTAATTAGACTTTCTGTTCATCTTTTAAGCCATATTCTTAGGATATGCAGTAAAATCTCATTCAGATAAAAAAATTTGTACGGAGGAATACCTGGATCCATATTTCCCTGGGTGATCCATAATTAACCTGGCCTACGGTAGATTAAAATACTTTTCAGTAGCGTGGCCGTCGGTGGCAGTACAGAGCAAAAAAACATTCTGTAAAATTGAAATCACTATTAAAAATAAAATGAATGCCCACCTACAATTGGTCCAGAACCTCGATCAGACATGAATGAGGATTGCGATGAAGAAATTTAATTTCCAGTTTAAAATTGAAATAAAATCATGCTTCCGAGACATTAAGTTTCTAAATGCGGGCAAATAAAGTTTGATCGAAAAAAGTCAGCTAATTCCAGAAAAATCGGGCAAGAATTTTGAGATTAAAATTTCACGGCCTTTTGAAATCTTCTTCGGTCAATAAGTAGAGTTTTTGTTGGAAATTGTTCTCTTTTGTCAGAAATGCATTTTTTTTGGTTCGAAGGTAATCTTTTTTGGTTGAAAAGTAACTTCGTCCTTAAAAATGTAACTGTCTTCTAGAAAAATCAATTTTTTGTTTTCACAATATTTGACTATTTGGTTGAAATACGATTTTTGGTTAAATTGCAACAATTTTTGTTTGAAAATTCGACCATTTGGATGCCAATTATTTTATTTGTTGATAATTTAAAAACTAAAAACTGTTGTCAAAAATTCATCTTTAGTGGTATAGAATTAAGCCTTTTTGGTTGATTTAACTACTTTGATGATAGTTAATCTGTTGTTTGTTGTTGATTGAACTAGCTTCTTTAAAATTCGTGTTTTTTGATTGAACTAAATTGCTTCTTATTTAAGAACAAAATATTTTTCGGTTTGAGTACTTTTTTTATTGAAAATTCACCTTTTTTGGTTCAAAAGTCAACTGTTTTCAAAAAAATTCGATTTTGTAGCTTGAAAACTCAACTCGTTTTTTTTTTAAACTCATCTCCGGTTGTACAAAGTTCATATTTCTTTGGTAGAAAAATAATCTTCTTGGTTGAAAATTGATCTGTTTGGTTGAATATCTCACTATTTTGTTGAATTTTTTTTTAAATCAAAAATTAACTATTTGCTTGAAAATTTAACTGTTTGGTTAAAAGTTTTATACTAGTTTGTTAAAAATTCATGTTTCTGGTAAAAAAATTTATAATTTTAGTTGAAAATGTACCTAGCTTGTTAATAATTCATCTTTTTTGTTGAATTGTACTGTTTTTACTTAAGATTAAAAGCTTTATCGGTTGAATTATCAACTATTACATTTTTCGTTAAGAATTCATTTTCGTATCTGGAAAATTCAACTTTTATGGTGAAAATGAGATTTTCTTTTGTTGAAGGTCTAATTTTTGTTAAAATTTCATTGTTTTTGTTGAAGATTCTCTTTGGTTAAAAATTCGACCAGCGACCCGACCGAAACGAAACAAAATACTTCTGTGATTTTCGTTCTGTTTCTATAGTGCAAAAACGTAGCTACATTTAATCCGTTTAGGTTACGTTATCCAAAATACCGTAAATATTAGAAGCCAAACGGGTAAAATATGAGGCTAAAATAATTTAGTTTCAAATTTCGTTCCAATCACTCAAAACGTAACGAAAAGGAAACGAAAGATTTGGTACTTTTTGGATAACGGCACGTAATGAAACGAAAGTGTCGGTCAGGTCTCTGAATACAATTGTTATGCGGAAAATTTGTCTTCTTCGGTTGAATTTAACTGTTTTTTTTTATTTAACTAAACGAAAATTTGTTTTTGGTCTTCATATCAAATATTATATTTTTGGTTGAGGATTCATCTTTCTCGGTTGAAAATTCAACTATACATGGATGAAAGTTCAACTACTTTGTTTCAAATCAATTTTTTTCATGAAAATTCATTATTTCAGTTAAAAATGCATCTCTCAATTCGAGAAATTAAGTAATACGTTAAAAATTCATTTTATGATGATTGGATATTAATTTCTTAACATAAAAAATTCAAACATTCAAATTTTGGGTCAAAAATGTATACTTTCAGTTCAAAATTTATCCTTATGGGTGAGCATTCAACTAAACTTGGGTAAAGTTGAAATAAATTGTCAAAAATACATTTTTTTAAAAATAAAATTCATAATTTCAGTTGAAAAATCATCACTTTGGTTGAAAGATGAACTATTTTCTTAAAATATTCGTTTCATATTCAATTCGATACTGTATCTACATTCCAGAATCATATCTATTCGAAAGAATGTATCCTCTTATTATTTCCCTGATTTTTTTAAAAAAACACCCTATTACCTCTGTTTTAAAAGCATTTTGGGCCAAGAATTCTCCTATAACCATTGAAGAGAACAATAAAACGAAGATACTAAATACGAGTTGTCTGAAAATAATTTTTTCCCAAGATTTTTAGATTAAAAATTCACAACTTAACAAAATTGGATCATTTTGAGCAATCAATTTTAAGATTCAAGAGCACTCATTGCATCTCGTTCTGCAATATTCGCTTGATATGCTCGCGTGGATCCAAGTCTTATTGTTAGCGTGAGAATAGCCCGCTGGAAATACTGGGCATTAATAACAAGGCGTAAGCGAACAGTTCACAGCGTCTTAATTAAACAGAAAGCTTGAATAGCATCTCCTCTAGGTACCCATAATCAGAATATTTGAAATGTAATCGTAGGTGAGAGACGAGATGAAAACGTGCACGAGTGGAATGGCTATCAGGAATTCGCCACGGAGCATGAATTGAAATGCCGGTCGCTTAACCCGGTTAGTCTGATAAGCATTCGTATCGCAAGAGAGCAAAGCGCTCAGCAAAATTCAACACAATCTGGTCCCCCATTTTTAACATTCTGCTGCAAAAATCTTTATTCATATTCATATAATAAGCCTTCAAAAAACCAAAAAATTATTGATTCTTCTCATTAACCTTTAAGTGTGGACGTGCGGTCTCCCAGACCACACCGTACCTCTGATATCGGGATTCCCCTCCCCTCTGGCCATTCACGAGCCAGCCAGCACGATGCTTCTGATATATGTGCATCCCTCCCCTATCTAGTATAAAAGATTATTAATAATGAAAATTAATAAAATTTATTAATTCCTTACTTATTCCAGTGTCTCTTCATATTCTTGTATAATTTAGATAACACAACCTTCTTTACTTAACATAAATATCTACAGCGGCCTGTGAGACCTCATGTCCATGTCAGGGTAAACATGCAATTTTTCGAACATTTCATATTCAAAGCACTCGAAAGGACTTCGGAGGAAGGGCACGAAAAATGTTTCTTTAGCAAAATGTTTAAATATAATAATTGTGCGATAAGATTTCCTGGCGCAAGAGACCAATGCGATCAGTAAAATTTAACATAATCATAGTAAATCCTGGGACATCAAACTGTTGCTTACCATTCTGATTGTCAATTTTAGATCAAAATCGCACAGAAAAAACTGAGAATAAAATTTGTTGCAGGAAATTTTTTAGAGAGATAAAGTTTTGTTTAGCCAACTTCGCGTCTTTCAAAATACATGTGTTTGTCATGCAATAAAAAAGAAAGTTTAACCGATATTTGTCTAAAGTTTATCCTGTGAAGTTAATTCTTGTTGCAAAGAATCTTTCGTCGGGAATCGAAGTGAAGTTTATCTTCTGTTTTTTCTGTGCATAAACTTTTGTGAATCCAAAATTAATTTTTGCACAACTTCATTGATACCTACTAAGTGGTAGTTGTTATATGTGCTTTCTGGGGAAAGTCGTAGGTTACTCATCACCGTTATACTATTTTTAAAAGAAAGGTTGTTTTAGAAATTTACAATTTCTGGTTGAAAAAGTGTTGAATATTTCCCTATTTTGGGCTATAAAGCACTATGGCTTGGGAAATTCATTTTTTCGTTCTAAAATTATTTCTTTTAAATTCACGTATTTCTGACTCCCACTTCCAAAATATTTATAACTTCCTACGACCGAAAGAAACTATTTTAGAAGACGTTGAGTTTCCAACAAAATAAATGAACTTTCAGCAAATAATTTAATTTTAAACTAAAAATGATGGGGATTCAACCAAATAGTTGAATTTTTAACCAATAATGCAATAGTTCTATTTTCAAGGAAAAGGATGATTATCCGACCAAGAAGATTAACTTTATCCGAAAGAAGACGAATTTTTATTTGAAAAAGATCAATTTTCAACCGAATATAAAATAGCGACATTTTCCGTTTAAAAATTATTTCAGCCAAAAAACATGAATTCTCAAATGCAATAATGAGTCTACTAGAAAAAAATTAATTTAAAAAAAAGGAGTGACTTCCAACCAAGAAGTTGAATTTTCAACCCAAAAAGATTAATTCTCAACGAAATATGGAATAGTTGATATTTTAGTCCACAGTAATTTTTATTTTAAACTAGGGACAGTTATATTCGACTCAAAAAGACGAACCTTCAACAAAATAATTTGAATCCTCAACCAAAAACTGATTAGTTTTCAATTAAGAGGATGCATTTTTCACGAAAAATTACGATTTTCAATCAAACATGTTATTGGCGACTATAAATATGTAAAATATAATTTTTCAATCATAATTGGAATATTTAGACTTTTAGTTTAAGCAAATTAATTATTAACGAAAAAAATAAAAAAATTTCACAGAAAAAAAATTCCAACGCAAAACGTAACAGTTGATATTTCAAGAAAACAAAATTGTAATTTTTAATATATAGCAGTATAACTCAACCAAAAAGACGCATTCAAAATAAAATACATGAATTGCCAACTAGAAAAAAAATTTATTTTGAAATAATTACATTTTTAGGTCAACAAATTAATTTTGAACCGAATTTTTTTCTAATCGTTCAATTTTAAACAACACAATTAATTTTTAATAAAGGAGTTTAACTTTGAATCCAGTAGTTGAATTTTCAAACAAATAGTGAAATGTTCAACCTAACGAGATTCATTTTCAATCAAACATTGGCATATTCAACAGAAAAAGAGTAGATTTCTACCAAGAAAGGTGAATAATAGCTAAGAAAAAGTGTTTCAGTCAAGAGAGAAAAAAATATGAACCAAATTTTTTAATTTTCGAGCCAAACAGGGACATTTTCTACAAAAAAGTTGAGTTTTTCTACTAACATAGTTGAACTTTAAACCCAGAGAGACAAATTTTCAAGGAAACAGACAAATGTTCAATGAAATAATCAAATTTCTCAACAGATAATAAAACTTTTAACCAAAAAATTAATTCTGGACGAAAAATATAATGGTAGATTTGTCAATCAGAAAGAATTAAATTAAACCAAAAATAGTTGAATTTTCAGTAAAATAATGAATTTTCAACTGTAAAAGTTAATCCTCAACTGGAATATTTATATTTTCAGTTGAAAAATTAATTTTTGATGAAAAAAATAAAAGTTCAACTCTGGAAATGATTTTTTTTCTTTCTCGAAGTTTGTCCATAGATTTACCTAGTTTTGACGCAAACTCTTAGAAACTTTGCAACTTACTAGGATCAGCAAGGTGTGTTGAAAAAAATTTTGAATTTCATGGTGGGAGAAAAAGTAAAATTTCTCTACATTGGGCTCTAAATATGTATGGCTGTGGAAATAATGTTCTTGACCTTCAAAAAGTATTTTTTTTTAAATGTATCTGCGTAGTCCAGGTACACGTCAAAACTTAGTGATTTTTCATTTTGAAAAATGTAGAAAATTTCTTTGAAAACTCAGTTTTTAAATTTCAGAATGAATGTAGACAGTCATGCTCATCAAAAGAAAAATCCAAACTCTGTGTAAAAGCGTTGCATTTAGCTTTGGTCCAAGTTCGGGATCAAATTGATCAACCACCATTTACTGTGATCTGGCACTCTATCTTTAACATTCCGTTCCAAAAATCTCGCTTTATTCAAAAAGAATTTTTTCAAGTGGACGAGCACTTAAAATGGTACTGTCTCAAATATTTGAATTTCAGGGCTTTCAAAACCTGAAAATATTAAATTATTATTTATTTTTGTGAAATTAAAAATGTTATATTTAACTTAATTTAAAATTTAGGAATTGATATGAAGTTCAGAAAATGTAATGCTTACAGGTTAGATTCCTTAGGATTATACATAATTTCTATAGATTTAGGAAGTTTGAAGAAATTGTAGAGTTTCTCAGCGATTTCAGAGGATTTCAACAAAATTCAAAGGTTTTACAAATATTTTATATTTTTATATTTTATAAATATCATTCGAACGGATTAAAAATATTTCAAGGGATTTTCAATAGTTTTATTATAACTTATTACATTTCAGAGGATTTAAAAGATGTCATCATTTTTTAAGGAATTCTTAAAGTTATTACATATCGACGCCTCCATTCAATATGAGTCTATCTGCTGACAGCGCCGTGTATGAGGCTATGCGCTGTGTATAAGCATAGGGAATATTCTCAGACGGAGCGCTGTCAGCACATAGACTCATATTGAATGGAGGCATCGATATTACGAGATGTTTTACGGGATTTTACCCGTTCTCGTGGGATTAATAGAAATTGTATAAAATGTTCAGAGATTTCAAGGGATTTTAAAGTCTTTAGGGTATTTTAAAATATCTAAAGGAATTTGACGATATTTCAAAAAGTTCGAGCGTTTTCAAAGAATTTCTTAGGACTTCAGAAAATGTCAAAGGAATTCAAAAAGTTATACTGGATATCAATGAAATTGAAAGAAATTTCAGATCATCTCAACAGATTTCAGGTGCTATTAAAAGATTTTAACAAAAATGTATTTGTATACTAGATTTAAAAAATATTTAATTGCCGCTCGATTTAATATTTAATAAATTACATTACACTTTTTGCTACTTTTTCCAAAATTGATGCTACTGTTGACACTATTTTGAATTTCCTAAATAAGTCCTAGGCTTGTGTTTACACAGAAAAAGTTTTGAAAGTGAAATATTTTTAACTCGATAATTTAAAAAAAATTGATTGATGAATTGACATACATTTATCAAATCCTTTTAAGTTAAAAATTTGATTTTTTAAATTTGAAGGCACAAAGAATTAAATTATATGAAGAATACAAAACAAAATTATACAAAGTAAAATTGAATTGAATCAAATAAGATGTATTTAACAGACTCTAATCTTTTATTTAACATGCGCAAAAGTAACTTCATTGTGAAATAATAAACGAAAATTGTGTTTGAAAAACTAATATAATATAACAATCAATCAGCACTTTCATAGTCACAATAAAATCGTTTGGAGACACACTTTTCATAGTTTTAGACCCTTTTTTAAGTTTTGATGCTGAGATATGAGAGTTCTCGTTTTGGAAGTTAACAATTTGGAAATTATGTTCATTTTTCGAAATGAAACAACTCATAGGAAGGTGAATAAAAAATGTCTTAAAAGTTGTATTTTGCATTAAACCGAAATAACTTCTGTCCGAATTCGTGTTGTTTTTCATTTATTTTTTAGAGCACTTTATGTACAATTTTTAGAAAATTAGTGATTTTATCCTTTAAAAGGCTTGAAGGCTATAAGCAAGTATTGAACTAGATCTTGTGACCGCAATAAATCTTTAATTCTCCTGTATGAGAATTTCTTTTTACATAAAATAAGAGTTTCAGCTGGGGCCGAAGAAAATTCCAGAGCCAGTTTTTACCCAACAACTATCGATTTCCGAAAAAGCCCGAAAGGCTATTGTTTTGAGGCTGCGTTGTAGGAGGTAACAACTAGGTTGAAGTTGGATTTCGTGATTCGGCTACGAGAAATTTGAATGTTTGTATATTTAGCCGAATTCAACTTAGTTGTTACCTGGTTTAACTTAAACATGCAATATCAATCTTTCGGGCTATTTCGGAAACTGAATTTTCGTTATGAAAAGGCTGGTGACCAAGGAAAGTACAAACACAAATACTGCAAGGACCAAATACTGTAAATCTTGATTTAGTTTTTATTTTTCTTTCTACGAGTTGTTAATCCGCGAAAATGAACAAAACCTCCAAAGTGTTGAGTTTCACCACGCAAATTCTCATACTTCAGAATTAAAGCTTAAAAAAAAGATAAAAATATGAAAAGTGTGACTTAAAATAAAGATGTTGAGGAGAATTTCAATTTTAAAACGAAGCACAGTGATTTCAATAAGACTATGAAAGTATGGATAATTTGTTATCCCTTGCTAGTTGTTAAAAGACAATTTTTGTTTATTATTTCACAATGAAGTGACATTTTCCTGTACCACTGAATTTTTAAAATCGAATTTCCTAATAAAAAAAAGTAATTTGATCAATTCACGTGAAAAATAAGTTTAAAAAATATTTAATTTTCTTGAAGTTATGTATCAAACTTGTTTAAAAATATTTCGCTATGGACTACAGCGAAATAAAATAGAATTACCCGCATACAGAAAAAAACCCTCTTTAGTATACTATTAAATCCTATAATAACTTCAAATTGAAAGCCTACGCAATTTAATAAATCCGAAAAAGCATTAAAAGGTGTACATTTTTAATTAGAGTAGCTTTCCAAATTAAGCAATGAAAAATGAAGATATTTTTCAAATACATTCCTTAAAAATGAGACCATGCAAGATCTATATATTGAAAATTAAATTATTTTGAATTTGAAGATATTTTAAATTTCATTTTTTAAACCCAATGCCTTTCAAATTGAGAAATTTTCAATTTTCAGCGTTTAGAATTGAGAAACTCAAATTGGAATCATGGCAACCTTGTTTCATATTGTATAAAATAATGATGCAGTACTTTATAATATCATCTCAACATTAGTTTTAAAGTAATCCACGACGCAATATATACTTTCTTGAAACTGAAATTAAAACAACTGGAATTCCACTCTAAATTCTTCAAAGAAGGTACTTTCTTATTACTTTTATTGGACCCCGGAGTCCGATTGTTGCAGAGTAGTTCCATTCCTTTTAGCCCATTCAGCTTTACTCTCTTTTTTTACCAAATTTGATTTTTCAACCCAGCAACTGAACGAATACAATTTTCAGGAGATAACATTTTTGAATTGAATCCGAGCGATTCAAAGTCATTTTCGTGAATGGTTTATTTCCCCTACCCGTTCTATTTTCCCACCTTTCCCTATTGGAAGTTGGGATCTGACTGGGCACCCATCAGAATTTCAAGTTCAGAAAAACTGATAAGGGCTCTGTCAGGCTCTATTGAAGAATTACCAGTCTAGAGAAAACTTATGGGGACCCTACCAGGGTATAGTGAACAATTTCTTCATTTGCATAGGTAAGGAACATACCCAGAGAACAGTCATGCGACGCACGTCTCCCGCACTACGTGATTCTCACGACGAACGTGCGATTCTGTTTTGACAGTAAATTAATGAATGTCGAATAAAAATATATTGCACTTAAATGATAAATTATTATGGAAATTTGTTGAACAGTGAGTGATAAAATGGACTTGAAGAAATTGTGTGAAAATCTAGAATGCAATAACATATCCTAAGTAGTTCATCTATTTTGTTACATTTATTTGCTATTTGAAGTGAGAAATTTATTTTTCATGAATAACTTTTTGCAAGCTAACAAAAGTTTTGAGACGGTATGTATAGCAAAGTGAGACAAATTGAATACATTTTTTTATTTTTTCTAATTGAAAAAGAAATTAAATTGTAATATTGAAAAACACGTTACTTTCTACTCGTAATTGCGCATCTTCTAACAAGGCCTTACAATAAAACAGTTTTCAATTAATTTATATACACGACAGTGTCGTTCACTAAATTAAAATGTTTCTGAAAATTTAGTTTGTGATTTTTTCAGAATTTTCAAATTTAGGAAAATTATAAAAAATCTTAAAATAAATATACGATTTTGTAAATTTCATGCTTAAGAATCTGTTGTCAGCGAATACAAGGTTCAGTAACAAATTTCACGTTTCCTTATCCAGTATTTGAAAATTAAAGTACACTCAAATTTAACTTGTCGCCTGAATGCTACCAGCCTGCCACATGGCGACTTGTCTATAAAAGATCAAAATCTTCAACATTTCACTAATTATTTTTTAAAAATTTCCAGCGCGTAGTGAAATGGTGTAGCGGACATTGATGGGAAGTAACTAGTTTCTTTTAACTAGTTACTGTAATTGATTACTTTCTTGGTAACGATAGTTGTAACAAAGTTACTTTCATAAATAAATAATAAATTGATAACTAGATACATTTTTAGTAATAGTTATTATATTAGGAATCGATACCTTTTTAGTTACCTTTGAAATATAGTTCACAAGTTTATTCTGATGACAATCAATAAATTTCATCACTTTTGCAACTATTTTTTCAGTTTCACTTTAAATTGTGACGGACACTTTTCAAAAGATTCTTTACTACGGCAGAAATCATATTGAATTCGAGAAGCTTTAGAATGAACAACGAAGTTCTTGAGGAATTACTAATGTTAAAAGTAAACAAAGAATACACAGAGAGCTGCCAGAGTCTAAATTACAGGAAAAAGTGACCGAATTAATCCGAAAAAGTGACAAAAATTGCATTTAGAGAAGTTCAGAGGAAATGAAAAGAATTCAATGAAATAAAAAAAAATGAAGCGAATTGAAGAAAATTGAAGCATTCTACTGATTTTAGTAAAATTGGAGTGAATTCATAATGATTTAAGGGAATTAGAACGAATGTTATAAAATGCCTTAGAATTCAACAGAAAACAAATTTAGAAGAAGTCAAGAAAATTTCAATTAATTCAGCGAGAAATGATAAAATCAAGAACATTCCTCAGGATACAAAACAATTGAAAAGAATTCAGGATAAATTAATAAAAACTTACGGTAAATTTTAAATGAATTCGAATGAGTTGGAAAAATTTCAAAAATCTAAAATATTCCCCTGATTTCAGTCAAATTGGAGTGAATTCAGAAGAATTCAAGGAAATTCAAGATATTTTGATAAAAATTCACGAGAACTTGAACCAAATTTTTTAATTGAAAATATTTCCATCGGGTACAGTGAAATGGAAGTGAACAGATTTCAGATCGGATTTAGCAAAATTTAAGTAAATTGAAAAAATATTTGTTCAAAAAAGCCAAAAAATTAAATAAAATTCAAGTGAATTGGAAGAAATTCATGGGAATTGAGAATAATTATATGGAATTCATAAAAATGTAACTTCATCATAACCTCTAGTCATAAATTTGATGAAGAAAATATAGTATTCTGTAGGAAATAGATAAGATTCACTTTTAATAGATCAGATTTACATATTATTAGACAATTTTTCATGATATGTCAATCTAATTTAGTTCAAGTGAACAAATACCTCTACTGGAGCCCCAGGTGCCTTCTTTATATTTGGGTTGTGGAGGAACGACCGATGGGGCCCTGAATAATTTCCATGCTAAAGCCCGATAAGAAATATCGAAAACTAGTCAGAGCCCCACTAGAATCCTTCCTTACTGAAAATTCCGGCGTCGTAAATTACGTAGGACGCCAAGACGAAAACAACGCACAGTATGCTCAAAAACTCTTTTTGTGTACAAAAGTCTGTCTACCATGCCAATTTTTAATGGATTTTGATGTTTTTTTAATGACCGTAAGTCTTCCGGTATATCGAGTCCGCGCAGAAAATTCACTTTGAGCAGGAAACTTTTTTTATTTATCAACAAATTGAACAATATTTTTTGTCCTTACTTTTCAGATGTATCTTTTTTTAAGATCATCAAATTGTCAAACTGCCAAACTGTGAATTTGATTATTAATATTGTTTAAATAATCAACAGCTTTTCTTAATTGGACGAATATGACACGAAGGAGTCATTCGTAAGTCAGTTTTAGTTTGTTTCATGAACAAGATAAGCCTGTTAATGCAAAAGTAGCCATAAAATGTACATTTGTTCATGAAAATTGTTTAAATAATGAGTTGTGAATTTGTTTACTAAAATTGTCTGAATAAACAACAGTTTTTTTTAATTGGGCAAATATGACACTAAGAGGTCGTTGGCAAGACATTTCTAGTTTATTTAATGAAAAAAAGCCTGTTCATGCAAAAGTGGCCAAAATGTACAATTGTTTTTAAAAATTTTCCAAATTGATAACTGTACTTTTCCATTGGCGAAGTATTATAGCAAATAGTCATTGGCAATATATTTTTTACTAATTTCGCTAAGAAAATGTGGCCCATTATTGGAAAAATGGTCAAAATGTGCATTTATCAATTAAAATTGTGTCAAGAGTTAATATTTGTTATCAATTTAAACAAACTTACAGCTAGGAGTTACTCGGAATACATTTTTAGTATGTTCTGTAAAAAGTGGGGCCCATTTGTGAAATGGTTTCACAAGTGTGAATCTGTTTATAAATATGGTTTAAGTGATTAACAGTTGTGGTCGATTTGAAAAGAATGACAGCAAAGAGTCTTTGGGAATAAATTTTTAGTTAATTCTGCAAAAAAATTGAGCCTATTCATTTTGACATAAGAAAACTGTATTTGTTCATAAAAATTGTTTGAATAGTTGTCCAACAGCAATTTTTCTAAACTTATTGCAACTATGCATTAATTTCTCTCATATTTTATATAAAAACTATGAATTTCAGACAAATAATCATTGCAAATCACGAGAAATTGGCTTTTGCCCAAAAATTCGTTCAAAGTATCATGAAACATTTTTTCTCTTACTTGAAACTACTGAAAATTATTTCTAGATAGTAAATATTGTTTATTTTGTTGTTGAATGAAAAAATTGTGCTTGGTTGGTTTGAGTTTCCTGTAGCCACTTGTTATACCTGTTATGCTTCCCATCTCGGTCCCTGTACGGTCTCGCACGCGTCAGTGGCTGACCAATTAAAAGAGGCCCGAAGAGCGGGAAGCCCTCGTTGGTTTGAATTTAGTATTTTATCGTGACGTCATGAGAATGCATACGAGTTCTTGGAGAACATATTTTAAACGTAAAAGTAGGTCATAAATGTAGGAATCGTAATAATTGTCAAGTGTTCAATGTATTTTCTCAGTCATGTCCATTCTTTTGTCAATTGACGATCTTTCAGTGTCACAAAATAAAATACGAAAAATTTGAAAATACTGTATTAGATCGATTTGATCAGAATTGGGTACAATAACCTCAAATTTTGCATAGGTGATTGTATTTCGTGAAACTAAAAGGACTTTAGCCGATAAAAGGATGAAACATAACTGCGCAAATGCACTCTATACTTGAAAAATATTATTTTTCAGACATTTATAACTTGATTTAATGTTTAGAATATTTTCTCAGAAAAGGCGTATGAATTCCCATATCAAGATGTGCAAACTATGCTAATCTTCCTGACATTTCCACCTATCCTATCATGATCGTGACGTCATGCTACAAAACTCAATCTTCCGCGAAATGTTCAAGCCGGTTTTGGATTTTATCATATTGATTTTTAGTTGGCAAATTGTACTATTTGAAGAAAATTTTTTATTGGTCACGTCAACAAAAACACTTAACAAACACTAACATGCATAATGCTCGAATGCGTACATATTATTACAGCGCGCGCATTGATACAAGGCCGGGACAGTCAATGAACGTAGCTTGACAAAAATCACGCGAGAACTCAAAGTTCTGTTTGTCACAAGTTCCCTCTCAAATGCGTACAATTATCTATTTCAAACAATTCGCACTTTTGAAAACGATTCTGATAATGTTTATGAATTTCATAATCATGTTAACAGGTTTCTAGGAACTTTTCGGTGAAATTCCTGAAGCAAAAGACCTTGGATACTAAAGCGCCCGCAGACAGAGTTTTACACGGTGACTTTGTGAAGCTCTTCGCCTGAAGAGATTGATCAGCTACCTGGGTCGGAGCAGTGTTGTGGAACGAACGTGTTGTTTGAATAAGCAACAAGGTTATTCTAGATTAATCTAAAATCTATACTTATCCCCCTCCATATACACTGACAAAAATGGTTTAGCTGTCCCAGCTAGACGTTTAGCTGGATTTCGTCTTCTAAGAAAATGTAGCATCATTACTCAAATTAAATTTTTTAATTTAACTTGAAGCACGACGTCGTAAACTACGTCGGAAACCACGGCGGAAACGACGACGAAATCCACATCGGAAACAACGTCGTTTTTGAGGTAGTGCACTACGTAGTTCACGGCGTAGTTTGCGATGTCAGAATTTTAAATAAGGGTTTGAAATTTCAGCACGGGACTGACAGATTTCATCCGCAAATTTGTAGTAGGTCTTTGCATGTAGGAGAATATGTAATTTGTTTGAACGATGTTGCAGAAGGTTTATCTGAAGGTAAAGGACTAATCCTCTCAAAGCGTCGATCGTCCTGCACGCATACTCTATACCCCAGGGTTGGCTATCGATTTAATTGAAACTTGAAACTGACGCCGATCGGAATGCTAATCGATTTGAGCTGAGGATCCTGCAGTCTGTGTTGTGTGAATTTAATGCCCTGAGCAGCGGATAGGATGGTTACGGTGGATCTGTCATCACAATCCCTGCCCTACAGCAACCCCTCGTTTCACGCCCCGGCTGATTAATTGGACCTCTACCCGTTGCGTAGCGTCGCTCGGCATACAATTCGAAGTCGTCTCTATTTGGAAACGCGTAATAGATATGTCAAAACCAGGCCGAACACCATCATGACAATATGCTAATAACTTGACATTCCTTGGATGACTACAGAGTGTTAACATAAATAAGATGCGACACACATAAGAACCCAATTCTCATTGGGAGATTATCCCCTTAAGTATATTGCATTATACATTTTTTTAAACATTTTCATGCTCTCACCTTCCAAAGAAATAAGTATTTTTTTGTCTCGAAAAAAATAAACTTAGAGGCTCCTCAATCCCTATTAGGTTTAACATGTATTTCCCATGAGAGAAAGAGACGTTTCTTTAAGATGGACGAGTAGGTTAGTAAATAACATGTAAACATTCTGTTTTGAATTACAATAGGAAGTTTATTGCAGAACATGAAATGAAAATTCTGAACGGTACACTTTTTACAACCCGTTACAAATCGCAAAAACGGATAGTATATTCTCGAAAAGAACTCATTGATTATTTTTATAAATAAAAAATAAAAATCCTACTGTTCAAACACAAAGTTCTTAAAAGGAACAACCTGAGCTTACTTTTGAGATAGAAAATTAGAAATAAAATATGCCTTTTGTCCAAAAAATGAAATTTGTTTTTCATTTTCATGTTTAAAGGTCAACCTATTTTTTTAACACATGCTTCTGATAAACTGGAAGGGTGTGAAAAAAGTTACCTAAATTTGAGCAAGTGACAAAGTTTTTCCCCAGAAACTGCTATCCATGAGCACCTATCTTTGCCCAAGTTTGACTTAGATTGAAAAACTTTAATTTTTTATGTGGATGCGCTTGAGAAATAATGCCCCATATAAGGAGATTATAAGAAGTTTCAAATTGAATAATCAGTTTTCATGAAGTTTAGTGTGAAATAAGGGGCAAATTAATAATTTTTAATTTTTCATGTTATTTGATTATATCTTTTTGGCATATAATGGAGTTTGTGAATTAACAGGGATAAATGAGCTACACCAAACTCTCTTAGTAGTTACTTCAAGGAAAACTTTCATTCAATATGATCCGTATAGAAAATTTGAAGAATATTTAAATTTCTGTTTTTACTTTCTTCTAGTTCTGAGACAAGAACGAGATCTTTCAAGAAAATTATCCTCTTCGATGTTTATATATTACTTGTTTAAAAATAAAAATCCGAAGAAAAGTTGAAATTTCAGAAAAAACGCAAATTTCTAGCATTATTCCAACACAAGATAGTTATAAACAAGAAAACATTTTTCAAACAATAAATATTATTCACTATCATCAGTTATCACCTCAGTCTAGGTGAAGAGTGGAAAAAAATTGAAAATTTCAAATGAAACCGCACCTTTTCAGAATTACATTGAGAAAAATGATGAACAATAGTAAATTGTTTGAAGAATTATTTTTTATAACTTTGATTAACTATTACCACGGTCTAAGTGAAAAGTTGATGAAAAGTTTCAAGTTTTAGATAAAACCGCAACATTATAATAGAACCCTGAGAAAAGATAGTCATAATCAATAATAAATTCTTTAAACAATTATGTTTCCTAATTTTGATTAACTATTACCTCAGTGTAAGTGAAATTTAAAAAAAAATGCTGAAAATTTTTCTTTAAACAGCAACTTTTTAGTATTTCTCTAAGAGAAAGTAGCCATAAACAATAATAAATTATTTGAACAATTCTCTTCGTTACCTTTCATTAATTATTACCGCCCTGTAAGTCACTTCAAAGTTGAAAAACTCGAGAAAAAAAACAGCAACTTTCTAGCATTACTCTAAGAGAAGATAGTCAGGAGCAATAATAAGTTGTGTAAACAGTTATATTTGTTAAGTTTGATTGTTACCTAACTGTATTTTAAAAGTTGAAAGAAGTTAGAATTTTCAGAAAAAATCGAAACTTTCTTTAAAAATATTGTTACAATAATTAATTTATCATAATTTATTAGTATAAATTACGTGAGCAATTAGTTTTTTTAAACTCAGATTAATTATTTCCTCGCTTTAATTTAAAATTTCAACAAAAGAGAAAATTGTTATAAACAACAATAAATTCTTCAAACAATTATTTTTGTCAACATTGACAACAAATTGACCAAAAGTTGAAAATTTCATATGGAACTGCAACTTTCTAGCATTACCTTGAAAAGGATGCTCAAAAAAGTGATAAATTGTTTAAAAAATGATTATTTTCTTAACTTTAATCAATCATCATCTTAATGTATGAGAAAAGTTAAAAAAGGGTTTGAAATTTCAGAAAAAACGCAACGTTCCAGCATTATTCTGAGAGAATATTTGTATAAATGATAATAATAATAATTTATTCAAACAATAATTTTTGTTAACTCTAATTAAGTATTTTCTCACTTTAATTGTCGAGTTGAAAAGAAGTTGAAAAATTCAGAAAAAACCGCAAGTTTTTACCTCTCTCCTAAGAGAAAACTGCTATAAACGATAATAAATTATTATCATAGTTTTTTGAAACATCTCATTATCAGTAGAAAGTAATATTTCGTGTATTACAAACAGTTTTTTACTGAAAAAAAACTTAGAAAAAAATAGAATAGCACCAAAAACGGATAAAAACAACTTTTTCGTTTAGGGTTTTTTTTTGGGACCCTATAAAACAGGCTTATGGGAATTAAACTACAGACAGTGTGAAAACATAAAAATTCAAGTACCGTTAAAGAACACTGTTAGAAAAAATTTAATTTCATGTTATGCATTTTTGCTTCCATTACATGTATGCTAAATTTAGTAGAGATTTTTCTAACAGTGAAGGCTAATCCGAACAATTTGGGGCAAAGTGGGACACCCGGAAATTTTCATTCCTAATATTGCTTTTTCTGGATGAAAACTGATGTAGCACTTCACCAGACATGTCCCACTAAACCTCGTCGAAACGGTAACTATTGATAAATAAACAATTTTCAATCGTTCGCTCGTCTGCAAAATAATGAAAATCCTTCACATATTTTCACGGGAAAGGTACACATGGAATTCCAAAATTAATGTACGATAATTAATACTTCTGTATTTAGAGTTTACTTTTCCAGGTCGAAGGGAAATTGCAACGCGTGAAATTTTGCATCACCTGGCTTTGTTGTATATAATGCAATAATAACGATTGAATGATTCTACACAGCCACATTGTTTCAAAATGACTGATGTTAGTCAAAATTATTATCTGATGGTTTCGAATTTACAGCAGTTTTTATGATTTGTCAGCATTTACCAAACTTGATATTTAACAATTCGAAAAACTAAATCAAGTATGGGTGAAAATAAATAGTTAGAATTATTCGATTTTCAATTGAATGGCAGAAAAGTATTCCAGATCAAATTGAATGATTATTTTCTATTCATATTAATTGCAATATGTGTGAAAATCATTCTTTTTAGATTTATTAGTACGTTCATATTTTAAAATTACCATTTTTAGTATTCAATGAAAGTCTTGACATAAGTCATTCTTGACATTTTTTAAGGCAAAATAACAATTATAGACCTGCTTCTCGAGGCTTAAAATGTAAAAATTGAAATTCGATTATTATTATTTATATTCGTATTATATATTAGTATTGTCATTCACAATAGAATAGATTAAACAAATAATTGCCTGAATAAAATTCTTATTTTATTGATTTTTTCCCCGTCATTAGTTTTTATATGATATTTTCACAAGTGGCCTGGAATTCAATATAATTTCAAACAATTTAAAGAAATTAACAAAAATTAACTCAAATTTTATATGATTGCAAATAATTTTCAAAGCTTCATAAGATTTTTCAAGGATTTTGTAGGATTTGAAATATTTAGAGTATTGTAAATGAATCCAAGCGACTTCACTAAATGTCAAAGGATTTTTATGGGATTCCAATAGATATAAAAAATTTTTTAAACATGTCATATTATTTCTATAAATTTCAAATAATTTCATGCGAATTCCAGGCTTGCATAGGATTCCAAAGATTTAAAGACATTTTAAATATATTCTAGGGGATATCACAATATTAAGAAAAAAAGATTCAAAGGGTTTCAATAATTGTAAGCGAAAGATATTTTAATAAATTTTCCAGGATCTCAAAGGATTCATGAGATTACAAATATTTCAAAGGATTTCAAGAAATATCATCGAGAGCTGTGAAATGTTTTCAAATATTTCAAGGAATTTCTCAAGATTTCCAGGAATTTTTAATATATATTCAATGAATTTGAAATATTAAAAGAAATTCTCATGTTTCAAAATATTTCCTATAATTGCGGAACATATGGAATGCTTTTAATAGATCTATAACGTTTAAGATATTTCCAAACATTCCAGCGGATTGTTAATGGATTTTAACATATTTTATCAGACATTTGAGGATTTCAATGATTTTAAGAGGTTTTAAGTGCTCTCAAGATATTCCCATATATTATCCAGGCTTTCAGAAAATATAATCAGATTTCATGGGTCTTATTTATTATTTTCTTCATATTTTTATATTGGAAGTAGATTATATAGAGTGATTTAAAAAAAAATCAATTAGTTTCATATTTTTATGTTTGTTCATGAGGAATATATATTTCTAAATCAATTTAATGCTGAAAAACATTGCACTTAATGTGAAATTTTACTTTCAACTCATTTAAAATAATTTCTCAATTCAAATATAAGGAGAATATCGATTATTTTCAGTTATTCAACTTTCTTTTCGAACACAAAGTTAGTTCGCATAGTTGCTTTTTTATTCTTGATATTTTCAATTGTTTCGTTTCACTGTTGAAAGCTTATAAGCACATAAGTGTGAAGGGAAAATAATAATCATAAATTGATTAGATATGACATTTTTTAGGATCAATTTAAAATTTTTGAAATTATACAACTGAAAGAAATTAATAATTGGAAACTAATTTTTGACTTTTGATATTGTTTTCAGCAAAAATAATAAAATTGATAAAATCTATTAATCTTATCATTTTTTTTTATTTTCACTATGAGTGGAGTCTTTAGCCTTCTTAGTTTATTATATGAAAAAGTAAAAAATAAAAGTTTTGATGTTTTTCATCAAAATTGAGAGTCTTAGATTAGTAACTGTAAGCTTCCTGAATTCTATAATTGTTCAGAATTCCTGATATTCTCTAAATATTCAGAATTCCTAAAATCCCTTGAGTTTTCTGAATTCTTCAAACTGTTTCATTTTCTTTCAACAATGCGCTGAATTCTCTGAAATGCTGTGAAATCCCTGAATTTTTTGAATATCCTCAATTCCCTGAATTCATTAAATATTTCGAATTTCTTGAATATTCTGAATTTCTCTAAATTGCTCGGAAATCCTTGCAATTCTTTGAAATTCTTGAATGTCCTGAAATCCTTGATATCTCTGAATTCTTCGAATGTTCCGAATTCTCTTAATTTCTTGAATACTCTGAATTTTGTGAACCCTCTAAATGCTCTAAAATTCCTGAAATTCTAAGAATTCCTAGAAATCTTCGAATACCTTGAATGGATTCAATATTTTGAATTCCCTGAACTTCTGGAATATTATGAATTCCTAAAATTTCTTAATTTAGATTAGTTGACGAATTTAGAAAATTCTCTAAATTTCCTAAATTTCTGAAACATTTTGAATTCTTTTGAATCCCTGAATTAGTTCTATTCATCTGAATTTCTCAAATATACTGAATTCTCTTAAACCCCTGAATTCTTTCAATTCTTCTGAATTCTACGAATATATTAATCTGTGAAAAATAAAAAAAATTTGCTCGAGAAATAAAACCCATGCCTCTCAAAATATTATTCTTTTAAAGTGATTATACTGTACAATTACAAATTGGAATTATAGTAATCTGGTTTTATATTTGTATATTATTAATTAACAAATGGAATGTTCCTTGCGCTCCGTAGTGCGCGCATAATCGCTAATATTCAATAATTTTACATTATAAATCAATTTGATTATCAAAATTGTGAGACATAGAATTAATGCAAAGCTGTTTTTTACTTTTTTATTTTGATACGGAGTAAAGTAAAATTAATTTGCAGATAGGATATCATTGGAGAAAATACAGTTAATTAAACCCTGCATTTAAGAAATTTATTCCACCAATTACAAGCATAAAATGTTTCAGGAACATTAGGTTGCCCAATAGAAAATTAGATATTCAATCTTTAAAAATAAGAGTGCAAAATTTCATTCCTTTTTATGAAAACATAATCACCCTTCCTTTAGATTTTTGAAACCAGATTCAGAGGTCGCGACGATTTTTTTGCCCGGAAATTGACGTAATTAACTTTTAGAATTTTTTTACTCGTAATTACAATAAATAAAAATTCTTTCATTACCTGAAATAACTTCAATTTTATCGGACACTAAGCTTTAATTGTTACAGCAAAAAAAATTGATATTGATATCAAGAATGTTAACTGGATTCATTTATGGGCGAAAAAAATTCGTTATGGCTTCTGAATCTTTTTTCTTTCAATACCCAAGCGTTTCAAAAATCTAAAAATTAGTTTTCTATTGGACACCCTAAGGGACATGCGATTTCCAACTTTTTGATTTCCACCCACATTAATATTAGTTATAATCATTAAATCAAATTCAAACGGGATAATTAAAGGATTAGAAAAAAGGGGAATAATGATTTCCTTTCGAATATGGCTATCCAAGTCGGAAGGAATGCAAAATCGGAACTTTAACCGTGGATAGTAAATTTGGTTTATTAACTTCCGGTTCCTCTATTTTGCGACTGAGATCTCTATTGACTTCCGTTCTGTTTCGAATTCCGCCTCGTTGAATCGACGTCAGGAGGAAAGTAGCAAATCGTTAACCGCAATTTTACTTCTGCAAACGATTTCTCTTACGATCAGTTCTGGTAAATATGCGTGTAAACAGCTATCCAAAATAGCTTTTTAAAAATCAAAATCGTTCCGATGGTCAACGGACATTATCGTGAAGTCGAAATTTGCAAGCTCGAGAAAAATTTGCAAAATTTGCAAAAACGATATTGCTTTTGTGTAGAACTTTTTTTGAACAGGCAATATCTAACTTTTGCAATTTTAAAATTTGTATTATTATTATTATTATTATTATTATTATATCATTAAGCCATTTCCCTTTCGGGGTAGGCGTGACTTGCTCGGTGAGGAAAGGAGTAATGTGAGGTAGGGGGTATAGATTTTTTTTGTATCTTCCTTTATAACCTACATATGAGTTTTTTCCAGAAAGGTGTACTTTTTTATTTAAGATAAAGAATTGATCTAAATGTGCGTAACAGTTAAATGATTCAGTGTGTTTGTAAAAATACTACTAAATTACAAAAGGAAAGTGCACTTTGATCAGAATGACCCATATTTAAAAATTTAATTGAAATAATAACTTGCAATAAATACACACAAGCGAAGCGCGCGTTCATGTGCCTGTATTTTTATTGCATAGCATCAGAATTATAAATAACTTGAAAATCCATTATTAATCAAAATTTAAAATAATAAATTAAAAATATTTTCAATTAATCATTAATAATATAGAACTGGAAGTATTCAAAATTTAAATATACTTATAGATTGATTTTGAATTGGAAATATTTTCAAATAAAAAAATTTTGGATTAGGTAAAGTTTTAAAATTTATATTATATTCATGTGGAATATATTATTATTCCGAATGGAATAGAAAGGAATAGAATTTGTATATTTTCTGAAAAAAGCGTCTTAATTCAGACATTTTTTTATAAGAAGCTCTCGAAATTAACAAATTTTAGAAACCAAATCTGTAACGTGAACAAACTTATTTGAAATTGAAAAATCTTGAATTTGAATGATTTTGAATTAAGATTTTGAAACGAGGACAATTCCGAAACGATAACAATTAATATTCTCAGAATAGAATTTGCAAAATTAAATATATTCAGATTATAATTTTAAAAATTGAATCATTTAAAATTTGAATGAACTGAAATTATATTCTTTCCATTAAAAAGCGTTAAAAATTGGATAATTAAAACTTCAAAACTTTGTAATATAAATAATTTTCAAGTCGAACAATTAAAATTTGAGAAATTGAAATGGAAACCTAAACTGAATGTTCTTGAAAGCCAAAGCTTCTATGATTCTAAAATTTAATATTGTTATCACATAAAAAAATGATTATTAACCATTAAAATTCATTAGACAAATTTTTCTATTCAACCATGAATTCACCGTCATTTTCACGGTTAAAATTTAAACAGTTTTAGTTATAAATATTTAGAATTTAATATTTTAATGAAGCATTCGCAATGAAAAGTCATTTCAATGGAAAAAAATAGAATTAAAATTTTCAACTTTGGAACGTTCAAAATTAAACGCATCCGAAATTCACTTGAAATTAAAAAAAATGTCAGTCACCATGAATTGTGATTTGAAAACTTTGTTATACCCAACCCCCTAAAAATTTTCATTATTTAAGGTAAATTCAAATCGTTTTGAAATTAGCAGTTTCGGAATTCATAATTGTTCTTTTCGAAATACAACGATTTTAATTTTAATTGCGAAATTAAAACATATGAAAGGAAGATATGAAGATTTAGCGCTCAACATGATAATTTAAAATTCTAAAATTGTAACCATCCAAAATTAGAGAAATTATTCAAGTTCTTGAATTTTTATTTGGAATCGTTTAATTTTTTAACTTTATTTAGAATTATTATTCATTTTTCAAATTTTCTATTAAAATAATTTTCAAATTTATATGATTTATTTATTTTCCTTCAACTAAGAATCTGACAATTTTCAGATATTATATTAAAAATAAAATACAAAAGAAGATTGTTATATATGATCCAAATGTTTTCAATTAAACGATTTCAAGCTTTCCAATTAAATTTTTTTTTCAAGTTTTGAGTTTATTCTGAAGGCAATTATTTTAAATTAGTTAATTATGAATCCTATAAATTGAAAATTGTTCAACTGTCAAGTCTTTCAACTTGATATTTTATAATTTCAAAAAATTCAAAAAACCAGGCGACTCTGGACTTTAAAAATTGAAATCAAACCATTTAAAATATTCAAACTTAAAGTTATTAAATGTAAAACTATCAAGGCATTTAATATGAAAGTATGGAATTTCAAAAGATTTAACAGTGTCGAAATTGTCTAGATATTTTTGATATTTGTGTTCGAAACTACAGCAATTTGAAATTTGATATGAAGAGCCTTGAAAAAATAAGAAATTTGGAAATAAATACTTTCAAATTTAAGCTTTTGAGGCAACAAAATTTATCTTCGAAGCTTTAAAAATTAAACTATATTAGAATTGGGCATTCAAAACTATAATTTTACATTGAATTTACAGAAATTTTGAAAATAATAATGAATATTATTGAGTATTATAACATGTAGTATCGAGCGGCATTCGAAGTGATTGGTTTTTTTTTTTACTGAAAATGTGGTTTCTGTCAAAAAAAGCACTGGCAGTTTCACCGTTCGAAATTGAAGAATTTTAAATATCGTGAAACTTTGAAGTAGAATTTTTTTGAAAACTTTCAAAGTTATGTGCTTTTTAACTGGAAACTTTCAAAGTTGGTGAATCCAATCTCGAAGTGTTAAAAATTGAATAATTCCAAACTTTATTTAAGAATTGAGGCGTTCTTAAATTAGATAATTTTACAACCCATATAGAGATTTCAATCAGGATTTGGAAGGGCGCTGACTAGCTTTCTCGATTTATGATAGGGCGCTGATCGGAAAAAATAGTGAGGACCAAACTAGTTTTGTAAAGCTGTCTTAGCCGGGCTCTAACTAGAACTTCCTAGTCCAGTTGTTATTGTTAGATTCTGACCACTGCCCTAATTGAAATCGGGGAAAAAATGCAGAAAAAATGTCTGCTACCGCGAATACTGGGTATGCAAAATTCCTTGCTTTTGTTATAAAAATGAATAATATCCTATATTCAGTTACGTGTTTCTTGAATCAATTACAAAGTAAATTATACTGAGAAATGGTGGAAAACCTATTTGGTTGAGGCTATATAGAGCTTAAAAAAGTCAACAAATTCTAAAAAGCGACAAAATGTATGTAAATATCAACAAAATTAAAATTTCGTTTTATTTGCAGATTTAAGACTGTAATTTCTGTTTTTCTAATAATATTGTCACAGTATGAAAAATATCATTCTCCCACATACCACAGCTTTCAATCACACTATAATCTTCAATAGTATTTACTTAATATTATTCAATCATTTTTAAATCGTAAAACATCACTGCACTTCCTTATTTCTGAACAACTGATATCCTTTCATAATTAATTTTTCACATTCTTCAATTATGATTTTTATAAGAACATACTATAATAAACTGTCACGTTGACACGAGAGAGAAACAACATCACGCGAAAACCGAGCAAAATCATAGGAGCTTCAATGTGGACAGAATAAACGAATCGTAGATTGTTATATATAATTAATTATTCGTATTTGTACTCACGATTTGTAAATCCATTAACGATGAGCGGAAATAAGCTGATTAACAATAAAGATACGCACGCCCGATTGGCCATAATTTTGAATTTGTTTTGGTGAGGAGTACTCGGAGGACTACGAAAGAAGTGACAACCAGATGAAGTTTGCAAGTTCTTTTTATATAAAGATCGACTGCATCTTTCTCACGTCCCCACTTTTCACAGAAATCGAGTCGAGTTACCCTTGCAATCGAGAAGTAATTGTGATTTGTTTGTCGTTATCGGTAGAGACGTATAGGCGCTCGTAGATAACACCCGGGAACATAATACCAGCTTTATGTTCCGTGAGCGGATTCGAATGATAACCACGCCTGTTTACCTGCGACCGTGGATTTTGTGTAATTGCCAAGGCAAATAAGCCAATGTACGGAATTGACGAATGACCGTCAGCCAACTCTGAGTATAGAACCAATGTCGAAATCCCGAAACATCGACCGCATAGTACAACGACATCCGGGCATTTGATCGACGTCATAAGTCGTGTCCTATAATAACCTTTCATGAACACCAAGCTCATCATTTCGATCGCGATTATCGGTCACTCAATCGTATCTGTACTTAATCAATTCTGCTCACACTATCCACTTCAAATGCTCGGGAAATATAAAAACATTTTAGACTGTTGCATGGGAAATGTGGAAATCAAAATGCCCTCCAGGAAAGGAATACCATCATAAGGCTAGCATGAGGCTTCCAAAGGTGGCCACTAATCATCCATACATTTTACAAATTACTTACATCATTTATCTTCATGGTATTTATTTGTTATGCAATAACAAATTTGTTTATATATATATATATATATATATATAATTTAATTGCAATAATTATGTTCTGTGGATGAAAAATCTAAAAATGTTGTCCATTCATTCCTATCTTGAATAGTTTACCAGATAGTTGTATAAATTAACAATTCCAATCTTTTTATGATGCATGTAGTCGTCAAGACCTACAGCTACCGAATTTTTTACTTGCAAATAATTTATTGCAAAATCACAAATTTTTTGGATTATTAGATTTTAATCCCGGCTTTTAATTACCGGCTCTGTCGGTGAAGTTCATGTATGCCAGGTATGCCATTATGGAGGTCAAGGTTTAAAACGGATGTTAGAATGTACAAAGGAAAACTTTGAGGAAAAATTCTGTTATTTTTACGATAACAATGTTAAGGCATAATCTCTTCTTCTTGCAGGCCTGAAAAATGAACGAGCATCAGATCATGATGTATAAATGTAGCCGAAACTGGTTAAATCCCATAGATCTCATAAATCAAATAAGGTCCTTCAGGTGAAAACAGCTGTGCTCATATTAAACAGAGAAAATTATATTACATCTTCATCAAAATTTATCAACCGACTTTTCAAAACGTATCCTTCATAATTCAAAAATGACTTTCAAACAACAATCTTAAGCATTTTCAATTATAAGGACGGTAAAATAAATTCTTAACTGAATACAAAATTTTAAAAGTTTTCATGTGACCCATATGTTATTTCCAGAGCCAAGAAGTATGAATGGAAATAATTAAAACTAATAAACCGGCTAAGAATAGAAAATTGCTTGTATAATAATTCAATCTCACCAAGTCTTGTAAGTGTATAATGTAAATATGTATTATAGGAACACTCCGCAAAGTGTTTGCTCAAGTCAAACAAATTATTTCATTGATGTAGTTTAAGAAACTGTTTTATTTATTTGAACAAATATTTGTTTGATTCAAACACAATTTATTTGACTCAAACACACCATTGTTTGACTGAAAGAAACTTTATTTAAATTAAACAAATGTTTGAAGAAATAATTATTCATGTCACTTCTTGCATTCTCCTAATTGAATAAGTTCGTACATATCTTCATTCTTATAAGGTTTTCTGAAAATGAATCAAATAAAATTATTGAAGCCATGAGAATGACAATTGAATAAGGATTAATATTCTGAACCACGTGCGCTTTTCTTCTCTGAACACAGGAATTAAAATAAAGATTTCACCTACCTAAAACTTTGTAAGTAACGGTTTCATACTTCCATAATTTTATCAGATTTTTATATTTGAAAATCTATAGCCAAAACTGTTTCTGTTCATCCTGTAATGTTTGATTGTTGATCCTTATCAAAGTGTCATTCTCAAATTTTGAATTGTATCAATTTTTACCTCAAACTTGGCCTAGTGATTAAAAAATATAATAACTAAAAGTGACAATTTGCTTTAATTAGTTAAAAGTATTAAAAATAAATTCCAGGGATTTCTTTACATTAATATTCGTAAAAAAACTCAAAAAAGTAGCTTTTAAGAAACTCTATTTGAAATGCTTAATTGAACTCTTCCAAGCTAACATTGTTTCACTTCATGAAGAAATATTTGTTGTTGTTGTTTCTAGCTTTTAGAATCAATTTTAATGGATCCTATTAATGGTTGAAGTTTCATTATAGGATAGAAAATAAATGGAAAATTTTCACATTAGCTAATTAGCATCATTATCTTTTATCAATGTTAACTTTTACGATGCCTTCACTTATTGTGTTTAGATTACCTGCACGTGAGATGAAGTAGATTCAAAATCTGGAACGCAGTGTACTTGACCGTATGACAATTCACTTTTCTGATAAAATCGTGTTCGTGACGAACAAGGAAGAATTTGCGTGTCGAGAGTGAAGGAAAAGTTTTAAACTAGTTTTTAGAGCTTGTTTCGAAGCAGTTACAATTAAACTATTTAGCTCTGAGTTCTGTTAGGTACATTTGATTACAAAATAACTTTGTTAACTAATAGCAGATACTATTTATACTATTAGAGTGTGACGAATAGGCTGTAATTTATTTTCTGACTAGGAATTTGACAAATTCAAAGAAGAAAGATGTATCCAAACACTTGAAATATCACAATATATAATGCAATTTGAAGTAAGTTCTATTTAAACGTTTTTTTAAATGGTCAGTTCATTTCTCAAATTGTTTGAAGATTAAATCATTCAGTTTACCATACGTATGTAATTCTAAAATATTTAACATTAAAAATGTTCTATTTCATATCTTTATTTTTCAACATTCATTTTCAAACAAGGGAATATAAAAATGCACTTTTGAATTCGAAAATGTACAAATTAAAAGCGCTTAAATTTAAAAACATGGATAAAAAACGTTTTAAGTTGATCAACTGTGAATATAAATTAGTAATTTAAAAAAAACTGAACTGTGGTTCGAATTTTTGGAATCAAGCAATAATTGATTTCACAACACAATTCTGAATATGTTCCAAATTAACTATTCGTAACGAAAATATCCAGCTATTCGTACAAAAATTTCGGTACACATAGCCACGGCCTCCTATTCAAATATTGTTCAAGTCTAAAATATTCCATCTTTAAACCATTCTATTTGAAATTTTTTGATTCAATTTTTTTTGCATTAGCAATATTTGGCTGTTTATTCAAAATGACGCATTATTCAATTAAATTTCAATAATTATGATTCAATTTTTACCATATTGGAGAAAAAACATTTTTTATTTATTTTTATTAAGGTCAAGGCGCAAAAATGGGGTAACTTTAACATTTTCATTCAGTTTAAAACAACAAAATTTATTCTAATTTTCTTTTGACTTGGCAGAGTTGGAGAGAAGAAAATGTTGGTCTCCAATGTTTTATAAATTGGGAGAAGGATCATTTTTCATTTTCAACATTTTTATTGAGTTGGAAGGAAGGTTTTGGTTTACAATTTTTTCAAAATTGGAAAAGACCCTTTTTCATTTTTATCAATATTATTGAGTTGGAGGGGATGAAATTCTGGTTATTTATTTCTTTCTGAATTCCTCGAGGCCACTTTTTCATTCTAACATTTCTATTGTGTTGATGAGAATAATTTTCTATTTTGTTCTCAGTTGAGAGAGGGAATTTTTCTATTTTTCTTATCTTTTTCATTGAGTTAAAAGGGCTGAAATTTTGCTTTTCAATTTCTTCTGAATTGTAAGAGAGAAATTTTTTTGCTTGTCAGATTTTTATAGAGGTGGAAAGGACGAAAATTTGGTTATTGATTTATTTTATCTGAATTGGAAGAGGCCAACTTTCCTTTTTAACATTTTTATTGTGTTGGAGGGGAACTTTTTATTTTTGATCTTTTTTTCTGAATTGGAAAAGGGTAATTTTTTAACATTTGCATCGAGTTGGAAGGAAGTTTTGGTTAGAAGGACGGAAATTATGGTTATTACTTGTTATTCTAAATTGAGTTATGGTTTTTACTTTTAGTTGACTTGACTCTTAAAATTTTAAATTTAAATTTAATTTAACTTTTTATAATTTTCTAAAGATTAAAAAAAATAATAACTTAATTCCCGAAAATTGTATTAATATAATTCATTTATGTTATTAGAAATAATTCACCAATCAATCTCTTCAAATTTAATAATAAAATTATTATAAAAATTCCCTCTGCCTAAGAAGGACATTTTATATTGTACAGATCTTTATCAAGTGGAAAAGAAGAAAACTTTCGTTTTTAATATTTTATGAGTTGTAAGAAGGATAATTTTTAATTTTTAACATTTTCATTGAATTGGAAGGAAGGAAATTTTGAAAATTTTCATAGAGTTCAGTGAGACGAAATTTTGGTTATTGTTTCTTATTCTGATTTATGTTTCATCGTTCAGCTTCTTTTCTAGTTTTTAGTTCCGGTTATTTCTTTTTCTTTTTTTTTGAATCGGAAGAGACCATTTTTTTCTTTTTAGCATTTTTTTAGTTGTAAGAAAGAATTATTTTTAAACCAATTTTTCTAGAATGAAAGAGGAAAATTGTTTGTTTTCAAGATTTTCATTGAGTTTGAAGGGAGAAATTTTTGTTAATCATATTTTTCCGAATTGAAATAGGGAAAATCGGAAGATTTTGATAGAGTTGGAAAGGACGAAATCTTGGTTATTTCTTTGCTGAATTAGAAGAGGCCATTTTCCCTTTTTAGAATTGTTATTGAGTTGAAGGTGGGAGCTTTTTCTTTCTAATATTTTTTCTGTTTCGAAAGATTGTAATTTTTTGCTTCGAACCTTTTCATCGACTTGAAAGGAAGGAAATTTTGTTCCCCAATTCTTTCTAAACTGGAAGAGGCACTTATTTGGTTTTGGATATTTTTATTGAGCTAGAAGGGAGGGAATTGTGGTAATTGTTTTTCTCAATTGAGAGACGTCAGTTTTTTCTGTCATAATTTTGATTGAGTAGACGGGGGGGAGTGGGGGGGGGGGGTAGTATTTTTAACACTCAAATGAAAGGAGAAGACTTCTTATTTTTAATACTGTACTGAATTGGAAGAAGTAAATGTTTTATTCTAAACATTTTCATTAATTTTAGTTGAAAGGGATGATTAGTTTTGACTTAGAGCATTGGAAATAAGAGTGATGAATTTATATATATATATATATATATATATGTGTATGTGTGTGTGTGTATTTATATATAATAATTTATTATCCGTTCATTTAAAGGGACATAAATAAACATAGCTTACGTTCTAATTTAAAAAGTGTCCAGTACAAAGAAAAGTTTTGATGTTTTTATCTCAGAATTGCTTAAAATTATATATTTTTGAACAGTTAAAAAATTCACCAAATTGAAAATTCATTCTTCAATTTAGAGAACTAAATATGAAAGCTTAAAAATTTTTTAGTGTAACGGTATTTAATTTTAAATTGCTCAATTGGAAAGTGTTAAAACCTCTCATTGCATACGTGTAAATTATTGAGGGTTTAAATAAAAGAAATCTTCAACCTAAAACTGTAAAATTTGAAAATTTATAGAGTTATAATTTGAGTTTTTTAATTTGCAGTTTAGTTTTTATTACTTAAAATTAAAAAATGTTCAATTCTAAGATTACGAATTTTAATATTATCCATCAATAATTAGTGTTTGATTTGAAAATCTGTATGTTTTTAATATTAGGAAACACCATTAGATCTACACGATTCAATTTCTGTTGCACTTGACCTACAATAAGGTGGTTGTTCATATTCTCCATGGACTACCGTAAACACTGAGCCACCTGTATGAGTACTGAGTAGTTAACCACATGAAGCTGAGGTCGTGCATAAAAGAGCAGGCTAAAAATAGAGTTAATTAAAAGCGAAGACTAAACCGAATTAAGGTAAACTAGCGATAATTACAAGCTTCAATTAAAATTTTAAATGAGTTTTGTTATCGGAGTTTAATTTTGAAACTTAAAACTAAATTTGAATATACATTATATATTCTGAATTTGATTCCTTCATTTAAATATTATACAAACTGTAAAAGATTTTCATTTAGATTAGAACACAAATAAAAAAATACAAATATAAAATTATTATTATCACCAAATTTGTGTATTTTTTAGCATCTAATATCTAAAATAGTAAAAAAGAAAAGCAGGGACAATTTTTTTTGATAATTGATAAAATTTGATATCTTGGATTCAGAATTAACACAAAACGCAGTGTATTTCGGTACAAATAGTCTCTTTTCTAGTGTTATTTGTCATGAAAAAATCCGGCTATTTGTACGGAAATTTTGGTATGCGTAGCCACGGTCTAACATAAAATACTTAAGTACATGGACTCCGTTTAACTTTTGTTAAAAAATAGGAATTTCCAGTAAAGAAACTTTTGTATTTGAATCTCGATAAGGTAAGATTTCAGATGTCAAGCCATTCCGAACGCAGATAGCACTTGGATGGGTGACCATCTGCCACGTACGTCCAGGTTGTGTATTCAATGCGTTTTAACCAATGACGCTAAGGACAATCGTCTGCATTCGATGGTGAAGGTCGATTGTCTCCCTTCAAACTCGACTGTCACAAAACCGGCCAAAGTCGGGAGGTGGTTTTCTGCAGTTTTCCTATCCCCTGACCAAACGTCTGGGCAAATGTGAATACTACTAATGAACTCGCATGCAGCCGCAAGTTATCACTGCTTGTGATTGGATTCATACAGTGACTCTGAGCCCATCTTAGTAAAAAAAATGTTGATGGGCCCATACACAGTAAAGTGGAAAACCTTATGGACTTAAAAGTTAATAATACTGAGTTAAGACGAAAAACTCTAACATAATATAACAAAAAATTGTTTCAAATCGTATACCTTCTTTTAAATTCAATGATTTCTATTTGAAATAACCGATTTCCGGCAAAAACGTTATAGCAACCTTGAAATGCTCTAAAATTGTAAATCTTCATTGCAATATATAGCGATATTTTTAGTGGAAACCCATAGCTTAACTCACACCTGTACAAAAAATTTGTATCCTCTTTGAGATTTATATTTTTATTAAAAATACAAATTTCCCACGAAAAACACTAACGTAACCTAAAATTCTTAAAAAATTATGAACATTTTTTAAAACTTATGATTTTTATATCAAAATTTAAATTTCTAGCAAAAGACACGAACACAATTCAAAATTGTTCAAGCTTATAAATTTTACTATTTCGAATCAAAATAATTCAATTAAAATCTAATGATTTTCAGTTTAAAAATAACAGTTTCAGGTGAAACACAGCACATAAATGACAGTTGTTGAAAAATTGTAAAAAACGTCTTCATTCAAATAATTTGTAAATTAAAAATAGCAAAAATATCTTACGAAAAACACTAACATAATATAACACAGAATTGTTGAGAATTGTAAATTTTCTTCAAAATTCAATATTTTTTCTAATGATTTTTCATTTGAAAAACGGCAAATTAACCTAAACTCATTTTGAAAATTGTGAATTTCAAAATGTAGTGATTTTTGTTTAAAAGTTAAAGTTTCTGGTAAGAACGCTAACAAAATCGAAAAACGTAAATTATTGAAAACTGTTCAATCTTTGGAATCCAATAATTTTCTATCAAAGATACGTATTTCCGATGTGAAACGTTAACATAACCTTTTGGGAATTCAGAAAAAAAAATTAGGAATCTTGATGATGATTTTTGTTTAAAAATGGTAAATTCCAGTAAAAAAACCGGCAGCTGAAGATTTTCTGGAATTATAAGTCTTCCAAACTTCTTAACTCTACATGGGAATTCTTTCAAAAAATACTAATTTTTAGTGAAAAGCACAAGCACCGAGCATTTATATTATTTTCAATAACGTATTACTTTGAAAGTTTTAATTCTAACGCACAATAGTATTGAAAAGCACAAACGTTTCTCAATTCGCATGAGTTTAGTTATTTTGTATATTCATTTTTCAAAATTTTCAAATTTAAGATACATGCACAAAAACTTCAAGTAGTGAAAAAATACCAATAATCAAAAAAACTTTTTTGGATAATATTTTTGAAAACTATTAATGTGATTGATTAAGCGTCAACCTTCAAAGGTGAATCTGAGAAGGAAGTTAATGAACTTCCTTCCGGTGTTCCTGAAATGCCAGCTGTTTCGCGTTATCAGTGTAATTAGTATAAGTGCAACACACACACTCAAAGTAGATACTTTTTCTATCACCTTTCCAGTCAAGCCTTCCTATAAGGTCAATATCATACGGGCTCATTGGCACAAGATAACAAAGTAATTCTTCCTTAAGGCCCACCTGGCATTGGTGTGACTATAAATGTGATAATTTTTCATTTATCAGCAAAACTCATTCCCTGATAGTGAAGTGAATACATTGATTACAATCTTCATATGAACTTGACTTAAATGAAAATGAGATTTTCTTTCCTTCTCAATAAATTTATTAAAAATAAGAGCCTATGCATAAAAACTTAATAACTTTTTTTTTTTTTTGAGGGGGGGGGTTACGTTTTATCACATGTGGGAGGGGTGAATCGATGTTCCTACGTAATATTTATAACGGTTTTAAAGAAAATTTCCCTTTTTGTGGCCTTTTCGCTTAAATGTAATCTGAATTATTAACAACCAATGAGAAAATCCAAGTATTTTTGTTTAAAATTCATTCTTCTTGTTTCTGAAGTGAACTACCATATTCTTCGTTCAGAAATAATACTTTTTGCTTAAAAATTCTATTGTTTGCTTGAAAATACACTTATTTTGTTGAAAATTCAAATCTCTTATCATCTTTTGGATAGAAATCTTCTCCTTTTGGATTAAAAATTTATATTTTTTCTAGAAAAGTTATCTTCCTTGGTTAGAAATTCATCTTAAGTGGTTTCATGGCAATTTTGTTGTTGAATATTCAAATATTTTCTACAAAATTCGTCCTTTTATCTTGAAAATTCAACTATTTGCTCAAAAATGTAATTATTATTTTGGAAATCTTATCATTGTGGGAAATTCAACTGTTCAAGATGCAAGTATTTTCGTTTAAAATGTAATCTTATTTGTTCGAAAATTCGACCATTTGATTGAAAACCCATCTTTGCACGTTAAAAATTCAAATATTTTGTCGAAAATTTGTCTCATTTGCTTAAAAATTCAACTATATGGTCGAAAATTTACCTTCTTTGTTTGAAATTATAATTTCTTTTTGAAAAATTTCTTTCTTGTTTAAAAGTCTGTAACAATTAATAAAAATTAATAGCCTGTAACAACGTTCTAAAAATTTCAATATCGATAAAGATAGATTAGTATTTTGATTCCTACCACCCTTTTGTAGCAAAATATTCACAAAACGGAGCTTTTCTCTATATTTAAAAAATTAATAATTCAAAATTTCTTTATTTTTTCGGACAATGCACTAATTACTAATACACTTTAACATTTGGGGATCCACTTTTATAGATTTGATGACAGATTAAGCAGTAAATAAAAATATCTGTCGTATATTATAATCGCAATCGTTACCCAAAAAAATTTTTATCGATAGAATTTTGCTTATAACATTCAATCCGGCTCATGTTTTATAATGTTTAATGTGGGCTTTTGAAATGTATTCAAAAATTTATGTGCAGAAAAGTTTCTTTATATATTTTATCCTGAATATTTTTTCCCAAATCACTTAGCCAACTTTGTTTTCACAAATTCATATAGTTATACTTGGCAGATTGTTCGCATAGAAGATGTTTCTGGTGGGATATTAGGCTCTTCTGCATAATTAATTTAACTAGCTGTAAATTCGATCTCGAGTGTTTCCATTTTGTTTGTATTTATAATTATATGGTGCTCAATTCACGAGCACCTTGCTCCCTGTTAGCAAATATATTCGCTTCTTCATAGATGAAGCATTAGTTATTTTTGTCAATAATAGATAAACCAAAGTCATCATTCTGATTAATTTAGAAATAGAAATTTACAAAAAATACAAAATTAGAAAAATAATACGACAAATTTCTCAAATACAAAGACAAATCAGACAAATCAAATTTTATATTCGGAATGGTAATTTTTCGAGCTGGAAAGGGGGACGGAAAAGTTCTGTCGCATCCTATCCCTTTCCCAGCTTTATGATTTTTCTACAAAAATTATCAGAATTTTTTATTTCAAAATTTATCACCAAATATATAAATTACCATAACTTCCCTAATCATTAATAAAATGTATTAACATTGTAGCTCAATCGATTGGTCTCGAACCAAGGAATCTTTTATATTGTTGGATCAACTTTGAATTATGCCGAAGAAAAAAGTTTTACTATAAAAAATCGTATTTTCAAATATTATGCATTGCCATAGCTTCCTTACTCTTCAATTAAATGTATCAATGTTATAGGTCAACTGATTCGTCTTGAATTAACGCATCTTTTCTATTCTCGCATCAACTTTAAATTATGAGAAAATTTTCACTATCAGAATCGATCCTCAAAATATATAAATCACCATATCTTCCGTACTATTTAATAAAATGTATTAATCACAGTACAAACCTTTGAAGTTGTAACAAAGAATTTGAAAAAATTTCACTCTTTTTTGTGGTAAGAACAATATTTTTGTAAATATATGAAACATATAAATATGACATTTCCAAAAAAGTCCTTCAAAATATATATTTATTTAACACTTAATCTGATTTGCATAGCTGTTGCGATGCTGTGAAAAATAGCTTCAAAATGAGTCTAAGAACATTAAAAAAATTCGATTACTTTGGATATTACCTAGAATTCAAATAAACGTTGAAATTCACGCTATTTTTGCAATATCCACTTAAAAAATAGACGAATTAGCTTCATCCTGGGCTGATTTTAAACAAAATTTTGAGAGCATTCATACCTTTGAAGAAAATGAAATTTTAGTTCTGACAGAATTCAAATTAAGAGAGTTTTATCATTTATTAATAATAATAATCGACAAGCTAGTCTTCGCAGATGAAGATATTTCTTTTTCGCAGCTAATACATTCTGTTCGCAGCATGAAGAAGGTTCGCAAACATGCTTTTGTTATTTTTATTCCTGTTTTTTCTCTAATTTATTCGTTTTATTATTCAAAGAATATATTGCCTAAAAGGACACGAGTTTAGAAGTAAATAATGTTTTTTATGTTCTGAAATACTTGAAATAAAGAAGAAGCCTTCAACCTTTTTGATTTCTTATATGAACCCTTATGAAAAAGAAATATTGGTAAGTATTGGATTTAATACTTTTTTCGCAAATAAGTATTGGAAATTTTCGCAGAAAAAGTACTGGATCCTATACTGACCAATACTTCTTTATCATAAGGGAGGTTCAGTAAAAATAATTAAATTGTTGAAATCTATTATAATTACAATTTTTTCATTTCAAGCTAAAGTGAAGTCTATAACCTTCATAGATCATCATTTAAAAAAAGACAGAATAATTTCAAATATCGAAAAAGTTTTATTACTCCCCCTCAATTCAATCATGGAGAAAGATTTTTCAAAATTTTATCATTTAAAAATAATTATTATTTACAGTTGAGAAACAAATTAAAACCAATAGTTAGTGAAATAATTAATTTTAACCTGAAATGTCCTCAATTACTTGAATAAGTATTTGTAATTAAATAATTCAAAATTTGAAAACTTCAAATTGGAGGGTATAAAAACAGAGGAATTTTAATTCTCAGGCTTAACAATTCAAATAATTTCACTACTTACTAGGAAGGCTACTCAAGTGTCCGCCTCCGATTTGATCCGTTCTAAAGTATGTTTCAGAGCACTAAAACATAAAGTACTTTTTATTCGTGCCCAAATTCATATTCAGGGTATGAAATCACCCTTCAAAGTTTTCCAATAATTGATTGAGAAATATAATTTTCATTGGAAGTAATCATTTAAAAGGCAGTGTAAACTTTTTTCAGACTGAAATTATGTTATTGCATTGCTGTAAAATATTAATTTATTAGACATCATCCACTTAAACCGGGGTTCGATAACCCCTGTGGCTAACACACACAAAAATTCCTGATTTTCACCCAGGCTAAATTTGTTTTTTTCGCAGTCTACCGACATGAGGCACCCTCTTTCTGATTCGAAGGGTTTAAGCCACACTCAAAGCACATTTCACATGCATGATGCATTTTAAGTGTTGCAAATTAATTATTGTGAAGTACAAAATTCCACACAAACTTATTTTATTTATTTCCCATAATATTTTGTACAAAATAAAATTGTTTTACGGTACATACATATATTCTACAAGATATTATTCTTCATGTTTATTAGATGTTACATGCACCTGCTGGTAAAACTGTCATACCTACAGTAATTTCGAATGGAACTGCAGGTATGATACAGCCATTATATGCCAGACGTATCATTATATCCAGACGTATATGCATTTGGTGTTTGGAAATTTTCTTAAAAATATGTTTTTGGTGTACAAAATTATTCTGTATCAAACATTTCTTTCACGATCACCATATGTGCAATAAATATGCAGAATAATATTTCCTCGAATAGATTTAAGTGCCGTAAGACAATTTTATGTTCTACAAGGTATTACAGAAAATTAATAAAATAAATTTCTGTAAAATTTTTATAACACAATAATTAATTCCCGAAACTTCAAATGCTTTATGAATGTGAAACGTGCTTCGAGAGTGGTATAATCCCTTCGAAGAAAAGTGGGGGTTCCTCATGCCGGTGGTCTGCGATGTTTTCTATTTCTACAATGATTTCTGTCCTGAAAATAATTTTCCACTGCGACCATTAAACTGCAACTGTTACAACTGTTCAAGAAAATAAGAATTTACATTAAGGTTACTTTACTCTTTTTCAATCTAAAACGGAATGTAAAAGAATATGAAGTCTTGTATTTTTATACCACTTCATTGTTCATTCAAAAATAAAATTGAACTTTGGTGACAATCAGGAATTTCCTTATGTCAGCCACAGGTGGTAGTTAACCCCCGTTTAAGGGGATGATTGTTGTGAAATCGATACTTACCTGTAATCTAATAACATAATTTCAATCTAAAAATATATAAACCGCCTTTCAAACGATTAATTTTACTGATAATTATATTTATCAAGTAATTATTCGGAAACCTTAAAGGATGTTTTCACCCCCTAAATTTGAATTTGGGCACGTATAGAAAAATACATGTACATTATTTTTTGATGCTCTAGAACATCCTTGAGAATTAATCAAATCGGAGGCGGACACTTGGGTAGCCTTCCTAGTTAGAATGTAAAACTGAAAATTAGTAATCAATTTTACAACTTAAAAATTGACCATTTAAAAATTTTAAACGTTTTTAATTGAGTATTTTTGAATTTTAATCTCTGAAAAATGGTACTATATGGAATTGAAAGTCTTTCAAATTAAAAATTCGCAGCTTTCAAAACTAAAATAAAAAATCTTAATTTATTTGTTTAAAAGAAGTATTTTATATTTAGAATAATGGAAATTTGGCAGATTCTCTGATTTCCTGAATATCTCCACATTCTTGAAATTCTCTAAATTCCTTAAATTCTCTAAATTCCTTGTATTCTCTGAATTCCTTAAATTCTCTACATTCCTTAAATTACCTGAATTCCTTAAATGCTCTGAATTCTTCAAATCCTCTGAATTCCTTAAATCCTTTCTTTTTAAAATTTCCCGAAATCTCTGAATTTTGTAAATTATCTGAGATCTTCGATTCCACTAAATTCGTAGAATTCTCTGCATAATCTGCATTCCGGAAATTCCTTGAATTTTCTGAATCATCTGGATTTCTTCCATATTCTGAATTCTCCAAATTCCTGAAATTTCCTCAGTGCTCTGAAATTCTCTGAAATCCCTGAAATGCTTGAACATCCTGAATTCCTAAAATATTCAGAATTCTCTAAATTTTCTGAAATCCTTTAATATTCTGAGTTCCCTCTTAAATACTCTGAATTCGACAAATTCTTTGAATTCTCCAAATCCCCTGAATTCCTCCAAATCTTCTGAATTCAATACGTTCATAGAATTTCATGAATTCCTTAATTTCTTTGAATCATTTTGAAGTTCTTGGAATTCAGAGAGTTCCAAAAATTTAGGAAATTCCACTAATTCAAGAAATTCAGATAATTCAGACCATTTGGATGAATTCAGATATAACTGGGAATCCGGAGGAATTCAGTTAATTTCAAGGAACTTGAAAGAATTAAAAATGATTAGAAAGAGCTTAAAAGCATTCCAAACAATTGAAAAAAATGAAAAATCATTAAAAATTAGATCATTAAATATATCATTAAAAAAAAGAGGAGGCTTTTTTTACAAATATTTGGAAAATTACCTAACATTGATGGAGGGGGGGGGGGGTCTGAACCATTTTGTTACGACTTGTTATATGGGGTGGGGAGGAATGAAAAAATAGAAAAAAGTGTGCTGCGTAGTTTCTGGATAGCCCCTAAGATTGATTGCAGGCAGAATTATACCAAAAGAATGTAAATTGATTGAATAGAGAGGACGGAAATCGAATTTGGAAATTGCTATATTGTCTGTTTTCTATATCGAATTACTTTCCTAGATGGAACGCCTGCAAATTTACATGGACGAACTACGGTGTGGAGTTTTCGGTCCTTTTTCTTGTCGAGGTTAAATCGCGAAAGTTGAATGCTCGAAAGTTCGAACGAAGGTATCAACACTGGGTACTAGCGACAGGAATTGGGTTCGGGAAGTGAGCGAGACGAGACGAACTTCCTGGCGGGAGCCAATCACCAGTCAATTCATGGTCGGGAAAATTGAATTTTATTGAAACTCCAGGAAAGCGATGACGTGATATCGAATACGCATGACATAAAAGAGTTTCACAGCCGCCTTTCTCATTGAAATTTCAAGGAAATTAAATTGTCACAATGAGTTTTATTTTGAGATTCGAGAAGAAACCAAATTTATCAGAATATTATTCTGTTTAACTTTATTTTATACAATTCAAAAAAGTGTATAACGCCATTTTCGATTAATATCTCAAAACTATCTCGAAACTATTTTTTTCGGGAAACTCGTGTTCATCATTGGTTGGAGGTGTCGCGCTGTTCTTTTTTCTTTTCATCGCAAAAGATTAAAAACTTCAATACCCTTAGTTTTTTTCTCGTTTGTTGCGGTGACTTTCTTATATTTTCTAAACAAATGGAAAGTTTGCCTCACAAATGGATTCATTGAGAAATTTTAACCTGCAAACTTCAGTCTCACGAGAAATGAGAGGTTATATAATTACTATATTAAATACTAATAATGAATGAAACCCAGATACGAAAAACATGTTCTTAGTAGACTTATTTAAATGAAAAATTATATTTTCAATGTTTGAAGTAACCTATGGAGTGTATACAATATACTCTTTAAAAATGAAATATATTAGCATATCAGCGATCGAATATTCTCAGTTTTCATAGATTCTAAATAATTATAAATATTCAGCTACAAAATTTTTGATAACAATTTTCAGAGGCTTAAGAGATAATTTTTAGTTATAAGTTAGCAGATATCTGAATAGAAAAAAAACCACTTGTTTCTCTACGTTTTCAGTTGGAAATCAAATTACTCAAATCAAGTAACCCAAATCAAATAACTTTAGCAAACATTTATGTTCCGAAAGATGTCTTATTTAATATAAAGGAATTTATAATAAGAAAATTTGTCCTTTATGAAATCAATTGAAAATTTGAGAGGAATTTATCAGGTTCTTTAGAAACTCTCAAATCATTAAACTTCAATTATACTTCATAGTTCTGTTTTTTGAATCTTCTTAAGCTATTGGATGAATTATTTTAAGATTTCCACAATGTATCCAAAATAAAGTTTATCTAAAGTATATCTACCGCGGATATTATTACAATTTCCAATCATTAATGTTAGTGCACAATAATTTTTAATACCTATTTTGTTCAGTAATTTTCAATTTTCAGGATTTTTGAATGCGGTAATTTGATGTTATCCTCTTATACCTATAAATTGATTTTTAATATGCTTAATGAATTAAGAAAAATAAATTGAATCCTAGGATGCAAAAGAATATTCAAACTTATACTTCTTCTATGAGCAGAAATGTATAAGCTTCTGTAGAAATATTTCATATCTTTCAATTGCACAATTAAAAAAAATGTAATATCAATCTTTTGTCATAATCTCAAGAATATTACTAAGCGCTTTCGTTCTGTAAATTCTTAAGAAATTTATTTTGTTATCTGTGAGAAAATCATATTTACAAAATAAATTTTAGAATCAATTCAAATATTTAGAATTTTAAAAAACAATCGACTCGGAATATGTATACCATTTCGCGAGTTTACTGTAGTGTTTTTATAGATTCTAGGAACTCAACCTTGTTAGATTTAGAAAACTGTGGTGAATTTTATCAGAAGATATTCCTAAACATATTACCGCCATCGATTGATCAAATAATTGAAAAATCAAACGAAATTACCTGTAAGTTAAGTTCAATTTCAATTATATGAGTCGTCTCGTCCGAATAGGTCAAATATTATAGTAACGTTCGTTACTCGGTTCAATCCACAGATTTTAAAGCTCGCGGCAAAAAGAAACTTCTCTCATTCCCTACTGGATGTCATATTTTAAAGTCTATAACTTGCAACAAAAAGCTTAGGGTGGGAAAATTTGAAAGGGTGGGTTTGACCTATTCGGACGAGACTACTCATATAATTGAAATCGAACTTCACTTACAGGTAAGTTCGTTTGATTTTTCAATTATACTACGTCGTCTCGCCCTCTGGGTCAAATATTGTGGTTGTTTAAAGAATATTCTCTGTTGCAAGTTGCATATTTTCATTCAGAAGTGACACATAATTTGTGCAACACAAGCAACAAACTATTTTATAATACTGGACAGCTTATAAGGATTCTCTGCTCAAGCAGCATTAAATACGACAGATGCGAAATTTGAATTTGCAGACAATGGCCGATTATAAAAACGCGCAAAAACCTGAGAGTTTTGGCTCCAACCAGCTGCTTTTCTAATAATTTTAACATTAACACCGTTTCTAAGAGCAGCTGAGGTTGAGGCGTGTCTAGTACTATGAGCTGTGAATACACTTGTATCCACACCGCCCTCTTCTAGAGTCTCCTCGATCCAACGGCTGCGACGTTGCTGCATGATGAGGTTTCTTCAAAGTAACCAGCAGTCTTTTTTCATCTATCGGGCGAATACTTTTATAGCCGTTGAATAACTTTTTAAGGTTGTTGCAACGCACAGAAACGGGCTTTCTTTAAAGAACGGTATTTGAAGAACTGGTTGAGGGTGATTTATTTTTGAAGTTTCTATTATATCTGGTATGGTAATCTGAATAATTTCCTTCGACTCTTTCATGTTATCTAAACTGATTTTGCTCAAAGTTTGAACCCGTTGAGCGGTAGCCAAAGCTCGCAAAGAGACAAGTTTTCCAGTAATTTGTTTTAAACTAAGATTTTCATTATGCCCTGGAGAAGCTAAAAATTCACGAGCAGAGGTTGGTTCTCAAACATAATCGTATTTGGCTTTTTGAGGTTTGAGAGTTGCAACGCCTTTGAAGAATCTTTTTAAACAAGAATTGTTGCCTATTTCTGTTAAAACAATTAGCGATACCGCAGATCTATAGGTATTCAAGGTTCCGTATGAGTTAACACATTTAAATTGTTCGGTTAAGAATTTAATTATTCTTGAGATTGAAGCTTCGAAAGCTTTCTCGTTTGCAAAACTCCCACCATAGGCGTATTGGTTTTTCATACTGTTAGATTGTACTGGAGGTTAGAGATGCAAAACCCATCGGAGATGCTTCCTGGTGAAATCCTTTCAGTTCAAACAATTGCCGCATAATTTCCCGGCAAACAGGGTAAGGTTCATCGGATGTTGTTTCCTGAAAGGAGATGTTAAAACATTTTTTCTTCCTTTGAGTATATTTGGTTTAGCTGTGAGCAGACTATCAAACACGGAAAACCTGTTGGCCAGTTTGGAACCGCGACTACTCCTACTGCTTCGTCCAAGATTATTTTCTGCAAAACCCTCGAAATAATCGAGAAAGGGGGAAAAGCGTAGAAATAGTAATCTGTCCAACAAACCGCAAAGGCGTCTACCGCCATAGCTTCTGGATCTTAATGCCTACAAATAAATTTTGAACATTTGGCATTTATATTTGTTGCAAACGAATCTATCTTTGAATTAACAAATTTATCCGTTATAACTTTGGATGCTTTGCCATTCAATTCCCATTCTGTATCTAGCGAAATCATACGAGATTCTGTATCCCCATCAACATTTTCGATCGATCTAATGTATGAAGCGAAGATCCAAATATCTCTTGCCTCACACCATTGCCATATTTCCCTACACAAGTTAATTGATTTAGGAAACCTAACACTACCCATTCTAATAATATACGAAATAGCAGTGGTGTTATATATTCTGAGTAATGTTTCCCGTTATTGCAGATTTGTTGCAAAACACTTTAGGCCATAAAAAAGTTCCGAAAAATGTATATGCTTGTTTTTATCTTGATGATTCAACCATCCATGTGATTTTTCTATATCGCAGGGAATCCCCTAACCAGATAATTAAGCATCAGAGAAAATCTCAAGTTGAAAATTCTTTCGAAATTTTTTCAATCCACCAATTGAGATCTGAGGTGATATTTTCAGGTAAATTCATGGATTTCTCAGAATTTTCGTCTGCGGTTCCGAGTGCTAAGTACTTTTCTCTCTCCAATCTTTTAGTGTACAATGGACTATAGTTTACTACAGGGCAAGCTGCCATCAGTTAATTCAAGTTGAAAATTTTTCTAATTTAGGACGAAACCTAAGTCTTACACATTACAGATGGCTGTAACTCACATTTTTCAAAACTCAGAATAAATCCTAACGATTCTAATAATGATCTGGTTTCATTACCATTTCTTGAACATTTACTTTGTGATTTTGCAATTAAAAGTACATCATTTAGACAAATAACAGATATGAGACCTCTGGATCTAAACTTGTGGACAATTGGTTTTCTTAATTTAGTAAACACGAAAGATGCAGTGCACAGGCCATGAGGTAGACACACAAACTCGTACAAAATTCCGTTAAATAAAAAACGTAAAAATTTTCTATACTTTTGATGTACTGGAATCAGAAAATAGGCGTCTTTCATATCAATAGAGGCCATTAAACAATTCTTATACATTAAACTTGTAGCCAGTTTCCTATCCTCCATTTTAAAATGAGGAGGATCTATAAACTTGTTAAGTTTATTCAAATTGAGAATGAACGTTTTATCTTCATTCGGTTTAGATACCAGGAAATAGGATGATAAAAATTGGCCACTGACTGATTTACATACAGAAATTGCCCCTATCTTAAGAAGTTCATTAATTGGTTTTGAACAATCTTCCAATTCTTCCGTAGAGAAATTTGGATCTGGGGGTGGGAAAGTTTGGAAAACTCTTTGAATAAATGGAATTTTATACCCCGGTACCCAGCCTAATATAATAGGATGTGACGTGATGCATTTCCATGCATCAAGAAAATACCTTAATCGGCCTGCCACATTACTTACATTTATGGACGATACGACCGGCTTGCTTGTCGGTACGACTGTCTGCCTCTCTCGCCCTCGCGTTGTGTATTCCAGTAAGGCTTCCTGAAGGGAACTCGCCTGTTTAAATTACCCTTATTTCCATGATTTGTGGGGCGGAATGCAACGTTGTTATCCCTTGGCGGTTGATGTGTCCCAGAAGCTGAAGGTTTGCTTATCTCCTTGCTTGACTTCTCTACTGCGACAAGGGATTTTACTTGGTCCGAGAAATTTGTACCGAAGAGGTACGAGTCAATCTCACTTTCAGCGGCAATACTTTCAGCAGAAGAAGTCAAACCAGGCTCAATAAAGTATCTTCTTGATAAAGACAGAGAATGGTGTTAGTCAGCCAGAATCCTGCCTGCATCTCCGAGATTTGCAATCAACTTTTGACTGTCCAGTCTATTTTTCCGTTTATCGCCTTTCTCCACTTCTAAAACATGCGATGAAGCCATCCCCATCGCTGAGATGCCCATTCCCAGTTGATTCTGGGTGAGCATCTGGTATGCGTCCTTTTTCATAGACGTAGCACTCATACCAGGTTTGACTTCAGGGTTCAGTTTTGGAGCTTGAAGTAATGGACAATTTTCGCTCGGAGGGTATCTCGTCAGGAGCTCCTTTTTTACATCTTTGGACAAACCCTTCGTTAAAATTGGAGTCCACATCTCAACCAAAGCTTTATGAATGGGAGGGCCAATGCACTTGTTAAGCGAAGGATTCTCACCAAGAAGATCAAGCACAGATTTCTGGGCAACCTCTGAAATCTGCTTTTCTCCAGCAACCTTATTTTGATCTGAGAGCTGACTTGGAGTCGGACTTCGCTCTCTGCTCAGCTCGCGTTCGCTGGACATCGCGTATTTCCTAGAGCCCGATGTGAAGATTTGCTCCGAACTGGAACTTGACTCTTGGTTAGAGTAGGACGGCTCTCTATCGAGACGCACTCACTCTCTACCAAAGCGGTTATAAAGCTTTTTCTTTTTAGAAATTTGTGGAGATCTGGATAAGCTCCGGCCACGATGTGACGAACGTCGATGCGTTCGCACAACACCGTCTCTACCGGAAGCCTGCTTTTCGTCCTTTCTTCCTCAAGTGGACGAATTTTGTCGTCACTTTTCTCGATACTTTGTCGGTGAATCTCGATGAGACGAGTGACGCCTTTTCATTTTCTTCTCAAGTCGCTTTATTTCGCGCCACAATTTGTCATTTTCGTTTTCAACACTACGAGTTCTTGTCCTAATAAATCCTTCTGAGTCCTCAGAACGTGAACACATCTTCCATAAATGTTTTGAATAATAATTTCTTACGTAATGAAATTTTCGCGTGTGTCATGGACCGCACAGAAAAACATAATGAAATCAGCTGCGAGTGGAGACCGGCAAGACATCCAGTAGGGAATGAGAAAAGTTTCTTTTTGCCGCGAGCTTTCAAATCTGTGATTGGACCGAGCAGCTAACGTTACTACAATATATGACCTAGAGGACAAGACGGCATATTATAATTAAATGATAATAAAAAACATAATTAACCATTTCATGAAACCGTCTCTGAAGTCGATGCATTCGAACCAATTTTTATTTTATTTTCTTATACCTAAAACTCAGGGCATATTTATATAAAATTAATGTCAATATTTTTTAAGATGCTGATTTTGAGACGTTCGCTTTGCTATAAAGTTAATACACTATACAGAAATGATATTTACGTAAATAGTTTAAATATTGAAAATTTATTTTTTTGACATATTAGCGATGAACTGTTCTTAATTTTCATAGGGTTTTAAAAACTAAAATGCTTTAGCTTAAATAATTTTTATAACAATTTTCAGAGATTTTTGTAGTTTCAAGTAGATACCTGCAAAATCTTTTTTTCTACTAACTCAATTGGAAATCAGTTATTCTATGGTATTTTAAAACAAAAAGAAATTATTGAAAAACATAATATTTTTATCCTGTAGATTGTTGTGAAGTTTATTCCTTGAACTATGATGCACTAACATTTCATACAAAAATAATTGATAGAAACAGGTAATATTAAAGTTTTAATGAAAATTGTGATTCCGGGCGGAATGAGCCGACTTTATGGAGCGCGATGAGAGGCTATTGTCCTGCTTGTAATAACCTCTTTATGGAGCTGGCGAAAAAGTTTTTGTTCGGAAGGGTTGAGTTGTTTGAAGTGCAGATTCTGAAAATGGGTAAAGATTTAAAGAACAGTTGCAATGATGGGAACTTACAAAAGATAAAATTACATTTTTGGTTATAAGAGTCTATGGATGCTTCTGTAAAATCTGTTTCGAAAGAAAATTCTAGAGCTTGAAATGAGAAAAATTGAACTATAGAAGGAAAAGATTTAATAAATCGACCACTAATTGAATTCATACTTTCAAACATTTATAAATCTCTTCCTATAAGTAATACGCCTTACAAAATTATTTAGTAAATATTTTGTCGTGATACTCATTTCTATTTTCAGAAGACTTTATATAATCATTTATGTATAGAAAAAACATCAAAAATAGTTTTGTATTATCAAAAAATAAAAAATTGTCAAGATGCCTCATCTGGCCCACATCATGCGGCGAGATGAGACTTGTGAACAATTTATAATGTTCATATTTTATCCCAATTAATATTTTTGATCATTTTTTTATGGAATTGATACATGACGTTTTATAGAATGTATTAAAGCACTTGAACTAAAAAAAAATTATTATAAATTCCAAATATTCCACTGTAAGTGATGACTATGCTCATCTTGCCCGATCTCCCCTAATAATAATAAATGGAACGAATTCCGCCAGCACTTTGAAATACAAAATTTACAGTTTTCTGGTCAAGCAATATAATATAGAATCCAAGTAGTCGAAGGAAGTTAAATTAGTTATTTAAACTACAAATTTAGAAAACAAAGAAATGCATAATTCCATAACCAAATAAAATGTTCAATCTTTGAAAATGCTGATTTTGTTTCGTTCACATTAGCTATGAAAAATATGTTTTTCGTTAACTCGATTCGAATTGAAAACTTCTGTTTCGACAGTTAAATTATCTTATAAAATTTTCTAAACTAGAGTTCTAGCTCAAAAACTATTGACAAGAATTTTTATTGACCAAAGAGATCTTTTCAGTTCTAAATAGATATCTGAAAAACACTTTTTTCTCTACTAATTCTATTGAAAAATCTAAAAATAATGTGATAAGTTTCTTCAAAACCTTCAAATATATAGAGCTTTTCAACTTTTTTTTAATGTTTTACCGAAAATTGAGGTTACCGAGTAAAATATTCAAAAATTTTTAGGATGAATAATAAACTAAACATTGAAATGCTCAAAACATATCAATCCGGTGGATAGTGACAATTTTTTAAGAAAATTGTGCAAATCGTGTCACAAGCGATTCCATTTTTAGAACGCAAAACTGTCTATCTCAAAGAGATATACGAATTTTCTTGTTAATATTTTGTAATGAGACGCACAGATTTGGTTTAACTGTGAAAAATGTAATTACAAATATTTTAATCATCGATTTTCCGATCAAACAATGCAAGATGCGAGAAAAAATTGCCAAGAAAAATTTTGTATCTGAATAAGATCTACAAAGTCTTTTCAACGTTACTTTTCAATAAGACAAAATGACTCAAAAATCTCATACTCATTGTTGTTCAAAAACCTGGTGGGCTTTTGAATGACTTGAAATTGCTGAACTTATTACATTCGAAATTTGAAAGTTAAATCTGCTGTCAACTTTAAATTTATTTAGAATTGTTAATTTATTTGTGATTTTTATGGTGGCGAAATATTTCATAATCTGACAAATACCAGCAAATAGCCGTTAGGGGAGCGGCGGCGAATGCGGCGCATATAAAGGAAAATGTACGATTAAAATTCAAATATAAAGTAAAATATTGTAATAAGATATATTCTGTTTAGGCTAATATCTTACCAATGCTATATACATGGAGATAATTCAATTGCAGTTCATTAAAACAGTTAATTAATGTGTTTTCCAAAAAAAGCATCTGCGTCAAGTTGTCCTACCTTGTTTGGTAATGTGGCGCGTTCCGATTTCAGTTCATAATTATTAAATAAAAAACAAATTATGAAGAAAAATTAGTAAAATTTAATGAAAATAAGATAAATGTATTCACGTTTAATATTATTGACATAATTGAGGGATTATATCTGCCCAAATTTCAAGAAAAAATGTTTTTTAACAGTACAGATTGTCTCACAATAATTTGAGTACTAAAAATGTTGTATTTTAAGATAAGCTTACAGACGTTGTATAAACAATAGATCAAAATTATAGTAATAATAAGTAAAATTTATTCTTTTCCAAAACAGTTATAATGATTCAACATTCGAATAATATCACTATTCACTATTGTAAACCCTCTAAATATTTATTCTGTCAGAACAAACCTAACTCGAAAACTGGTGAAACGATTTCAAAATACAATTATTCTAAAACAACTCTAAAATACACGATAATAATTAGGATAAAACTTTTTTATGCATATTAGAAACGAAATGTTATTACTTTGAGTAAATATTTCTTACCTTCTAACCAAGAACCGGCACTTTATTTCTACAAAATTCCCCGAGCAAAACAAACCACAAACTTGTGCGCCAAGTTACCTGCCGATTTTAGTCCCTAATGCGCCATATTAGTCGCATGTGAAAAGTATTTAATACAGATTTTTTACATAAAAGTTTAATAATTTTAATCAAAATGTTGAACTTTAAAGCATTCAAGAAACTCGAAACAGAATATTCCCAAAAAATTGTATAAGTTTACACGTAACTTCTGTAATTTTTTACTTGTTTTTAGCTACTCTGACAATACAAGCGAAATAACCAAAACTAACTTTTCGTCATAAAAATCAGGCAATTAATTTAATTATCCCAATTTTTTAATAATTTAAGGTTGAAAACATATATACATGTAATGAAACTACCTCCACAAGCAGAAAATGCGTTAATATTCGAAAACTCGAATGCGCCACATTAGCCACCGCGCCACATTCGCCGCCGCTCCCCTAATTCTTTAATTTCGAAGAATTCAGAAAAATTCAAAAGATTTTTTTGTTCGAGAAATGTAACGAGTTATCACCGTTACAGAAGAAAGGGAGAAAATTCAATGAAGAGAAATTTAGATCAGTAAAGAAAAATTTCGGTCTTAAAAAAGATTCGATGGAATATTAGAAGCAAAATGGAGAACTAGAAAAGTAATAGAAATTATGACAAAGAACAACAAACTAAAATGTTCTATAGAGATTATTAATTATCAATATGAAGTTTTGGTAGAAAAGGATAAAAATTTCAAAAAGTCGATGGATTCTTCCAGTATATGGTTGGCTACAATTAAACAGAAATTTGATCATTGTAAATTGAATGAATAGGAGAAGGGGAGTAAGTACCCACTGATAGTGTTAACTCTTTCGAAATAAAGACGAGGAGCTGAAGAAGCTAAGAAATCTTTACTATCAGAATGTTCAATATTTGAAAATTACTTCTGACAATTTTAACAGTGAAAGAAGAATTTGAAGGTTTATGTAAACGAATTCTTTCCATGATTCCTCCAGAAGAGTTCTTCAAATCTATGCATAATAAACAAAATAATTATCTGAAGGAAGATATGAGGGAAAAGCAAATGATGATTGAGAAAGTGATTGAGATGGAAAACAAAATGGCTGAAGTGAAACAAGAATCGATTATCAAAGTTCAGCCAGACTTAAAAAAACATTTTCACAGTCTACCTTAAAATCCAGGCCACGTTTTAGTAAATAATGGAAAAAAAAGAATTGGCCGAACTGTGTTCGTAATTATTCAAGTAGATTCCATAGATATATCTACTGTTTTGTTTTATTAGCTTCAACGTCAGTTGGAACTATATGGAAAATTGTAAAACGATGACCACGTTAAAGTTACATAAACTTTTCATTCATATAAAATAAACGTGTTATTTACTCGAAACTATTAAGAAATGTCATTACTATATGAATAATTTTGCCCTTTCTAATGCAATCAAATTTTATACTTACAATGTGGTAATATTTAATAATCGCGCGCACAGCGCGCGTGTTCTTGGCGAGTTAATGAAGAAAATGATTATTATTTATAGTAAAAAATAAGATACTCGGGCTGTACAGAATAAATCTAGAGAGGATTAGTTCTCTTACGAACTATGTGCTTCAATGAACAGCATTAATTGACTGCACGTTGTGTGCTTAACCGATAATGACTTTTCAGTGTCAGATAAATTCTAGACCCAGATCGAATGCTGACCTAGTCCTCCTGCTCTGGAAAATCGATTGCTCACTACTGCAGTAATTTAATTGCACCAGAGATGCAATTGCATGTAATTAGAAGACGGGCTATAATTATATGTAATATAATTTGATTGTACAGCCCTGAAACAGTAATAATTCCCTTTAAACGTCACAAATCCCATCATTTACACTGACAGTAGCAGACATTTTGAAACAAAGAGCTTTAGTTTCAAAGTCAAACGAATTTCCAAGGTTATGGTATTTCGAGAAATTCAATTGATTTCAAGGGATTTGAGAGGATTTAATCAGGCAATCCTTTGAAATTCCTTGAAAATATTAATAATTTTTTATTTCTGCTGAAATCTAATTATTTTATCATTTATTTCACTTCTAGAATTTTGAAATTATTGGATTACAAAAGATTTCAAAAAATATTCAGGAATTTCAAGAGAATTGTAAGGAATCACTGCACTGCAATGCGAGGTATTTCAAAAGATTTTTGGGAATATAAAAGGAATCGATGAGATTTCGAGGGATTTCAAAACATTGCAAAAGCAGTTGCAGTTATTTAAACAAACATCACTTTTATTACGTTTCGAAAAAATTTCGTGGAATTTGAATAGGATTTCAAGGGACTTGTGAAAGCATTTCAAAACGAAATTCTTCGAAATTCTTCGAAATTGAGTAAAATTCCACAACTTCCTATGAAATTCCTTGATAATTTGTAGATATTTATTGAAATATCATAATTTCGTAATTTATTTGACTTCTAGAAGTTCTTAAGTATGGGAATATGATAGATTTCAACAAATTTCATGGGATATCAAAAAATTTGCAATGAAATGCTTTGAAAATCCTCGGAATTGCACCAGATCCAACAAAATCCTTTAAAATATGGGGTTTTCAAAGATGAAAAACAATATCAGGGAATTTTAGTGAAATTCGAAGTACTTCGTGGGATTTTGCGAAAGTGCAAGTCATTTCAAAATATTTTGCGAAATTTTAAGGATTTCGTCGAAATCTCAAAAATTTTGAGAATAGATAAAGAAAGCTTGATAAAAGAAACAGATTTTGAAGGATTTGTGAAAGAATTTTTTAATGAAATGCTTTTAAATATTTTTTGAAATCTCATAATTTTTTTATACATTTGACTCCTAGAAGTTATAAATTATGAGAATTTAACGGATTTTAATCAATGTCATGGGAGATCAAATATTTTAAGAAATTTTCTACGAAACCCTTAGAAAATCCTCGAAACTGATGAAGATCCCATCAATCTCCTTAAATTCATCGGCAATTTTTCAAATTTTTAATTATATTTCAAAATATATTAATCTCGAAATTTATTTGAATTCAAGACTTTTGAAGTTATGAGATTTCATAAGATAAAAATGAAATATCAAGGAATTTAAAGGAAAGTCGAAGTATTTCATGGGGTTTCGTAAAAGTGTGTTGTATTTAGAAGAACTTCACGGAATTTTAAGGGAATTCGAAGGATTTCATTAGATTACGCGGAATTTTGATCGATTTTCAATAATATAAAAAATGTAATGGAATTCAACAAAAAATTAAATGTATTTTGCAGAGGGATGTAACGAAATCCTTCAATTTTGAAAGGATTTCAGAACGGAATGCTTCACAATTTCTTAAAATTAAGTAAAATTCCTTAACATCCTTTGAAATTTCTTGCTCAATTTCTATTCCTAAAAATTTCGCGAAATCGCATAAAATCCTAAAAAATGCTTATACAATTTTTCCAAAATTATTAAGGAATTTTGCGATTTTTTGGGCATTGCGGAATTTCGAGGCATTTGAAAAGGATTTTGGGGCTTCTAAAGGAATTTATGACATTTCAGGAAATCTCGAAGCATTACAAACGCTTGAAGCACTTGAAATAATTTCAAAGGGTTTCACAGAACTTTTGAGTCGTCTTAATAGATTGCTTAAAACTTAATGCAATTTGTGAATATTTCTAAGCATTTTAAAGGATTTCGAAATGAAAAAATTGACTAAATTTCTGCATAAATTCAAGGGATCTCGAAGAATTTCAAGATATTCTAAAAGATATCTCGGGATTTCATCGTATTTCAAAGATTTTGCAGGACTTTCGAAATATTTCAAGAGGCTTCACAACAATATGGCAGATTGCAATAAATTATAAGAAATTTAAAGGTGTTTTAAAATATTTTCAGATACGTGAGATGTTGAAATGTTCCTCAGTGTGTCAAAAAGCACACACAAAAAAACACAAAAATTGTTCAAAAGTTGAATTTTCAACGGATTATGATACATTTTTTTAATGAACGCGTGAGGCTTTAAAGTATAACAAAGAACGTGCAACTGTTAATATGTAAGTTATTTTAGCCAAAGCGACATTCATTGTTCAATAACGAAAACTTTTTATTTAACTTTCAAAGTTTGCTACTATTTCAAAGGTTTTCAAACTCAATTACTCAACATATGATTACAATCAATCTTGATTAATAAGTCTTGATAAATAGGCTCAATTTTTTGTTAGAAAAATGACAATGACTTTCAAATTACTTGTTATTACACTTAGTAATTTGACTGAAGTTTTTATGTATTAAAATAATTCTCATAAACAAATGCCCATGTTTATCATTTTCCTATGAATAGATATGTTACAATTGTTTCTACAGCATCGATTCGAAATGTCTTTTTAGTGACTTCTTGCTATCATATTTTTTGAATTAACAATTACTGTTGATCATTTAAAGAGCTTTTATAAAACAATGCAAATTTAAATCATTTTTATGTAAATCGTCTAATTTTTGTGAAAGAATAAACTAAAAATGTCATACTAATGACTTCTCGATGTCATATTTTTTAAATTGACAGCAAATTTTAATTATTTAAACGATTCTTATAAACCAATGTATGAGCTTGAAAATATAGATGCACGATTTGTGCAATCTCTCAGGTGAAATTTCATAACTGTAGTTTAAAAGCAAACGGTTTAGTTTGAAAATGGCAAAAGCTACAACCCTCTGATCAGAAGAAAAAAGATGTATGAGAGAGATATCTGGATAAGGATCAAATTCTCAAAATTCTGTTTGTAACGATTTCAAGCAATTTTGGACACTATTTATCGATTTATCGAATAATCATTTCTTTGTCCATTTGAAAAAAAATCAATTTTGAAGATATAATAATGGCAACTGGATGAGGACTATTTGCTTTTTCAGCTCTGGAACACAGGGAGTTGAAAAAAATGCTCTCACTTCCTGAAATATTAAAAATAATGGCCACATGCTTCTATTATTTTACGTAAATTTCCCACCATGCAGTATAGAAATCATGTTATTTTTGGTCCTTATCCAGCTGTCTTTCTCATACATGTTCATAAATTCTTCAATTCCAGCGCGAACATTTCTCAAAATTTTGTCATATCAAAAAATACATATATTGCGTATATTTAACAGGCCCGAAAAAGTCAGTAGGTAAAAAAATAAGCAAATTCTAAATTTGTGTGATGGAAAACTGGACGATATTTTTTGCTTCATACAACTCATGTCAGAGATCATTCTTTCACATTTTCAATGTGGGACATTTCAATCTTCTTTTGAAAAACATGTTTCTATAATTTTATCCAAATTTTATATTTGAATACCTATCGTAAAAAAATATTTTGTATCCATCCTGTGAAACTTTCTTGATGGTCCTTATTCAGTTATCTTTCTCATGTCTTCAATTAAATTTGAATGATAAAAGTGCACTTATAATTCTGGTCTAAGCGCCCACATAAAATCATTTTAAAAACATGAAAATGTTTTGAAATACCCTGAAATGCCTCGAAATTCCCAAAAATATTCTCACTACGTATTTTGGAATCAAAAGAAATTCCTTTAAATTCCATCAAATACTTTTAATCACCTTTAAGTTATCGAACTAAAAACAATATCGAAAAGATTATTGTAAGACAAGTCAGTGACTTAAATTATTTATAATCTATTGACATCTACTATGCATGTCTCAACTTCTGTGAAATTCTTTGAAATATTTTGAATTGTCGCAACGTTTCATGAAATACTTTGAAATCTCTTGAAATCTCGTAAACTCCTTTTAAAATGCCAAAAATCTTTTGAAATGCCTCGAAAATTCTCGAAGTTCTTTGATAATTTGTTTAAATTTCTTAAAATCACATGAAATTGCGAAGCTCTCGAAGGGAAATGAATTTCGAAATTATGGAATTTCAAGAGATTTAAAAAAGTGGAAAATTGTTTAGAATTTCAAAGGGAGATTTTGAGATTTTAAGCATTTACGATGAATTTCAATCGATTTCGTTTTCACATTCTTCGGAATCTTTGGATTACCTATGATTCTTTTAAATCTGTTAAAATTCCCCAATTAATTAACCAAAATAATGCTGTGGGGAAATTCACCTTTCTGGCTTGAAAATCCGGAAATCTGGTTGCATTTTTTTTCTTTGTTAACTGAAAAATCTTTTTAAGTTGGATAGTTGTCTTTTTGGTTTGAATGAATTTATCTATTTTGTTGAATATCACCTTCGTTTTGAATTCAACTGTTTTGTTAAAAATTCTTCTTTTCGGATAGTAAATTCGTCCCTTTTTATTGAAAATTCATTTTTAGGTATAAGAGATATATTTTTGGTTCAATTCAAAAAGTAGTATTATATTTCAAGTTGAGAATTTATCTCTTTTGATTTCGAAATAAAATCTTTCTTTGAAAATTGAAATATTTTGTCCGTTTCAAATACCTAGAAAATCTCAAGAAATCTCACTATATTGTTTGAAATCTATTAAAATTTCTTAACATTCTGTGAAATTCTTCGGCATTTCTTGAATTACCCAAACGTTTCATGCAATGCTTTGAAATCTTTTCAACTACTTTTAAACCCAACAAAATTTTTGAGGCGCCTTTAAAATCCTTCATGTTCATTGATAACATTGAAAAATTTTTGAAATCTCTTTTAATCACATAATTTCGAAACTCTAGAAGTAAAATGAATTTTAAAATTATGGAATTTCGAGAGATTTAAAAATGTATGAAAAATCGTCAAGGAATTTCAAAGGCTTTTATGAGATTTTGCATAATTTCGAGGAGTTTCAATCGGTTTCTTTTCAAAATCTATTGAAATCTTTGAATATCAGATGAATTCGTTCGAATGCTGTGAAAATCATTTTATCATTCAAATGAAAATAATGTCGTGGGAAAGCCCGCTGTCGATTAAAGCTTAATTAATGAATAAATTAAGCTCGCAGATTTCTCTACTTATACCTTGTACATATAATATGAACAATTTTACGTCTGACTGCCTGTACTAATTAGTGAAGCTGATAATTTGATGCTTTAAACCGTAGTTTAAGTTATTATTTTATACAACTTGATATCTTAAGCTCATTGAGAGGTGAGAAGTTTGTAGCGCTAGGTCACCATTAAGTGCTCTTTGCCGAAGCTTCGTGAAGGAAGCTAGAAGATGGGGAAATTAGCATTTAGAGCAGAATTTTCACATTGACTATTCAAGGAGATCGCTTACCACTACCGTCAAAGTGTGATTTTAAGAATCTTGACCGAATCCCCCTGATTCGCTTAAATCCAAGCAAGAAGAAATAACCCCTCTTATAATAAACGAGAAATAAAATTGACCATTTAAAAAACTTCCAGAGATTTTAAAACAGTCAGCGAAGAAGAATTAACGCCCAATGCAAGATTATGCTAAGGATATTGAAATTGAAAGACTTGGGACTCTTTAATGTACTCAGAATCTCCGGAGTTCAGATCATTTACATCTCTTTCAAATTGCACGGTTCCGAAGATTGCTTCAGGGAAGTTGATTGAAGTTTTAATTGGTCATCCGCAGGTCTTTATTTAATTAAAAATCTTCAAGAGGTATACTATATATGTCATTAAATTACATTTTCCAGACTTTATAGCCCAGCATGTTCTCAGAACAGATAAGCAGATTTTTTACGAAAGTAAGGAAATATTAGGAGAGTCATTTATTTTGAATAAAAGTAATGTATAGGCACCATAACGAACGCAATATGAGAAGCTCAATATATCAACTAGAAATATAATGTATTTTTATTAAAATACATTATATTTTCCAAAAAAAAAATTAATTTTTTACCAAAAGATATGAATTTTCAACGAATAACTTTATTTGCAACCAAATAAGATGATTTTGAGAAAAAAGTTAAATTTGAAGAATAAAAAATCCATTTAAGCCGAAAAATTTGCATTAACAACTGAATAGTTGAACCTTCAAGCAAAAGAAACGAATTTTCAACAAAGTAGTTGAATATCTAACAAAATAGAGGAATTTCCAATGTACCAAATGATTATCGAACCTACCAAATGATTATTCAACCAAACCGTTGAATTTTTAGATGAAGAAGAATAAAGTTAACTGAAAACAGTGGCATTTCCAACAAACAAGATGAATTTTCAACAAAGAAAGATTTTCCAGTCAAGTGAGAAAAGTAATCATAACCAATTTGTTGACCTCTTAAGCCAGAAAGACGAATTAGCTACAAAAAGTCGAATTTTCAAACCAAAAATATTGAACTCATTCGAAACGTTAGTTTTCAACCAAATAGTTAAAGTTTTAACCAAAAGAATCGCATTTTCAACTCAAAAAGACAAGTTTTCTACAAAGCAGTTAAATTTTCAAGGACAAAAAGATGAATCTTCAATTAATAAAATTAATTTTTAATGAAGTAATACAAATTTTTACGAAGGTGTCGGATTTTCAACCCAGAAGATTATTTTTTGTACAGAAAAGACGAATTTTCAACGTAAAACTATCAACTTCCAACAAAAGATGGAATATTGAAATTTTAAGTTGAAACAATCAATTCTCATCCAAAACAGTAACGAATTTCCAAAAAAGTAGTTTAAATTTCAACGCAAGTTTAATTTTTAAATGAAAACGATAAATTTTCAAACAAAAATGGAAAACTTAAAATTCAGTTAGGAACATTAATTTTTAAAAATTCATTTTTAAGAAAATAGTTAAATCCTCAACCAATGAAATAAATTTTTAACAATATAGTTTACCTTTAAACTGCGTAGTTGGAATTTTAATGAAAAAGAATGACTTTGTATTAAAACTGTTGAATTTTCAACCAAAGAATAAAATTTTCAAACAAAAACTTCATTATAGACTTTTAAATTGAAGGAATTAACTTTCAACTAAAAATAATTGGACTTGCCTTTTTAGTTCTATTAATTCAGTTTTCATTTAAGCAAAAAAATGAAGAAAGGAGAAGTTCCTTGAAAACAGAGGAAAAAGACGAATTCTTTAAAAAAGGGAAAGAGACGAGAAAAGGAGAAAGACTATAAAGTCTCCTATTTCGAATTGAAAATAAGTAAATTAGATGAATAATTCAAATATCCAGAAAGGGTATAATTGATCTTTTCCACTATTGATTCTGCTTGATCAGTAATTTCATTACTGCAAGACAAACAGCCAAAGAAGAATCGGCGAGAGAGCCATATTCTACTTTAATTGTCCCGAGGGTTTTCAGCAACCATAGACATTGCTAGTTCACGAAAGTTTGAGCCAGATTTACGATATGAAAGAAAAACAAATGGATGATTTACGAGAGTGAAATCGCATTTCCAGGAGGATCTAGAAGTGTAAAGCAAATTCGCTTTAATCCTCCAAGAAGAAAATTGTTGCCTTAGCTAGGAAACAAAAATTGAATCAATAAAAAGGATCAATTTGTATTAAAAAAATGGAAAGGTTAAATTTTCATTGAAGAAAATTAATTTTTCACTAAAAATATTAATTTTCAACAAATAGTTCAACCTTTAACCAAAAAATCGAATTTTTAATGAAATAGTTCGAATTTTAATCATAATCGTTGATTGATCAACCACAATAATAACATTTTCAACCCAAAAAGACGAATTTTCAATAAAAAATTTTGATTTTCAATTAAACTGTTGAATTTTCAACTGCAAATGATCAATTTTCAACAAAAAATGCAATACTTGAATGTGCAGATCAAAAAAGTAATGTTCAGCTAAAAATAAAACTAATTTCGAACAAAATAGTAAATTTTTCAATCAAAGAAAACTCCTCAAGGGTTTGCACTTTAATCATCCCACGAAGAAAATTGTTATCTTGGCTAGCAAACAAAAATGGGTCCTCTCAGAGAAGCTTCTTAAACCCAAGGAAAATCCCTCGTGTGAAATTACGAACGTAACCTGAATCGCAGTTGAATTTGGACTTTCTTTTTTACAGAATTCCTCTATTTTCCCTGTTTACAAGAAACTCCCCCTTTTCCCTCTTTTATCGGTTTTTAGCTCCAATGCGAATTAAATTAGTAGAGCCTAATATGAAAATTCAACTATTTTTCATTGAAGGTTTATTCCTTTTAATTGAAAAGTCTATTATTATATTTTTTATAATAATTTTTATTATATGGTTGAAAATTCCACAATTTTGATGAAAATCATCATTTTTGCTTGCAATTTAAACTGTTTTGTTGAAATTTTCTACAGAAATCGACTATAAAATTTTTGGTTTAGAATTCATCTCTTTTGGTTGAGAATCTAATTATTTTGTTGAAAAGTCAACTATTTGGTTGCAAGTTAAACTACTCTATAAAAAAAGGAATGATTTTGGTTGAAGATTCATCTTTTTCTGGAAATTAACTTCTTTGCTAAAAATTCATATTTTTGGATTACAAATTTTTCGTAAGTTATCTTTTTCGGTTGAATATCTTTATTGCTTCAAAATTCGAATAACTTGGTTGAATGTTGAACTACTTTTTCCGAAGTTGAACTACATTGTTAAAAGTTGAACTACTTGGTTGAAAATTAATTTTTTTTGTCTGAAGATACATATAAGGAAGCAAAATTTTCATAAAATGAGCTTAAATAGATACACTTAAGTCAATAAATATATTTATAGCGTTATTTTCCCTGTTTTGAAAGATTTTTCGGTTGTGAAGTCTATGAGTTTCATCGGTATCTTTTCACTCTGCGACAGGTGCGTCCCACCGGATGTGAGAAATAAATAAATGACGAGCTATTCCCGTGGGTGGGGTAGGAACAGTTCCAGTGCAGATAGCAAAAGAGTTATAAGCTCCGTGGGAGGAAAGCGAGGTGGTTTAAGTTCCTTTCTAACATTGCAACTCTGTAATTTTTACTAATCTTCTCCCTACCCCCCATCTCATCAACCCGTTCAAGAAGTTAAGATTAATTTAGTGTCTTTGTGCTGAGACGGTTATTCGACTCTATTCTCCAGCCATCTAGCTCGGACGAAATGAAGCCCGTTTGTTAATTAACGCCTTCACTTCCGTTCTTACAAAGCCTGACGACATTATCTTTTACTGTCATCAAACACTGTTTGTATTATTTCATACTCAAAGGGCCTCAACATTAACGTAAATAGAACGAAAATAATGATGTTTGAAGGAAAAGGTGTGAAAACAATGTGCAACATTGTCCTAATTAATGAAAGACTAGAAGAAGTTGATAAGTACATATATCTAGGTAGCCTATTCACTAGTGACGGAAAGATAGATGGGGAGCGAGAAATGAAATAATCCTGAATGAAAGATGAAGTCTAACCGTACAAGTGTATAAAGGTCAAGTAAAAGGCAGTATCCCCAGGGGCAGACCGCGGAATGAATGGTTAGAATGTGTGAATGAGACCTTTATCCGAAAAGACATAAGAGGTCATAACGACAGACGAACTTGCATAAAAAAATGCATGGACGTGAAAGCAGCTAGAGAAGTATGCCAGGACAGAAAAGTGTCGCGACAAATAGGTTATAAAAAGAATGTGAGTAGAGCAAATTACGCCTGAAACAAAAGACCTTGGATATTGATGGGCCCGAGTGGGGAACCTCACATAACAACATTGTGAAGCTCCTCACTTGAGACGATCACTAGAGAGATTGATCAGCAACCTGAGTAGGAGCAGTGTTGCGGAACGAACGTTTTATTTGAATAAATAACACAAAAATTCTAGATCAATTTAAAAAATCTGGATTATCGTTTAACTAGTCTGGCGGATAGTCAACATTTTTGTAGTGGAATGTGAAAAGCAATTATATTGTTTCCTCGTAGAGGGAGGCTTGTAATGATCTGAATTTTCAAATCTACTCACATATTTCAAGCCAAAAAGAGAATTTTTTTACAAAAAAGATTACTTTTTAACCTGATGGTCAACTTTTCGACAAAATAGTTGCATTTTTAACCGAATAGTTAACTTTTGAACCTACAATGTTTGATTTTCAAATGAATAGTTAAAATTTCAGCAGTAACAAAATTAATTATCAAACAAACTCAGCTGCATTTGCAACCAAATAGTTGACTGTTCAACCTACAATTTTAGATTTTCAAATGAATAGTTCAACTTTCAGCAGCAAAAAAAAATTAATTATCAAGCAAACAAAGCTGCATTTCCAACTGAATAGTTAAATTTTTCACCAGATAGTTGAATTTTCAATCAACTAGATGATTTTAAAACAACAAGGATTACACTGCAACCAAAAAGTTTACATTTTTAACCAAACAGTTGCATTTTTAACCCAAAAAGATAAAATTTCTACCAAAAGAAATAAACCCTTAAACCAAAAAAGACGAATATTTGACCAAAAGAATTTGCCAATCAAGAGAGAAAAAAGTTGTCAACAAAATTGTTAAATTTTCATGCCAAAAACGGAAATTTTCTACAAAACGGTTGAATCTTCATTACAAAAATATAAATTTAAAACAAAATGTTAATTTTCAAACAAACAGTTGAATTTTTTTCGAAAATAATAGAATTTCCTACCCAAAAAGATCAGTTTTGTACGAAACAGTTGATTTTTTTTTCTTTCTCCACCAAATAGTTGAAATTTCAACTAGAAACGATCAATATTTAAAAAAAAACGGAACGTTTCATTTTTCAGTTCAGAAGGTTAATTTTTAGCGGAAAACCTAATTTTTAAGAAAATAGTTACATTTACAATCAAAGATATGAATTTTTAATGAAGTAATTTAAATTTTAACCAAGTAGTTCAATTTTCCATCAAGAAGATTATTTTTTACCGAATAGACGAACCTTCAACAAAATACACGAATTTTCAACTAAAAACAATCAATTTTCAACAAAAAAGTTCATCTTTGTCAACGGTAGTTCATTTTTTAACCAAAAAAGTAAATTCTCAACGAGAATTTTAATAGTTGAGTTTTCAGATAAGAACGATCAATTTTTAGCCATAAGTGGAGAAGTTAAATTTTCAGTTGAGAATATTGATTTTGAATCTCTCGGGCAGCTAGCCAGTCTTTCTTGAGTGAATTCTGCAACTCGTGTCACAAGCAATTATATTGCGTTCTCATTAAGGGAAGTTTGTGATTACCGAAATTCTTAAATCTACTATTTTGACATTTCGATAGGTGTAATTCGATCCCACAAGCTCGAAAATGCAATTTTTTTAATGTTCCTGTGTGTGCGTGAAATTTTTTACTGTTTACAATGTCCCGAAAAGTGAAAAAACTGTAATTATGAAATTTAAATTAATTTTTGCTCGTATTGTTATTCAGGTGTAAAACGGTTTTGAGTTAGATCGGCCAATTAGGTGTGGTTTTTTTGACGTTTAGAAATTGGAAAAAAATGTGTCTTGATTATATGAGATAAGTTTTTTTTTTATTTGGAACATAACGGTACTGTATCTTTGATGATCTTTCGTAATCTATTATGAGCGAATAATAAAATTCCAAAAATTTGTCCACTTTCTTTATATAATGCAAACTTATTTATTATTTGAAATATAAGACTACTGTCACTTAAACAGCGGTTCGTTGGTACAAAACACATTGATTAACCTTTTGATGGTTTCTTTAATTTCTTTAATTTTGCAGCGCCTTTCTTGAATATGCACCCCCAAAAAAAGTTTTAAAGTTGGGGGCACCCGAATGTTTAAAAAATGGCATTTTCTGGTAAAAAGACGCAAGATATCCTGCCGACGGAAATTATTTACATGGTTGGCGTGAGCAGCACTAAAAATTACTGATGACTTTGAAATACGATAACTTGGTTGCAAATAAAGCGAGATATTTTTATATAGAAGGCAATAAAGCTAATTAAATTCTTCGTCCAATGGCCCCTAGTAGAGACATTTCCAACTTTTTCATAAGGATATATCATATGAAAGATTTTTTTTTTTCAAATTCAAGAACTTTTCGAATTTTATACCTTAATTTCAGCTAGCATCATTTCCCAAGAAAGTTATTGAAGAATATTTTTATTTACCCTGAATTTTCAAAAACTCGCTTGTGAAATGTCTTTTTGTATCATCAAATTGAAAATAAAGATCAGTCCCGCTAAAAGCTAGCATAGCATGAATACCTTGAAATTGACCATCATCGGACTTGAAAATAGTCACCACAGGACTTAAATTAAGCTCATGCAAATATTCTTTTAAATCCTCTAAGACGTAAGTCTCATACCCCTAAGGCCTAAGATAAAATTTAAGATTTTGAGACTACAATTCGGTCTAATGAAGGCTCAATTTTCGCCTAAAGAAACGTTTCACTTTTACGACAGTGTCTGAATTTTGGCCCTTTAAAAAAATGACCAAGTATGACCCGTTTTACAGGCTTGCACATCTAGGAAACTAACTTTAAGCCCAGAGTAAAAGTAAACCAGTCCTATTTTAAAGAATTTTTTTCTTTGTTCGGTTTTCAAATCTTTAACACTTATTATACAAGGCTTCTTTTGTACACATAAAAGACGAAGGAAAAGGTCTTGGAAAGAATATGAGATCATAACCACGGAGTCTCTGAAGGTTCTTCTGGGAGCGATTCAGTCTTATCGACGTTGCAAAAACCTTCATAAAAAGGAAGGTTTTCATTTTATGAAATTCATACACAAGTTTTTTATTCAATTTTTTTCTTGACTTTACTCATATATCAAAGTTACGAAATTCAAACTGAGTGAATTTTTTAATTATTTGAAAATAAAATACCTAAATTAAAAACCAATCGCAACCTCCATTTTGCGAGTTTAATTATGATGTTTTTGTCGAGAATTTTCTATTGCTTATAGCAAGCTGGTTTTTTGAATCGAGAAAAAAGGCTACCAGTCATTTTCCGGATTTTCGTAATTCGTAAGAATTCTTCAAGGTGGCCGAAATTTAAAAATTCGAACTCTTGAGACTAATTTTTTTTCATTTGAAGTAATCAAAACTGAACTCCAAATTGAAGCATTCAACCTGAAACCCTTTTAAATTTGAGACTTTTACAATTGAAGCTCAAACAACTTTCATTTCAAAATTTTTTGATTAAAACACTCAAAAATTTATACGTATACTATACAAGCTTTTAAGACATTCTAATTGGAGAATTTTCAAATTCATGCTAAAATAATTAAAAAAAATATTAATCCGCGCTATCATTTTGAATGCTTCAAATCAACGCTAATCCTCTCTTTCAAATTATATTAATGCAAATTAAAAAAAAAATGTTCTCTTACAATTCAATAAAAAATTTTTAACAAGTTCCCCCCGTCAATTCAATAAAACTGCTAAAAGAAGGCCGAGAAAAAATCAAAAACCAAAATGCTCTTCTTTCCAATTGCGTATGAATGTTCAAAATTTAAATTTAAAAAAAATTGCAAGTAAAAAATCTCCAATTTAACTTAATAGAAATGCTGAAAAATGGCCTCTTCCAATTCAGAAAAAATAACCAAAGTCGCCTCCCTTTCAACTCTATAAGAATCTTGATAATAATAAAACTTCCCACTTTCAATTAAAAAAAAAAAGATTGTGAATCGAAATTTTCTTCCTTCCAACTAAATACAAATGGCACACTCAAAAATAGGGCCTCTTTGAATTCAAAAAAATTGGAAACGAATTTTTTTTTTCGAACTCTATAAAAATCTTTAAAATATGGAATCTATTCCTGCCAATTTACCAAACATTGAATACTTCAGATTATCAATTTTTTAATTGGTATTCATATATCAAATTTCTACACTTTCACTTGGAAATTAAATATTTTTCAAATCCAACAAATAAAATATTAACGTTAAAAATTTTGATTTAGCGCTCTGAAATTTCGCCGATTCAAGGTTTCTTAGTTAAAAATATTAAGAATCAAATTTTTTAGTTTAGAATATTTGATTTATAATTCCTCATTTTAAACAAGCAGGCAAATACTGCTCATTATTGGAATATTGTTCTTTTTTAACTGAAAATTTTCAAATTAAATAAGTAAAAAATGAAACATTTTAAGCTAAAACAATATCTGAATTGAAAATAGTTTGTAAAGTTTTAATTGAACGTATAAGTTTGTATAACTATTAAGGCTTTCATACTGAAACAGTTCAATTTTTAACATTAAAATTGGTGAAATGTCACATTTTGAACAGATTTAAAATCGTCCCGTAAAATTAATTAGTATTTACTTCAAAAATTCAAACCTCAGTTTAATTTCAGAAATCGTAAATGGATTAATTTTCTCATTTGATCAAATTAAAATTATTTTTATCCAATCTTTTTAAATTTAAACACTTCTAATTTTTAGATCAGTCTATTCGTCTTCAAAACTGAATGATTTAAATTGAAAATGTACGCTCAAAAATAAAGACCTATAATGAAAAATTTGGAAAGTAAAGGATTTCAGAATTACGTTATTTCAAGCTGAACGATTTCATAATTGCAAAATTTAAAAATTGAACTTGACATTAAAAAAAGTTGAAATCGAACTTATTTTAAAGCACAATAAAATACGGTAATGATCTCTGAATAAGCTATATTTTATATCAAGAGTATTTCTGATTCAGAATTTAGAATTATTAAAAGTATATGGTTTAAGGTGATAGATTTTTTGTCACTATTTACCTGGGAACGACTTTATTCTTGCCGCGTATCGAGTTAGAGTTCTGAAACTTGTCTTATTATCTTCTTTAGAACTTTCGTCCTGAACTTCGGAGAGTTGATAAATTTGAAGAACTAACAAGAAATTTTCTGCAGTTGACAGAAAGTAAAGTATCGGAAAACCCGAAATTTTTGATACTTGTTATCCAGAAACGACAATCGCGTTCCCTGATGTCACCTTTCAATTAGAGGGTTCAGAATAATTCAAGTTTTTCAATTAAAAAATTAAAAATGAAGAATAAACGTAACCAAAATAAAAATTATTCATCTTTGATGAATGTTCACTGTTATTTGAGAAACGTCTGACAATATGAATGAAAATAAATCGCTTGAAAGAACCATACAATCTTTAGTTATATACGTAAGAGAGAAATCAAATACGTTTTATTGAAACGCAATATTGAAGGTATATTTTCAAATATCGTAGTATTTGTGAGTGAATAACTGAATACTGACTCGAGATATCACAATGTGTTTCAGTTCCTAGAACTACGAGAGTTCAATTGCTCGTGAAACTTTTTATGTCCATTTGAAGATTGGAAATACAGTAGTTCTAACTTTTGAGAGAGGAAAATTTGAATTTCTATTTTGAAAACTTGTTCCAGCCCTCCCGTTCTTCATCGCATTTTATCATGATAGGGAAATAAATTCCTTTTTAAGCAAATTAACGTATGGTTACCATATTTATACCAAAACTTGTAGATCTTTTTTGGTTGAGCAGCTTTTGTCACTTCATTTCTTTCGTCTCTTGTATCGTTTTTGCGCAAATTTAATCTACTTGTCCTATCCGAAAATTATTTATGAAAAATTGGTAGGCCTATTGAAAAGCGACACTTCTCCTCTAATGGCAGTTTTATTGTCGCGCGTTGTTTGGCTTAAAATGTAGATTTTTATTTTTTTGGGGGGAGATTTTGAAAATGCTATAACTTTAAAATTATGCTTTCAATCGAAAAGAGTAATCGCAATGGATTGCTCAAGATTCCGGGTACTACAAATAACCATTTACAGAATTCTTGAATCTTTAAAAAAATGATCTCAAAAATTTTGTGAATGCTCTTTTTGAAATTTCATCCACAATGACCGGCTGACGAACATATCCTTTCTTTTTACACCCTTATGGAGTGTGCAAAAGGGCAATTCAATCGAATGATTTCATCATACGTATATTGCTTATAGGCTACAACAACAACGAGGACAACGATATACACTGACGTTAAAGTTATTATTTCTGACTCAGGAGACCTCAAAACGTCGACATTTGATGCAATCCGCAGAAGTCATTTTTCACACAAAACCAACACCTCATTATGATGAGAATGTAAAAAGATTGATTTTCACCAAAATATGAAATACTGGTATCTCAACAGAAAAGATTTGATGCTTAAATCACAATATGCTGAATTCAACCAATAAAGACGAATTTTTAACAAAACGTTGTAACTTTTGAACCAGAGAGACGATTTTTCTATAAAACAGTAGTATTTCAAACCAAAAACAATCAATTCTTACCAAAAAAAGGCAATAGTTAAATTAGCTTTTCAAAAAATTTTGTTTCAACCAAAAAGATGGATCGTCAATTAAAAAAAATAATTTTTAAAAAGGTAGTTCAACTTTTAACGAAGTAGTTGAATTTTCAAGTAAGAAAATTAATTTCCTACCAACAAATAAAGCGAATGCTTAACAAAGTCATTATTTGCAATCAAGTAATTTAATTTTCAACCAGAGGAGATGAATCCTCAATGAAAAAAATGGTTGAATTTTGAACTAAAAACTATCAATTTTTAACAAAAAATAGAATAACTCATATTTCGAATAAATAATTAATTTTTCGACAAAAAAATACAATTTTTTACTGGAAGAGATAAATTCTGAAACAAGAATATAATAGTAGAATTTTCCATTAATAATAATGAACTTTTGACGAAAGATAGTTGGATTTTCTTATTGGGGGTTTAAGGGACCCTATTACATATTATAGAAATCTGCGTGGCATTGTCGTCAGAATTCCCAAAATCGTGATTTTTTGAGTTCGAATTTATCTAAATTGCTCATTCGTTGAAGAATAAGAGTCTTCAATTCTGCAAACTGATCGAATTTGAGATTTTCCACCAAATAGTTGAATCGTAAACAACAAACGGTGAATTTTCAGCTAAAAATGGAATAGTCAAATTTGCTATTCAAACAATTTATTTTTGACCATAGAGATGGATCTTCAGCTAATAAAATAAATGTTTAACACAGTATTCTCATTTTTGAGCAAGTAGTGAATTTTGCAATTGAAGAGATCATTTTTCTACCAAAAAAGATGAATTTATAACAAAATATATCAATTTTCTATAATATAGTTAAATTTTCAAGCAGAAATGGATTAATAACATTTTTTTTCAAGAAAGTTAGTTTTTAACGGAAAAAAACAACAAATTTTCAACGAAATGAATCTTTTGCCAAATACATAGTAGAATCTTAAACGAAATGAGATGAATTTTCAACAAAAAATAAAATAGTCTTTTTAATTAAGAAGAATTAAGTTTCAGCAAGAAATATTTTATGTAATACTTACTCTGAAACCTGTATCGTATTTTTTTCAGAATTTTCAAAATCGTTACGAGTACGATTTCGGACTTATCTGAATTTCTTATTCGTTTCAGAATGAAGGTAGTTTAATCTGCAAGCTAATCGAGTTTAAAATTTTCAATTTCTCTCAACTTTTGCTGGGTAAATTCATGGAAAGGTAGAGAAGAAAGCATAATATTACATTAAATGCTTTTTCCTGATTGTCAACTGACTAAACTTTTAATTATATTTTGTACGCATTCAAATATTGAGTAATGAACTCTCTTTATTAATAACAGTTGAATATTTGTACATAAAAATGAAATAGTGAGAAGTAGATACAAATAAAAATACGACTTATGAACAATTATTGGCATATACATTTATACAAATTATAACGATGGTTTTTATAGGCTATAGAGCAAGAAATGCTGCAATATTCAATCGACAAAGGAAGGTATTTTTCCTGATATGAAAAATATGAAATATTGCAATAAATAAATGAAATATGAAATAAATCCCTAAATTTATGGGTTTCGCATACCTAGGAATTAGGAAGACAGGTGTAAAACTTATTGTTTTTCTGGTTTCATACAAATGACATCAATGAAAAACAGTTGCGCACAAAAAGTGTATTTATTCAGTTTATGTGATTTTTATTTCACGATTGGGATCTATTGCACTGTTTAATTAGCATTTATTACATATGAACACATTCACAAGATGAGACCCTTGTGAAAAGGCAGAAAATCGCCAAATCGTCTAATAAATCGATCAGATATCGCATATGACATTGAAAGGAACGTTTTGTGAGTAGTAAAAAATTCTAAAGTAGGTAAATTCAAATAATATTAACATTTGAAGTATCTAAATTGAATTGAATCAGAGTGGCCGCAAGTCAGGGAAAACGTTGAAGTCAGGGACCTTAAAAAAAAATTCCAAATGTCAGGAAATTACTGAATTCAGGTCTATGCCTATTTTCGAATTTTAATAAGTTCTTTTGAAACATTTTAGGATATTCTAAAAAAACAAGACATTTTTTTATGATTTCCATACTCTGAAGGGATTCCAAAGAATTTGAAATATTTCATGGTATTTTTAGAAATTTCAAGTAAATTTCAGAATATTTCAATGATTTCACAGGATGTCAAAATATTTCAAAGGATTTAAAATATTTTATGATATTTCTAAAGATTCCCAAAAAATGGTTAAAAGAGCTCAATACGTTGATGAGATTCAAAAGGATTTGAAAGATTTTTAAGAATTCTAAGGAATTTTTTGAATAGTTCAATACTTTGGAGGAATTTAAAAGGATTGCAAAGAATTTAGAGGATTCAAAAAAATTTAAAGGAATTTCTCAAAGTTTTTAAAGATTGATTTTAATAATTTGAAGGGATTTCAAATGATTTAAAGGATTTTACGGTATTTTTGAAAATCAGAAAGCATTTTAAAGAGTTCACAAAATTTCAAGAGATATCAAAATAATTTAAGGATTTCGAATATCGTATATTTTAATGCACTTCAAAGAAATTATTAACAAGAAGTGAAGGATTCCTTAGGAATTCAAATTTTTTCAAACATTTCAAGATATTATCAAGGATTTTTAAGAGTTTCAAGTATTCTAGGATATTTCAAAAGATTTCGCGAAATTTTCAATTGATTTAAATAATTTGAAGAGATTTTGAACAATTTCTAAGACATTAGGGTATTTTCTTTATTTTAAGAAGTTTTCTAGAGCTTTAAAAAAATTGTTAGTGATTCCGACAGATTATGAGTAGATTACAAGTATCTCAGAGAAGTTTAAAAGAATTCAAAGCATTGTCAAGGGCTTCGAACAGTTTCAAGAGATTTCAAAGGATTTCATTTATTTTAGAGAATTTTGAAAGATTCTAAAACATTTTCAAGAGATTGAAAATTTTTAAAGGTATTTCCAACATGGATTTTGAAAACCCTCAGGAATTTTAATAAATTTTCCAGAATTTCAGGAAATATCGGATTTCATAGAATTTCACAATATTTTATAATATTTCAATGGATTCCAAAGAATGTATTTACAAGAAGTGGGGCATTTCGTAGAGTTTCATAAGTTTACAGAGATTTTTAAATGTTTTTTGTAATTCTCTTAAATTCATTCGGAATTCTATTATATTCTTATCAATTTAATCAAAATTCTCTTGAATTCCTTTAAATTCTTTTGAATTCTATTGAATTTTTTAAAAAGTTTACTTCATGTCTTCTAAATTCATTCAATTCTGCTCAATTCAATAGATTACTTCTTAGTTTCTAAGCTCATTTCAAACATCCTAAATTCAATGAATTTTTTCAAATTTTTAAACTGTTTGCAATTCACTTTCATTTTTTCATACCCCTTCGAATTTTTATGAATCTCATCGAATTCTTTTCACTTTCCTTCAATTTCTCTAGATTTACTTGAAATTTACAGAAATCAATAGAATTTTGCCATTTTTTCAACTGATTTGAATTTCTTTGAATTTAACTAGAAATTTTATGAACTCTTATTGATCAAATTCTTTTGAATTTTTTTGAATTTGAAAGAAGACTCGTTACTTTTAGTCACTTTTTGGGTTAGAAATTAGTCTCTTTTTTGGTTTGAAAAGCCGACTCTTTATTTTTTTTATGTAAATTAGTCTGTGGCAGTACTGGGAATGATAAATTAAAAATTGTTTTATTCCATTTACAAAAGATTCCATATTAAAAATGTTAAAAGATTAGAATTTGGTCCTCAATTATTACTCACAGCGAAAAATGAGAAATTGGTCAGGGACAATTCAAGGAAAAATTAGGAAATTGTGAAAATAAAGTTTTGCGGCCACCTTGATCAAATAAATTCATTCACCTTTTGAAAGGTTCGTCCACCAATGAAATTGTTCCCTAATAAAAAAAATCAAGGCAAATGACTTTCACATTCGTTTTTCACGAATTGGAAGCATTTTTCTACGCATTTTAGATCTAATTTGAAACCGGAAGTCGCAAGAGCAAAAGATAACATGTGTCATTCGAAAGAATCGGGACGAATGAGAACTTATTTCTAAATAAAACTTTATAAAAATATATCAACAAATGTCAAATATATCTCTAACAGTATTACTGTGTAATTCGACGCGCGGCACATGGCAACCTCTGAATTTACAGTTTTCTATATACATGTTACAAACCTACTTACCTAAGATCATATACAACAATTTGTTAATTACCTATCTTCCAAATAACTTCACATTGTACGAGTAATAGTTTCTTCACGCGAAGCATGTAGAGTTTTTTTTTAAAACTATATTTTGACGTCTTCATTCCATACCGCTCCTCGTCGCGTTTAGGCGGTGTACCGCTCCACGTCGTGTTTAGGCGGTGTACCGGTAAGATGGAGGATCGGTATGAAATGGAGGCGTTGACATAATTCGGGAAATTATAAACCGCAAAATAACATTTCCTCGTAGATTATTCTCAAAATTGTGAAATTATGCATTGCATTCAACGTACAATTTCACAGACGGATATTTCTCTTACTTTTTGTTATTAACATTTTTACCATTGTCTGAGCAATTTATCCAATTTAAATAACACAAAGGGTTTGCGAAAAGTTGATGAATAAATTATTCCACGCTGAAAGTTTCTTTCTTACTAGAACTGAAGTTCGAAAGCATTAACCTAGATTTCTTTTGTTGCTCGATAAATTACAACATTTTTCTGTAGCTATAACTTTTTTTATACTTTTCTTTGAATGAAAGCTTTGATGTATTGAAACACAAGAGAAACCGATATTTTATTCCATTGATCAAAGAACCGTCCGTGTGTATCGCAATTTTGAGATTCTTGAGCATAAAATGCCTTTGCAGAATTATGGAGACCCGAATTATGTAAATTTTATACATTATTTTCAATGCACAATGTAGGAAGAATTCGATGAAAAATTTATTATCCTACTTTCTTCGTCTTTCACTATTTCTCTCTCTCTCTCTCTCTCTTACACACTCTTTATTATCCTACCTGATAATACAAATTCAACTTTCGCTCTACATACAAATTATCTATACAATTATTTACATCGCTTTAACAACATATTTCAAGTATGACAATATATGTAGCAATATTCTTAAGACAAGCCCGGCGTCATATTATCTAGTTTTATATTCTCTCACATATTTTTACACAGATGCATCAAAATTAAGATTTTTGAAATTCGGTATTCTTTACAAGAATTTATTTTTACAATAGATTTACAGAAAAAACAGAGTGTTATCTCTACACTGATTTCCGAGTAATATTTACCTGCAACAAAAATCACCTTCTCGTGGCAGAATTTACGTACCTCATTGGGTGTGGTTATAGGGTGGTCTAAAAATGCATTAGAATTTTTTTTCTCGAATTTTCATGCATATCGACCCAGAATTTGTTTGAATTTGTATTTCCCATAAAAAAGAAGTTTTTGTGAATTTTATACAGAATCGTCAATATTGGTTGAATCGAGTCGAAACTCCACATTTCTCTTCAAAATTAGCTGAATGAAACAATAAGTAATTAATTTTGAATATCAACCCCATTTTCACAGAAGGTAGTTAGAAACGAGAATAAATTGTATAAACAATAATTTTTTTTTAACTTGCATTAATTATCATTTCACTAAGTAATAGTAATTTTTGTTTTCAACGCGTTCATTTTTTGTGGATTTCAAAAAATTTGGGGGCGATATGCATAAAAATTCAAGAAAGAAAAATTTGGACCACCCTAGTGTTCTCCAAATCCAAATCTTCTTCTGTTTTGATGCAGAAAAATCAAATTTCCACACAATTCACAAAAAATCACTTCTGTTTTCTCTGCGTTTTGATTGAAACATGTAAGAGTGAGTATTATAAACTATTCTGTAAAATGCATCCTTAATCTTGATTGCATGGAGTGTTTTTTTTTCCTTTCTAAAAATAAAGGCCGAAAGGTTTTTTGCCATTCACCAATGCATATTTTACAAGATGAGATTATAGGATAGAAATATTTCCAAAAGTCTGTCTCTAGGTAAGGGTCTGCAGAAAAAATTATCTTTGAATTCCAAAATGCATGATCATTTGATGAAAATATCTTACAGAATAAAAGTTTCTTTCAACCGTAATAATTTCAAATAGGGCATGGAGTCAGGGCTCAAGTCACAGAATTATTTTCCACTTAAAAATGCGGTTTTTCAAGAAGAAAAATATGATAATAAGCATCATACTGATTTGACGAACCAATTTTTCTGAAAAAAATTCTGAGTTTTTATATATAAAAAATGGAAAACGTTAATTATCCAAAAATGTTCAATATTTTTGTTAAAAGTTTAATTTTTCAGGGTTATTGTAGGTATTTTATCTTTTTTTGTTTGATTCTGATAGAGTGAATTTGTTTGTCTGAAAAACGAAAATTCCCGTTTTTGTTCAATAAAAATGTTTCATGATACTTTTTTATATCTTGTATTATTTTCGAGATTTTTTCAAAAAAAATGTATAAAATCAGGCTAGTCGTTTCAATGGAGGAAAAAATCCCGGTTTTTCCCACTTCGCATAACATTTTCGCGGTTATTGAAATTGAAAAATTCGAACTCTTACAGCTGGAAATTTATTCATTTGAAATGAACTGGAAATGAAAGTGATCTGAACTGCAAATTAAAGCAGTCAAAGTGGAACTTTTTTCATGTCAAATTTAAAAATTGAATGAGGTGAAAATTCAATATTTTAGACTCGAACAATATTTGAATAGGATTTGAAATTGAATGAAAGCGTTTAATATTTGACCTGTTTATTTAAAATATAAATTAAATTTTCTAATTAAAAAATTAAATTAAATTAAAATTATAAATTGAACTTATTTTAAATTGAATTATATCTTCTGATATTAAACTTTCGATATTTCAAGTGACTGGATAGATTTTTTTTTCTAAAAAATTGTAGATCAAAAAATAAATTTACTGTCATTTTCCGGGTTTTCCAAGTCTCAAAAAATTCCCGATTATTTCTCGGTTTTCCGTTCCTAAAAATTTCCGTTTCTAAAAATTCTTCAAGATTTTTTTATTCTCAACAATGGAATTTTCTTGTGTCATTAAAAAATTTAAAAGGGCGTGATTGGGGAGTTTCAATAACTTTTTTGTGGAAGAATAATCAAGTTACAAAAAATGTAAGAGTACCGATTATTCAAAAAATACGCATTTCAAAGAAAAAATTTTAATGCAAATGTTGTTGAAACTTCTAAATAACGTTTTTCTCTGTTTTTTATGACAGCACACAATTATACTATTGAGACAAAATAAATTTCAAAGGATTGCATTTTTTTCCGCCAAATCTCGAAAACAACGCGAGATAAAAAAACTCTCAATTTGAATCCGTTACAGTTTTTACTAATTTAAATCGTTGATTGAAATTTAGCTATGTGTCAGTTACTTTCACTGACGAATTAGTAAGTCTTACTGATATGTCAGTGCAAAACAAAATATTCATAGATTAAATTCAGTCACTGATTGAAATAAGTAACAATTGTAATTGATTCAAATTTAGAGAGAACAGTATTCTTCGACTATTTTCACATCTTGTGTCGTTTTGGAAAAAAAAGGATTTTCCGTTCTTCAGACTTCTTCCGATAAATGAAACAGAGAACTCAAAGATTTGTAAATTTGTCTTAATTCCTTCGAATTATTTTGAATTCACCCTGAATTATTTGAAATTCCCTTGAAATTAACTGGATTCAGTGGATCTTTCTTGGATTTGCATTTCTTTTAAATTGACCCTGAAGATTTTTGAATTTACCTTGAATTCTTATGGAATTTATTAGATTTTTCTTCACTAATTCTATTCACTCTCATTTATCTAAATACAAGGAAATATGTTTGGATTAAAAAATGTTGATCTATTTACTTCAATTATTTTCAATCCATCTTGATTTCGTGTGAAGTTTATGGAAGTCTCTTCAATTCCATTGAATTCTTCTGAATTGACTGTTATTTTAATGAAATCAATTAAATATTTAGGGTTTTTGTTCAATTCCTTTTAATTCATTTTGAATTCATCCTGAATTACCATTCTTCTGAATACCCATAATTTCACCTAATTCAATTTTTATGAACTTCGTCAATTCTTCTCATTTCCCCTAAATTTATTTATTTTTTTAAATTTACCTAATTTCTGTTCAATTGGCCCAGAGTTTTCTTAAAAATTAGTCCCTTTGAGGGACTTTTTTCAGTTTAAATAGGTACTTTTTCAAAAGAATTTTTCTGAAAAGTTATCAAATGATTCGGTGATTTGACTATGAACTGTCTGCCCGATTTGAAATGAATTCGGTCTTTCATTTAACTTTTTCTGAGTGGCCATCAAATATTATAATTTCATCAAAAAAAATATATATATATACATATAATCCAGTATCTAGGTTGGCAAGGAGACATCTTTTATCTGCAGGTTTTTGCAAATCGTCGCACAAGACTTTCTTGAAATGTTTTCCCGATAAGACTTGATCCTTGAAAGAAACGAGGCGAATTAAATTAATTCGTAATACTGAGCTCGCACTTTAGAAAATTGGATATTCTATGAAGCGCATTGAGATGGGATCGGCGATCCTTATTGGCTTGTGGTATCCGGAAGGATCAGACAGACTTATTTTCATGTCTTCTTTTTTTAAAACATTATTTTCGTGTCGTTTGAATATGAAACGTATCAACGATACCATAGACTACCTAGGATCAAGCACACAAGGAGATTCGTGAGACTCAGTGATCGGAAGTGGGCGTGACTGTATCCGGATGCCTGCGTCACGTTCAGTAAAACGGAAGCGTCCGCAATCCCTTCCGGTGACCGAACCAAGAGTAGCCATTCTCCGGCGTGCGCCCTCTGGATGGAGTCGAAGCGCAGAATAGTCCTGTAACACGCCTCTGTTCCTCCGTCCTGCAAAAGAAAATACAAGAAAAATCTCGGTAAATCTTGAAAGAACTTGGATCGTTCTCCAGGGTGAGAAAGAGAAAATAGAACAGGAGCGACGCAGGCGAAAAACATTCCTAAACGATTTCATTACTCTCCGGAAGAACCTGATTCAACATCTTTCACGGTTTCTTTCTCAGATGGGTATCGAGCATTCGGGCAAAAACTTTCTCGGTCAATCTAAGAAACCTGCTGACTCCTGAAATACTTCGGGTTCTTAACTTTTTGATGGGACACATTCATTTAGTTTCAACGTTTTGTGAGAGTGATTCCAGTCTCGAAGCGATACAAAACCTGATAACTGATTTTTGTTCATTTATTGTTAAGAGGATTCGAACTGCACCATCTGAAGTAAGAAGCAGTATAAGATTTACAAGGGGATTTATACACCTTCCAGCAATAGGTCATTACGAATCTTGTAATATCAGGTTGAACGTTTTAATCTAAGAAAAAAAAATTCCCAGCCTTTTTAATATTATTTTTTTAATGTTCACTTTTTGTTATTATTTTTTTTTGCCGTTTTGTATGTTACATAAATTTTGCTGTTTTCGGTCCTTAAGGCTTGCTACGCGAGCTGCAAGTTTTTTTTTATTTGAAGCAATAAGAACTGATCTGCAAATGAAAGTATTCATATCATTTTATTTTACTATTTCTTCAAATTTGAATATATATTTTATATTATGATACTATCTTCATTACTATCTGATGTAAAAATCATAAAAACCAAAATTAAAAATTCAGTTGAATTTAAAAAAAACTAGGAAGTTCTGTAAAAGAAAACATTGATTGAAGTCAAAGCGGTAAAGGTCGAAAAAACTAATTTTTTCATATGAAAAAAATGGTTAAAATAAACATTTTACCTTGCTTTATATAAATTTAATCGTCAATTGTAATAAAAGATTGTTATATGAAAATAGATATTGGCAAAAAATGCTGGCAGCAGGAATCGAAGGGGGTATGTTCCCCTTGTTAGTATATTCTTAAAAAGAAATAGAGTTAAAATATATGAACTAAGCAAGTTTCAGGAAAGTTTGTACGCTTTTCTAATTTTCGTAATCAGGTAGTTTTGTTTTCGAAGGTAATCACGTTTGAAAATACGTTCAATCATCAGCTTTAGTATACTAATTAGGATATGTTATATTTCATAATATATAAGGAATTATGTGAAATATACTGATGATATACAATTCTGTCATATTGAATTATGAAGTAAGATTCCTGCATTTTTCGAACGCTGCCTTTCCATTTTCTTCCTTTCTAAAAAAATAATTATTTCCAACATTTTACTTTATCTAGAATAATATAATAAGGTTCCGACTAGATAAAAGATTACTTCACTTTCAAATTTTTTGAAGAAAAGTCAAGAAATTCTACGAAAGAAAACAATTCTTTGGAGGTTTTTGTTGATTTAAATTTAAACGAAGAATTTCCTTTGTGGTGCATGTAAAATTTATACTTGGTGGGGAAAAAAATTTATAAATTTAAATAATGTTTGAAAACGAAATATTAAAAATCATTTTTTCTCGATAATTGATATGGAAAAGGTCCAAGAAATTGATTTATTGTGAATATGAAAAGTTTAATACAGAGGCCTCAAATGTATTCGCGATTCTTCGACATTGGCAAAAATTCTCATTGCTATACTTTTCACAGTTAAATTACAGGCAGAAATTATTATTGAATTAGTATAATCGTAGTTACTAGGGCGGATTAAAAAATAAAAAATTAATTGAATGGTTTGGGCTGAGGTGCAAATATTGTAGGTGGGGAAACAATTGAATATGTCGATCCTGAAATTACTTCAGCTTGATCCTAAGAAACAAATAATTATTTTGCTTGAATGACAAAAAATATCTTTATGGTGTTTAACACGTTCAAGAATCGCAAAAAAATACAAAAATCTAAAAATTCCTTGATCAGGAAAAAAATTCTTCACGTAATGCAAAATGACAGCATGTTTCTTTTGTTCAATTTGAGGAAATTTCATATTCGACAAATGCAAGTTTTCCAACATATGTGCATATGAATCAATAAAAAAAATGTTTTTCGCACATTGAAAAAAATTCTGAATAAGTTCAAATTTTTTTTAATTGACAATTTTTTTTATTGTATCGTAGTGAAAATTATATATGTAAAAAGTTCGACATAATTGTCGAATTGTTCGAAATAATTTTGGTTTTACTTTTTTCTGGATGCCAATCTACAATTTTTTTCTCGTCAGCTCAAACGATTCGATTAATTTTAGCATTTTCACTCCGACCATGATAACTATGAATTTTTTGACCCTGGCAATTTAACCATTTTTTCCATCGCTAGGTATTTATCGTTATTGGGATAACCCAGGTTAAGGTAACTCCATCTAATGCAGGTGAAAAATATTCGACATTTATATTGGCATGAAAAAAAAAGGTTTAGAAATAATTTCAGATCATTCCTGAAACTTTACAACATTATTTTTTTGACCCAAAACGACCTAGCGGGAATCTCCAAATATCGACTATCAAATTAATTGAGGTGAAGAAATATTAAATAAGTCAGCACAATACAACCTGGTCTTATGTAAGAAAGAAGCTTTTAGCGACATTCGAATGAAGAAAGTGAAAATAAAAAAAGTGCAAAAAGTGAAGTAGTTCGAAGCTCTCTTAAGCAATAAAGTATTAAGTATACGCTTGAGACTCACAAGAGGTATCTTTTTTCTGTAGAATAGAGTAGTTTTTTCAAATAGGTATTTGTCATAGGCCCTAAACGTTTGTCATCAAAATAAAAGCTTTTCTAGAGCGGCAAAAGAATTGCTGTTCTTCAATGAAGGAAAAAAGCTTTTCTATCACAGAAGAATAAGATAGCTGATTTATTTCAGAAAAGTTAAACAATTCTAAAATTCTTCAGAGAAAAAACTGAATACAATTTTAAAAGTTTTGGATTGAAAGAGTAAAGTGCTTAGAGATTCTCCCAACGAAACTCCAGATCATCTTATGAAAAGAACTGATCTTGATTAAAAAAAGTTTTTTGATTGAAAAACTCAAACGTGAAAACGAGGTTTCTCTTCAAATTTTGTGTTAAAAAAATCGACAAACCTTATTGGTAGCAATAATTAAATAAGTTTCATTAACTTTACTCAATAATGTAACAATCGAGGCCTGACACATATAATGAATACTTAATAAGGACTCGCTTTAATATTCTCTGTTGAACGTTACATTCGATCTACAGGGCGACATGGCAGCTCAGCTCGATTTGGGGCCAAATAGAGCCAAATAGAGCAAAGTAGAGCCAAACTTTTTTGCATGCAAGGAGTCGCAGTTTCTTGCTCCATTTAACTCAGCATTTCGTCTTGCCAACCCCTTGGCTTAGGGGGAGTATGGTACGAATTCTGAATTCAGCATTCCATTCCTATGTTCTCTATTCACGGTTCTCTTCTCAGCCCTTCACCTTTGGGACTATTCAAAACCGACGCGACGCTCAATATATTATTCAAGAGCATATCGAAATCAAGCAGTTACAACTCTCTCTTGCTTCTGCAAAGCTTTGAGGGTAGGTCTTGCGTTCACGCAAATTCTCGTTAATTACTCACCTCCAAGTTTCTGAGACACGCTAATAATTGGGAGCAAAACAGGAATTAGTCACTTGACTAGGTGAAGACTCAATCTCGGTTCTAGATTCTCTTGTTTAGGTATAATTTTGAAGATTTCACACTAACAATATCTTTAGTTACTAAAAGTTCAAGTCCAACATTTACTTTATAATTATTGACAAAAAAATTGAATGTAGCCTCCTAATTTGTTCAAATGAGCAAAAATATTTTTTGTTCCGAAAAAAGATACACTGGAACCTGGATTTAAGTACAGTTCAGGGTTAAGTATCACTCCTCTTGGATTTGGACGCATGCTAGCAGCTAATGCAAACTGACTCTTTGTGATTCCCGTGGTCCATGCATCATAAAAATTCTGAGGACTGAAATTTTAGGAACGTCGTGAGCCCAGATTTCTCAAATCCAGGTTTCAGTGTATTTAGATTTTCCACAAGCCAATTGAAGCTTAACATGTATTTCCGATTAAAAAGAAAACGCTTTTGTAAATTTCATTCTAAATCGTCAATATTCGATGAATCAAGTTGAAGCTCAACATTTATATTCTTATTATGCTATAGAGTATGAATGATTAATTATTTTTTCAATAGCCCTCCCATACGTATGTTGTGTAGGGTCCCAAAAACACCATAAGTGAAAAATTGGTTTTTTCGATCTTTCGGCGCTAATTATGATTTCTTTGCGGTTTTATAAAATATAAATTGTTCCTAATACATAAGATCCTACATTCTACTGATAATACGATTTTCATATAAATTGTTTGAATAATTTATGATTGCCTTTAGCAATTTTCTCTCAGAATTGAGTTAGAAAGTCCCCGTTTTTTTTCGAATTTTTGAACTTGTTTCCAACTTTTTAGTTAGATAGTGGTAATAATTATTAAAATCTTACACATTTTCAAACAAATTATTATTGTATATATCTATCTCCTTCTATATTAATGCCAGATTCTGTTTTTTTCTTAAATATTCAACTTTTTGCCTACTTTTCATTCCGGGAGATAATAATTAATACGAGTTAAAAAACATAATTGTTTGAAAAATTTATCATAGTTGATAATTATTTTCTCTTGCGATGTTTAAAGTTTGCAAGTTTTTCCGAAATTTGCAGCTTTTCTTTCACATTCTAGTTAGGAACAAATTATAAATATTAATATAAATTTAAACAAAAAGGCTCTCACTGACTACTTCAAGGAATAACTACTACGATCAATATGGAAAAGAAGAATATTTCAAAAATGTGTTTTATTTCAGAAAAATATATTTACAAAAAAGAAAGAAATTGCTTAAATAATTAGGTTTGTCAACCCTACTAAGTTAAAAGTTGTCAAAAAGTGAACAATTTCACGAAAAGCCGGAAATATCTAGCATTAATATGGAAGAAGATAGTTATAAACAATGATAATTTGTTTAAACAATCATTTTTTTCAAATTGTATCAACTTTTGCCTGGCTCTACAATTTTTTTCTCAATTTAATCATATATTACCTCACTTTAATGGAAAAGTAGAGGAAAAAGGCAACATTTTGGAAAAAATGTAACTTTCTAGCATTATTGTAAGAGAATATTATTACAAATACCGATAAATTGTTTGAACAATTATTTTTGTTGGAATTAATTGATGATTGCTTTGCTCTGACAAAAAAGTTAAAAATAAGTTTGAACCTATTCCAAGGTAGAATTTCTAAAAACAATAATCAATTGTTTCGAACATTCAAGAGTTGCGGAACCTCTAAATATCATGTTTGTAAATCACATTTATTTTTTGCGGACTTCAAGAAATTTTGGGGCGATATGCATATGTATATTTTTTGATTATGTTGAACAGCAATTATTTTTTGAAAATTTTGTGATTCAATTTACACCTTCTCTAGTTAAATATGATTTATGTCGTATTTAGGAATCTTTCGAAAACTAACAGCCACAATTTAAATAGTGAAATTGAAAAAAATAGTTGCAAATGTCATAAAATTAATTGATTGTCATATAAAAGGACTAATGAACTATATTTCTCGAGAAACTGAAAGAATAACTGATTGACTACTATAGATTTCGGTGGAATAAAGTTGGGTTGGAGATTCAATTTGCTCTCTATCAATTAAACTTGCGCTTACATTATTTGACCAGCTATTTAATTTAGTACCCGTGGTCAGAATGTTTAATCACTGCACTGGTGTAGATTATTCGTTTTCGCAAGGCTCGTGAACCATAATAAGAGGATTAAAGGTAAAGCGTTACGAAATGGTTGGATAATTAATTCGGTTTGGGTGAAATGCAAAATCGCGAAATGCGTTGCTTAGATAGGCAAGAGAAGCAAGTTGGTTGATGTAAGCTCAAGAATAATACGTGCTGAAGTAGCCATGTTTCAAGTGCTGCCGGGCAGGTAAATTTACCTCTATCGTTAGCGCCTGGACTCCTTCACGAGTTTCACTTCCAGGTATGTAAACATATTTCTCCGACATCCATAGGACCTTAGTATAGGACGGCTCGGCACAAAATTCGACTATCACGTCCAAGGACTCCCCCTCGTATGCATTCACAGTTTGCGAAAGTGGATGGATTACGGGACGTCCTGAAACAAAAATTCCCAACAGTTGTGTTAGCAATCAAATATATGTAGTAATAGTTCAATTTTTTAAGGAAACTATGCAAAAGTAGTTCACTTTATGCAATAGGTCATTTGAATTTAGCTGAATTTGCCACACAAAATTCTCAAAGTTTTTGATCACAACATTAGAAACAATATACAGTACAAATGCACGAACCTCAGTCAAGACATTAAAAATATCGAAAAAAAGATACAATAAAACTGATTTGTGGCATGAAAACAAAAACATGAATATATTATTTGAACAGTTTTTTCGAAATCAAATTTGTTCATGGCAGGTTTCTACTTGCTAATAAAAGTTCAGAAATTAGTGAGTAATATGTCTAAAGAGAAGGCTCTTTCGTTTTTTCTTTATAATTATGTAAATAATTTTTGTTACTCGGTACATTTTCTAAGAGTAGGCCAGCAGATTAGGCAATTCCGAATATTTCTTAGGTTGGCATCGCTAAATGCACTCGAAAATGAAAATTGCCAAACATGATCAAAAATGTCATTATGTCAGTTCAGCTTGATTAGGTTTCGCAAGAAATACATCTTACTAACCTTTTTGCACCTTCCGGGACCCGAAAATATTGACGATTCGCAGTTCGATAATGAATAAATGTATACTGAAGAATTTTCGGTATTTTTTCTCTATCAAAAAGATTAGAGTTGGACGTACCTTTGCAATATTTTACAACTGCACAATAATAAAAGTGATTTCATCCCTAACTTTTTCATTTAAGGCGTGGAACTATTCTTCAAAGAGAGCTGTGAAAAAAGTACTTCAAAACCGTTTTTTAAAATCCTTCAAATCAACTCAATGAAGGATTTTATTAATTATTTTTGTACCAAAATAGCTAAAAGATTGGCTAAGCTTTCTCGTAGGGTGATTTTTTCCTCAATGCGTATCTATAAGATTTATAACAAAAATTTGACATTTTATTGACTCATTTCTGCATAGTTTCCCACATTCTCAGTGAGTTTTTAAATACGAATTTGTCAATATTGCAGACTACAGAGGCTCACAATTCTTTCAAAACAGAGTACATAGGGTGAGTTTCTCAAAAATCGGACAATGATACGAAAATACATTTTTTCAAATAAAATTATTGTAGGTACCATATTTTTGAGATTTTAAGTCAATATATATATTACATTTTTAACAAAATAGTTGATTTTTCAAGCGAAGACGACAATCTTTTGGGAAGACAGTTGGATTTTTAAAGAAGCAAGATGAATTTTTATTCCAGAAAAGACTTTTTATCAAAAAACTTTAGTTTTCAGCTAAATAATTAAACTTACAACTAAATTGTGAAATTTTTGAACGAAAGGAATCAATTCTAAACTAGAAGTATAAAAGCAAACAAATTTTCTATCTAAAACGACGGATGTTCAACAAAACAGTAGAATTTTCAACCACATAGTTGAATTTTCAATCTAAAAGGATGAATTTTCTATCAAAAAGTCCAATTTTCAACAAGCCAGCTGAGTTTTCTAACACACAGATTACTTTTTAACAAAATGGTTAGATTTTCAAACAAGGAGTGGAATTTTCAACCAATAGAGATAAATTATGATCCAAAAACATGCTACTAGATTTTCAATTTGAAAGGAACCAAATTTAAACGAAAAAAGATCAATTTTCAACAACGAAAAAAAATACTTTTCCACCAACAGATGAATTTTCAATTCAAAAGGACGAATTTTCAAAAAAACAGTTACATTTTTGACGAAGAGAGGATTTTTTAACAAAATAATTGAACTAAAAAAAATGTGAACCAAATAGTAGAATATTTAACACAGAAAAAACAAAATGTAATTTTTGCAGCGATTTCAGAGTAATCTTTACTTGCAACAAAAATTAACTTCCCGTGTTAAGATTTACCCACCACATGGTAACTAGTTACCATGTCAACTCGATTAAATCTTTTTTTGTTTCGATGCAAAAACTTCAATTTTATCTACTTGAAAATTACCCGCAACAAAAATTCACTTCTATTTTTTCTGTGAACCGAAAGATGTGAATTCTGAACCAAAAGCATCATAGACTTTTGATTCGAAATAATTAACTTTTAGTCAAAAGGGATCAATTTTCATGCCAAAAATGACATTGCTATGGAAATGTGAACTTTTAGCCCAAAAGGACCAATTTTTAGTCGAAAAAGACGATTGTTCAACAAAATAGTTGAATTTTCGATTAAATAAGAATTTTTAACAAAATAGTTCAATTTTCAACAAAATAATTAAATTTCAAACCAGATAGTAGCATTATTGAGCAAAAGGGATGAATTATGATCCAAAAATATAAGATATTTAAATTGTGAAGAAATAACCTCCAACCAAAAAGGATGAAATTTCAAATTAAAGTTTTGATCAAATAGTAGAATCTTCATAAAAAAAATGAAATCTGAACCAAAAATATAATAGTAGAACTGGATTAAAAATAATTAACCTTCAACCAAAAATGTTAATTTCCAAGAAAAAGATGAATTTGCTGCCAAAATATGAATTTTTCGCCGAAAGGACAATTTTCCAGGACAACAGTTCATTTTTCGAGTAAAAAATGATTTTTTAACAATATAGTTGAAGTTGAAAAAAAAAATTTTCAACCAGATAGTAGAATTTTTCTCCAGAAGAGATGAATTATTATGAACCAAAAATATGATAGATAAGTTTTCAAATTAGTAGAATCAACTTTCAACCAAGAAGACAAATTATCAACCAAACAAGGTGATTTTTCTCCAAAGAAGATAAATTTTCAACCCAAAAGGACGAATTCTCTATAAAAAATTATGAATGTTCAACAAAACAGTTAAAGTCCTATAAAAAAAGATGACTTATTTTTCTTGAAGGGTTTTATTAATTTAGTGTGTATTTAATCCGGAAAAAGAGAAAAAGGGAAACAGGAGAAGAAGGAGAATAGGACAACGAGTGTGAAGTCTGATATAGACGAAAAATTATCTACTTCTCTCTACAAGTCTGCAAAACCTTCGTGTTTTATTTGTATGACTACCCTTTGAGAAGGATTTTCTGTATCTCTTGCTTCAGGCACAATAGGCTAGAAATTCTTCAAGGAACAACACCCGAGTTTGACAATAACTAAAATTTTGGCAGTAACCACATCCTTGGAAAGTAGCTAAATCACGTGCGGCCACTGCTCCTTCCATTCTCATGAATCCGGCTTTGAGCTATTCTCTCTTACACATCGATTTATCTTGTCTTCTTATATCCGTTTCCACGAAACGTTCTATTATCCCTTGCGATCGCTTCTCGATGCAGTTCACTGCACAGATGCCGACACACGAGAAGGAAGCGATAAAGGTGGGTCGCGAACGTGTGCACTGTGCGCCCGTTGGCAAGCAGTTCTCGCTGAAGAAAGAAACTGTTTCTGCCGTGAGCGGTTACCCCCAAGCATGAAATCGTACACTCGAAACTGCAATTGAAATATGCGACTGCCGAGCTGAGGCAACCTACGTGCACTGATACTTTCCTTCAAATTTCGGTACCAACTATAGAGGAAGAAAAAAGTGGTGCGCTTCACATAAAACAGAACTTGAATTCGCTAAAATGATTGGAAATACCATTTCAAGTAGTGCAGTAACGATATCGTCAGACAGGCACACAGTGGGAAAAGGCACCTGTTTTGGACAAAAATCAACTGACAGTACAATTCTTAAGGCATTTTCATGTTTTTTTCACAAATGACTTTAATTATTTTAGGTTTAACCATCAACTGCGCCTAATTAGCCCTGAGTAAACAAATATTTGTTAATCAACAACAATGTTTAAACCTTTTTTGTCTAACTTTACAGTGACACCATTTCTTTTAGCATTTTCAAAGTTATTGAAAAGAGGTCATGAATTAATGTGATGAATAACTGAAAATAATATCCAGGAGGTGACAAGAAGAAAGAAATGGCTTATAGCGTCATAAGCAAACTACGGAACGAAAATAATTTTTTTGTGATTTTTTCATGAATAGGCTTCATTTTTTGCAGACTCAATTTGAAATGTTTCGCCAAACACTCTTTGCAATCAGATTTTTCATTGAACATTAAACTACTTGTCCGACAGTTGAATTACTATAATAACTACTTACTTGATTAATTTGAGATCCATCGCTTCATTGAAGATTATTTTTTTTGTCGCAATTTAACATTTTTTCGTTGAAAATTCAACTTTTTTGTAAAAAATTCTACTTTTTGGTTCGAAAAAGCATCCGTTTTTCTTGATAATTTGTCTTTTTGGGTAGAAAATTCCATAATTTTCATAGAAAATTAAACTATTTGGTTGAAAATTAAATCTTTGTTCGGAAATTAATATTTTTTCATAACAAATTTAACTGCTTCGTAAAGAAATCGCCTTTTTCGCTTGAAAATTCTATAATTTGGCTGACCTTTCTTGTCTCTCCTGAATAAGAAATCTTTCTTGGTTGTAAATTGATCTCTTTCGGTAGGGAATTAATCATTTTTAGTTAAAAGTGCAAAGTTCAAATTTGCTGTTGAGGATTCATCTTTTTTGGATCAATTCGACTATTTTTATTTACAATTGAAAATTATTTTCCTTTGTGACCCTTTTTTAGCTTTTCGCTCTGAACAATGTCAAGATTATTCTCTGTTTGGGTACACTTGATCTTGGAAAAGAACCAAGTGAATATCGAAATTTGATTTTCGTAAGTCACTCTGATCATGGAGAATGTTTTCAAATTAACGATGATGTTTTTGTTATTATTATTATTATTGTAAGCTTTTCCGTTCAAGGCTTCTTTGCCTGGCAATCTTATATTAACAAACTTAGAATATATTTTCTAAATTTAATAGTAGTTTCATAGAAGTTCCCTTCATTTCTTTTTTCTTAAATCAATACATACTTTCTTAATAATCTCATTTTTTTTGGACCAACCCCATGAATACTGCACTTGACTAAAAAGAAACAATTACATTCAAAGAAAATTACAGTTTTCAAATCAGCTTCCTGGGTATAAACTTTCCAATTTTTTTCTAAAACACTAATTTACAGTATATTTCAATTTTTCAAGCCCAAAAAAAGATTTTCAGGAATCAGATTCGCAATACTCAAAATTAAGAAAGTTTTATTACAATACAGATTGAATCACCATAAATTGAAAATCATAACATTGGAACAATCGTTCACTTGTTTTAAAATTTCCAATTGGTCACAAAAACAAGTAAATCATCCTCACACTACTCTGCCTGATCATATCATTACTCTACTACTTACAAATAAATGTTGTCATGTCTTGTAATTCTCAATTTTTCGCACTGCAAATTCAACTATTCCATTAATGGTTAAAAAGTGTTCCTTTTAATTTTATAATTGAATTATTTCGTTGGAAGCTAATTTGGTTGTTGAGCATTTTTGATTTGTTTTGTACAGAGTGCGTTTTTTCCGCTTAATATTCAAAAATTTTATTGACTTTCTTTTCTCCCCTGAATAAAAAATCTTTTTTTTGTTGAAAATTAATCTCTTTTGGTAGAAATGATATATTTTTAGTTAAAAGTGCGACTGTTTTGTATAAAATTATTCTGTTTTAGTTAAAGATTCAACTATTTTATCGAAAATTCATCTTTTTTGGTCGAATTCAACTATTTCTCATTTTAATAAAATATCAGCTATTACAATTTTTTAGAATTGATATTTTTTAGTTAAATTTGGCTTTTTTTTATTCAAAATAAAAACATTTTTTTGGTTGAAATATCCACTATTATAATTCTCTTTCAGAATTACTCTTTTTTATTGAAAATTCAAATACTAAATTGAATTTTAAACTTGTTTTTTAAATCTTTTTTGTTTTAGAAAATTTATCATTTCAATTAAGAACTTAACTATTCTAATGATTCAACTGCTTGGATACAAATTCAACTATTTTGTTGAACGTTTCTCTCTTTTTTTTTTTTTTTTGAAAGATTAACTTTTCGATTGTTAATGCGACTGTATGATCTAAAATGAATTTTGTTGTTTATTGAAATTTCAACTATTTGATTGAAAAATCATCTTTCTTTGCATAAAATTCATCTTTCTGGGTTTAAAATTTAACTGTTTGGTTCAAAATATTTTCAAATATAATCTTGACAATTCCATACTGAATTAAATATGGTAGGAGAAAGTGGGGTATGGTGTCAGTGCGGGGCACGGTGACATTTGCTAATAATGCTCCTGTTTTTTTAGTTTTATATTATTCTTTTTCTATAAAGTAACTTTCTTGAGTAGTAAAGAGAGCTATATTAAGTAGAAAAATAAATAGGAAAATGAACAAACACGACCATTATTTGCAAGATTCGCCATGCCCCGCACTGACACCATACCCCACTTTCCCCTACCTATATATTAATTTCATTTAGAAGAATTTGTTCTCCTATTTTTTTTTTTAATTTAGACCATTTTTTCTGTTTCCAGAGCATTTTGGGCAGTGATGTCTGTTTAAATATTAATGTTTGTATGTTGTGTATTCTTTATTTTAGGCATTTATCCAAAGAATTCGAAGAAAGCCTTTTGACTCAGAGGGGGGTCACCCAGGGGGGTTCAAGCTTTGTATGAAGAAGAAGGGGAGGGGTGAAACAAGCTTTAAAACAGCGTGACGTAGTTTTTGAAAAGCTCCTTTTAAATAATACACAAATTTGAGTAAAACAAGCGGTTGCTTGAGGGATTCCAAAAATAAAAAATAGTTATCAGCTTCCGTAGTACAGTTGTCAGAGTGGTTCAGCATTCAAGTAGTGGCACCGAAGAAAAATGTTCTTTAAAATTATTTTTCCTTATAGAATTTGTTCCATAACTGCATTTCAAAGTTTTAATAAAAATTCCATTAATTTCATTCCTAAACACTAAGGTGAGTACATTGTATCTTGTGGGTTATGATCGCAACTAAAAATACTCTTTTTTTCTTCAACTTGTAATATAATTTATATACAAATTTAATTAATAATCTACATTAAGTAGTAATTTTCGTAATATAATTATGTATTTGCTTCACGCAAATTTTCCGGCACCTTTTCCTAATCAATATTCGCCGAGCAGGTTTGATTCAAATCTGAAGTATGACTAACTTGCATAATCACTACAACCTGGAGAATATGTTTGAATGCATGGATTCAACGTGCGAGGAAGTTTGTATCGTGAGGTCTAAAACATGTGTTGGTCGGCAGCAACCAGTTGCCGCGACAAGTATAAGTATTGTATATGTATCATCAGTTTTAGCGGTGCACTTTGGCTAATTGAAGCGCGAATGCCTCTGGTTACGTCTCCTCATCTGCATGGATTTCCTGCTTCGTAAAGCAAGCTTTCTGACCCTGGCTGCGGGCCCATCTGTACCGTAAATAGAAGCGGAACACGAAGAGGCGCTCATGAATATTCCTTGGTCGGAATTATTTGAATATCTTGGAAGCGTTTCTTGTTTCTCCACGCGAGTTACAATCTTGCGCACAGTGTTCACTTTCGTGTAGATGAGCGACATCTGCTTTCTCTCTCGTCACATCTGGGTTTGTTACTACAGCACTGTCATGTTCAATTTCTCGCATCTCAAAATCGAGAATATAACCCAATTTTCATTTTGGTATGTACATTAGGGTGGATCGAAGAAAAATTGAGGGTCTGGATCGAGAAACTCGCTCAGCGCTTGAGATCGGGTAAAAGTATTGTCCAAACGTCTGAGCGAACGGAAATTTCAAATTCAAAAAATTCATTTTTCAAAATTACAAGCTTGTAGATAATGACGGGAAGGAACTTTTTTCTATTTTCGGTTTTTGGACCGGATGATTATTTTTAATAATAAGCCTAATAAACTAAAAAAAATGTGTCCCCAAATTCAATTAGATTTTAAGAAATAAATCGTCGTAAGATAGGCAAATATCATTGAAACTGTTTCAAACTTGATATAAGAACGGAATATACCCTAGCGATGCTTAAAAAACAAAGAAAAAGTTGAAAATCGCCTATTGTTTATTAATATTTAATTGCAAATTGAGACGGATCGGTAACCCCGTTTTTTCAAATTCGCCGACAAAAAGTATCGAGGGAACTTTAGAGTTGATACAACTTCCAGTGAGACATTTGTTCCTTAATATTGAAGGAAGATTTGTGGAAATTTTCAAATCGATTCATTGAAAATTGGCGGAAATATACGTTTTACAATAAAGCATGAGGCGCCGCCAACGATAGCTCCATGAGTACTCAGCACCATCAGGCAGCGGGCTAGCCGTTCGGCTTTCCAGAACTCAATTTTCAATGATTTTTTAATGGTTATTATAGAGGCCTTGGTTGTGATACAAGTGAATTCTGCCTAAATTACAATTATTGAAGCATCTTCCGAAAAATAATATTTTGAAAATTACATCTATGCAGTGGAAAAATGAACTACTGTTATACATTAAATTAGAGTCGTCCTAGAGATCGGTTCACTTTAGTGTATGTGATATGTTTGTGTTAGAAATAATGATTACGATAAAAGTATTTCATTATTTACCGAAAAATAATATTTAGAAAATTACGTCCACGTATTAAAAGTTTAACTACCGTTATTTATTAAATTATTCTCGTCATAGAGACCGTTTCTCTTCAGTTTATGTGATATATTTGTGTCAGAAATAATAATAATAATAATAAATTTATTTAATTGAGTAACCTTATAAATCATAGTTTGTCATTTAGTATTTTTTGGGAAGGTGAAGTGTGTCATTTAAGCAGATCAACATTAAAAAAACATTGAAAATTGAGTTCTGGAAAGCCAAACGGCTAGCCCGCTGCCTGATGGTGCTCAGTACTCACGGAGCTATCGTTGGCGGCGCCTCATGCTTTATTGTTAAATGCATATTTCCGCCAATTTTCAATGAATCGATCTAAAAATTTCCACAAATCTTTCTTTAATATTAAGGAACAAATGTCTCACTGGAAGTTGTATCAACTCTAAAGTTCCCTCGATACTTTTTGTCGGCGAATCTGAAAAAACGGGGTTACCGATCTGTCTCAATTTGCAATTGAATATTAATAAACAATAGGCGATTTTCAACTCTTTGTTTGTTTTTTAAGCATCGCTAGGGTATATTTCGTTCGTATATCAAGTTTGCAACAGATTTAATGATATTTGCCTAACTTACGACGATTTATTTCTTAAAAACTAATCGAAGTTGGGGACACATTTTTTTTAGTTTATTAGGCATATTATTAAAAATAAACATCCGATCAAAAAACTGAAAATAGAAAAAAGTTCCGTCCCGTCATCATCCACAAGCTTATAATTTTGAAAAATTAATTTTTTGACTTTTGAAATTTCCGTTCACCCAGATGTTTGGACAGTACTTTTACCCGATCTCAAGCGCTGAGCGAGTTTCTCGATCCAGACCCTTAATTATAAATTGAAAACGCCTCAACGCTGAAATGTTAGGTCCCTTATACCGTGTATAAAATTTGAAATGAATCGATTAATATCTTACGGTTGGGCGAAGTCAAAATAGAATGAAATAATTTTTCTAATCGCAGACTTTTGGAAGAATCGTGTATGTTATTTTTGTCCCTTAATCTGCACAACATGCCAAATTACGTCCAAAGAAATTGAGAAGATCAGATAGTTAAAAATTACAAGTTCATTTTAAAACAGCAGCAACTCCTCGTTTTTAACGATCTGATCTTCTCAATTTTGTTTAAAAAGTTTTTCTATGCTATAAAAATTGTTAATTACTTTTGGAGCTCCTTAATTTTTTCTATTTTCTGGTCTCCATAAAAAACTAATTTTTCCTATACAAACTCAAATAAGAAATCTGGAAAAATTGTAAAAATTAAGCATAATATGCAGTTCAAGGAACAAAAATAAGATTCACGATTTTTAAAACTATGCGATTAAAAATTTTTTTCATCCTATTTCGGCTTCGCGCAACCGCAACATATTAATCGTTTCATTTCAGATTTTATACACGTTGTAAGGGACCCAAAAGTAAACTTTTCAGTGTTTCAAGGAATTAACGATTTTTGTGATCTAATGAACAATATACAGTTATACAGTCATACAATGTGCTAAAAAAGTGTGTTATTGAATTTTGCAATCACCGCCCTCGAACATTTTCTGAAATCCTAAGAAATTCCTTGAAAACCTTAAAAATTTGAAAATCTCGTTTAATTCCTTAGAATTCGAGAAATTCCCCAAACACTTTAAAATCCTTTTAAATACTTTCGGTATATAAAACAAATGAAGATCGTTAAGTGTAAAATAAGAAATTAGATTGACCCCAACATTTTACCTGAATCACTTTTACCTTTTTTTCTTTATTAATTTTTGATATTTTTCTTAATTCTTTGAAATTTACTAATATCTATGAAAAGACCTTGATTTTATTTCAAATCCTCTGAAATCTCTGGAGACTCTTAAATCTTCTGAAATCTTACGAAATCATTCAAGATTCATTAGAAATATTTAAATCTCTCAAAGCGCCCTATAAGGTTCGCTAACATTTTTCGTGGTCACTATAATTAGAAGATTCAAACTGTCGTGGCTGAAAATTGTTCGTTTGAAAGTAATCAAAACTAAGCTGCAAATTAAAGTACTAAAGTTGAACTGTCTTCAATTTTAAACTACTAAATTTAAAGCTCACCAAATTTTCAAGTAAAACATTTTTTATTCAAAGGCACAATAATTCAATGCTCTAAATTAAAGAAAAAAAATTTGTAAATACTCAAAATTAATATGTTAAGCAATTCCAAGTTAGAAATATTGAAACTCTTATTATAATTCAACACTTCCTAAATTGAGTGATAAATCGGTTTTATTTAGGTTATTTCAAATTTATCATTGTTCGATTGTTATTCACACATAAAAATTCAGCACTTCCATTTACAAATGAAAAATGCTTAAAACGAAACAATCAAATTTGTAACGTTTTTAGTTTAGCGTCTTTAGCACTATAAAATCTTAACGAATTATGGCTTTCTTTTTCAAACAATTCAATTTCAAATCGTTAGGTTATAGATATTTGATTCATAATTGCTTACTTCAATTTAACAATCAAATTTTGCTGGAGGATATGCTACTTCTGTGTCATTTTTTTTCAAAATATTAGTAAAATAATTGCATCATGGAAGGGCGATGTAGTCAGCCAGTCCTTTCAGATAAAAAAAAAATCAAAACATCAACATTACCACGTTTCGATTTTGGTATAGGCAATAATGATTAGCACTCTCAAATATGAAAAGGCTACATAAAACTAAATAATAAATTGGTTAAAAGATCGAAATTTTCTTGTCAAGCAATCGAATAGTAATTTTGCAGCATACATGGATCAAATCAATAAAATCAATAGAATAATTTAGACAGAAAATTTATTTTCAAGTAGTAGACGAGTGATATGGCCAGACAGATAATACATCAGTACAATCAATGGGTGACCAGAGTGAAAATGTTAATTCAAGTAGTAGAAGAGTCATATCGTCAGCCAGTTTCATTAGATCAATACAGTCAGAATAGGGATATAGTCAAATTTTTATTTCAGTTCATTCTAGAGATATTCATTGTAAGTAATCTAAGAATTGCATATCTGAAACTTAAGATCAGAGTTGTCAGCCGTTCAACCAATTAAAGTTTTAGTTATGTAATCTGCAGATTTTGTAGAGTGATTTTTTGAGTGAGAGTTTTTATTATGTAAGCTGGAATCAATATGTGACTATTTTCACACAGACTGTATTGACCTGATCAGAAACTTTAATTTTAAGTAGTGGGGAAGTAATATGATCAGACCGTAAGATGAGACCAACACAATCAATACATATAAGAATACAGACCATTTTTTTTTTGCTCTAAAGAATGTAAAGATTTTATAGATGAAACTTGAATTAGTTGATAATATTGAAACTTGGCTTTTAAGCTTTTAATATGTAATCTTCAGATTACCAGAATCTGAATGCCAATGTGCTCTTATGTGAACTTTGTTTTTAAGTAGCACGAGTGATATGATCAGATATACAAACTAAATCATTACAAATACAAGAATACAGTCACATTTTCAATTCGGTACAGTTAATAAAAGGCTTTATTCGAAAAGATCTAAAGATTAACTATCTAATATTTGATATATTAATATTTAAATTAGGTTGAAACCTTGAAACTCTGATTTTAAGTAGTAAAGTAGTGATATGGTCAGACATACTAGTCAAAATAATACAATTAATCAAATGATATAGTGAAATTGTTTAAATTCGATAACAATATAGAAACATCAAATTTAAGTAGTAGAAAAAGTATACGGTCAGGCATGGTGAAATACGACAATATGAATTTTTTGCTTTATTCTACTCGACTTACATTTATTAAATAACATAATATCAAAACTGTTTACAAAATAATTCACAGTCGAAAAATTGCACCTCTTCCGCCCTTATTCTAAGCGTTGTTTTATGACTGGAACATAGAACCAAGCATAAACGATATTATTCACGATCGTTAAAGCCATTCAAGCGAGGAAAGGATAGAGAGACTTATCTATTTATGAATTTCACGGACACTGAACCTAGACAGGAAAAAGGAAAAAGGCATCTCTCGTCCCATCACATGATTGTTCCATTTTCTGCCTGTCATCTGACGCCCGAACCATCCATGTGTGAAATTGCAGAAGCAAATGAACAGCAAATCCAATCATTGAGCATACGTAGCAGTTTCATAATTAACCCATTATTGCAACTAACGGCATTGATATTGGAAGAGATGTGTAATCATTTCGTACAATTATGTAATGAATTGGATATATGGGTCGCATTTCTCAAATTATTCCGTTTAAACTGACTATAACAAACAATATTTTCAAGCATTCTTCCAGTTTATTAAAAAAAAAAAAACGAAAAAATGAGCTTTTACAGTGCTAAGGACTTTCATCAATTACGTAACAGCTTTAGAGGGAGGGAGTTTATGGAAAGGCTACGATCCGTTACATGGGGGAGGGGTGAATTGATACTGTTACGTAATATTCTCAAATTAATTACTGTTAGAACAATTCAGTGATTCGATAAAAGATTGGAGCAAAATTATATAATATCGTTTTATTCCACTTCATTGAAGTTTATTACTATCATCGCAGTCGTTCCTCGAAATATAAGATTTTATCCGATTACAATCAGGAAATTTCAAAGGCATGAAGCTTAAAACGTTCTTTTGAATAGTTTAATATTGAAGATACACAATTGAAAATTCATCAGTCTCAAAAATTAGAAACTTTAATTTATTTAATTTTATAGGCTCCCAATCAAAAATTCGTTAATAAAAAAAGGAGAGCTAAAGAGTATTAAGCCCAATCAACCTAATCTTACAGCAGAAGCAAAAAACCTTTCTAGAAGTCAAAAACGAGTCAAAACCCGAAAATGACCAGAGAATTGTTTAAAAAAATTAAATATTTTCGTATAAAACATTCATCTAGTTCGAATTCTTTGAAATTTCTAAATATTCGAATACATTCAAATACGAAATCTTAGGCTGAAAAATTTCAATACCTAAATTTTTGCAGTGAAATATGCGTGAAAAAAATAAAAGGTATGATTTTTGAAGAAAACTCAATGTCGTCAAAAAGTGGACTTAGCGTCGTTTAGCTTTCCTTGCTTCAATTATAAACAATAAAAACAACAGCGTTGATTTATTTTCTAGAAATTATTCTAATTTTTTACATGTGTAACATTTGTTTCTTCATATAAAAAAAGAATAGTAATCCAGGTGTTTCAGATAGTAAGTAACAAATTTGGGTCCAAATCATTCTGTCAAGACTTGTTACAACGAAGGGGAGGGGTGAAAAATTGGGCAAAAATGTCTTACTTGCAATTATTTGCAATTGAAATGGTCTCTTGCCCCTGATACTATAAAGGGAAGAAGGTAGGTTCTCTGTGTAGCTTGAAAGAGGTCGAATGCGAATGAAAAGGTTAGAGGCGGAAAAGTTGTTGAGAAATGTAAGCGAATAGACCGAGCGGATGCAGAATAGAGAAGCACTTGGCAGCTATTGTCCTTATCAGGGAGGTCGAGGAGAGGAGAATGAAGACGAGAAATAGATAGAGAGAGAGAGGGAGTGAAAGAGTGAAAGAGAAAAAGAGCGTCTCTTTCTCTCTCTCCATTGAGAGAGAGAGAGAGAGCAACCATGGACATTCACAAAGGTTTGGAAGCGAGAAAACTATGTTCTTGGGATAGTTGGGTGGTTCCGTGGTACAATTACGGAGATAACCCCGTTCATATGAGCACCAGAGAGAGTTGAATCCTCGACACGACCCTGAGTGGAGCGTATAACCGTCTAAACGAACAAACGATTTCGTACGAAAATTCTGGAGGATGGAGCCCACTCCACTCTTGAGCACCGTGCTCATGTTAACTTTGAACAAATTGGAGGCTCAAAGTGGACCTCTTCTCCACCCCTAGTTTCGCCCGTAATACGTATTAAACCGCAGAGCTTCGATCCCCTGATGCTGGATAAGGATCCCCACCAGAACTTCTACTCGGCCATTTCAGAACAAATAACGACGTACTCGTCTTTTGCCTCAAGATAGGTACGTTTTACTTACTGCTTTCTCGAGAAGACTCAGTCATGAAAGCTTTTTATTTGTTTACTCGACAAACCTTCCGAGAGTGCATCAAGTTTCCCGGCTTGAGTCAAGTATCACGTTGTTAGTAGTTACGATGAAAATGAAGGCTGTCAATTCGATATACTTATAATAACTTTTATAGAAAAGGGAACGAATCGTCCATATTATTTCTACCTCTTTTATTTTTCCAAAATATTTTGGGGTAATGCCTAACAAGTGATCACCCTATTTAGCCGTTGGCTAGATAGGGTGATTTTTCACGGTAACATGGGATTAATAGGATAATAAACTCTTTTAATGCATTTTCGAGCAGAAAAGGCGATTTTCAAACAAGAAAGAATCAATTTTAAACCAATCAGTTGCATTGAGAACAAAGCAATTGAACTTTTAAGAAATACAGACGAATTTTCAACAAAATAAACTTTTAACCAAATGGTCAAATTTTCATGCAGAAAATATTAATTTTTTTGAAGATAAGTGAATTTGAAAAACAAAAAAACTTTCAACAAAGAAAGAAGGCTTTTCTAGCATGAAAGAAGAATTTTCAATCCGAAAGGACAAGTTTTTGACAGAACAGTTGGATATTGGACCGAAGAAGATGACGTTTACAAAATACTTGAATTTTCAACAAAATAATTCAACTTCATGGTTCAATTCTTAACCAAGTAGCTCCATTTTCCACCTAAAAAGATGAATTTTGAATCAAGAAAATTATATTTCTACCAAAAGAGGAATTTTTAAGAAAATAAATGAATTCATAATTAAAAGAGATAAGATTTTCAAGATCAGTTTGAAAAATTGATTCTCCACAAAAAAGCCGACTTTCAACCATTACAATTGAACTAAAGATACGACTTTCTGACAAAGTCTCAAAATTCTCAACCAAGTGATAAATCTTCGACCAAAAACATGAATTTGGAACAAATCAGTTCCAATTTCAATCAAATAGTTGAATTTTTGAACAAAAAATTGAAATTTCCAACGAAAAGGTTTATCTTAAACTGGAAAATTACAATGTTCTAGCCAAATAGTTGAATTTTTAACCAAATACATTAATTTTCGAAAGAAAAAAATTTTCAAACAAATAGTTAAACTTTTAAACAAATATTGAAATTTTTTAGCAAAAAAAAAACAACAAAAAAGCTATAGAACAAAAAAGATTAATGAAATTTCATCATGAAAGATGAATTTTCAATCCAAAACGACGAATTTTTGAAAAACAGTTGAATGTCGGACCAAAAAAGATGACATTTGCAAAATAGATATATCTTCAACGAAATAATTGAACTTAAAAAAATAGTTGATTTTTCAACCAAATATCTTTTTTTTTTTATCTTTAAAGGTGAACTTTGAAACAAGAACATTAATTTCCTACTAAAATAGGAGTCTTTAACAAAATAGATAAATTTTCGAACAAATATTTCAATCTGAAAATCAAAAAGATCAATTATCAATAAAATAGTTTAATTTTTAACCAAAGAATTGAATTTCCAGCTCAAATTATAAACATTTAAAATAATGCATTCTTAACAAAAGATTCAAACATTCGAGCCATTAAAAACATGAATTTTTAACTAAGTAATTTCACTTTCAACCACATAGTTCAATTTTCAACCAAAAAAACTAATTAAAAAAAGAAGGTAATTTTCAACGCAATAGTTGAATTTTCTACCAAAATATTTGAATGTTGGCGCCAAAAATATGAACTGTTAAATGCGGGGTTCAACATTCAACCGAATAGTTGAATTTACAATAAAAATTCATAAATTAGAAGATAAATTAAAGATAGATAATTTACTACGAAGAAGATGAATTTTCCACCAAATAGTTCACTTTCTAATTTTAAAAAGGTGAAGTTGCATTTGAATGGTTTAATTTTTAACTAAAAAAGATCAGTTTTAAATCATAAATGGAATATGTGAAATTCCATTAAAGTAATTAATTTCGAAGCAAAAGCGAATGGAATTTTCAACAAAATAGGTGATTTTACAAACAAAGAGATGGAACTTGACCCAAATGATAAATTTTCAAAGCAGAAGATCAATCGAGAACCAAGTAGTTGAATTTTTGACCAAAAAATGTTACTTTTTTACAAAATAATTGCATTTCTTTTAATAATAAAATTTTCAACTAAATATTAGAATTTTCAACCAAACGAAATAAAGTTTAGAATTAAAAATATAATAAAGTTTTAAAAAAAAATAAAAGTAAATAAACTTTCATCCATATGAGTTGGATGTGATCGCTAGATTGTATTAATTCAGTTCGCATTTAAGCGCAAAAAAAGAAGAAAAAGGGCAAAAAGAAGAAATTCTTTAAAACAGGTAGAAAAATAAGAATTCTTGTTAAAAAAAGTTTCTGTCTATGTCCTTCTCTCACATTTGTGCACAGACATTTTAAAGTTAAAGGTCAAGGCATCGACAACTGTAATTTGGTGATTGTGAATTCTCTTTGGTTAAATCTCCTTCGGCTTTAAAGAACACGTTCTAATCGCGTGTCTCGTGCTTCGCACTCAATTTTTACACAATGCAAACTTTGCTACATTAGGTTCAACACTATTATATCAAATGTATATTATATTTATTTCTGTACTTTAGCCTGGGGTTGCTAATTCAGATATTGCAAAATGAAGCACAAATTTTATTTATTATGATAACTTTAATATTTGTTTCATCTTTTGCAGTAAATAATTGCATTTCTTTTAATAATCAAATTTTCAACTAAATAGTAGAATTTTCAACGAAACGAAATAAATTTGTTGAATCTTCGATACGACGCTGCGTGGAGCGTATAATCGTCTAAACGAACAAACAATTTTTTACGAAAATTATTGACTGAGCGTTCAACTAACTTTGATTCAGAGCAGTTCTTCATTCTTACAACGCACAAATTTGAAAATCAAAAATACTTTCATTTCTTTAATTTGCGTTTGCTTCCTTTTAAGAAATAAGTATACAGTTTTGAAGACCAGAGACAAATGTTTAGAGGCCTTTATTGATTTCAAATAATAAAAAATGGTATTTTCCATAGAATTCAAGAAAAGCGCCCTGAAAAATGTATCATTTCAATAAATTTATATTAATCAAATCCATAATATGCATTGGTATTGGAACAAACGTATTTTCATTGTCTTGTTTTTATAATCTAAAAAAGTGTCCATTCATTTTTAATGTAACTTTTTACGATTTCAACCAAAAATACGCATCCTAGCGTATAGTGCTTCAATGAAAATTGTTATAACAGAATTGGTTGAACAATTTTTGCGTAATAATTCTTTCTCGTCTCTGGTGTGGTTTTTCCAAAAATTTCATTTTTTTATTTTTAATGCTATTTTTACGATTGCTAACCAGTTTGTAGATATTTTTTGAATGCACAATTTTTGTTCATCCATTTTTTCACGTACATTGCTTCGTTTTCCCAAATATTGAATTTTTCTATTTTCAATTATATCTTTTACAAATAAAACAAAAAGTACGCATCCTATCAGAAAGTGAACAATAACACATTTGTATATCTTTTTCATATTTTCATATCGTTTTTCTTCTCTGAACTTTTTTTCATATCGTGCGTTTTTTGGGTGTATCGATGAAAATAAAACTTGATACATAACGTTGTAAACATAGGTACATGTAGAAATTAGTTTAGAAACAAATATTAAAAGAGGTTTTCTGCATACGACTATTAATATCTTTAATGGCACAATTTCGAAGTCGACGCAATAGTTCATAAAATTCTGACTCTCGTTTACATACCCTATACTCATCTTCGCCGTTGTAAAAATGTAAATTTATCTCTGCGTAACTGTACCAATTGTAAATTTATTCTGCTAAAGGAATGAGCCAATGCAATCATAAAACCCATAAACTTCAAATTACCTGGAAGAAAAGAGGGCTAAAAAGAGAGGTTGAATTATTTTTACTCCCGGACCACCTTTATCCCACTACTCTGTATTGGCGAATTAAGTCGGGACGAAAATACTGAAAGCGGATAGCAGAGCGTATGCTTCTAGCTATGGACAAAAAATTCCCGGATTTCATATCTCCCCCCGAAATAAAAATACACAGAAATCATAAAAGTCAATTGATTCCATAATAACTTTTCCGCTTAATTAAAACTTTCTCCTCTTTAGATTGATAGCGTTTTTCACCGAATATTCTGTTTTTTTTTCACTACCTCATTCAGCTGTGATAATTTTCCTTTATTTCTGCAAATAAGAGAAGAATTCTGCAAAAGAACTAGTTTTCAAAGTTTCTTGACAAGTGATTGCCAACGCGTTTTGCGGTACGTTTCAGTGAGGAAGAATTTTCACGCGATTTTGTAGGCTTTACACGTATAAGGGTCGAGATAACAAAAATTGTCACTATTCACCTAATGAGTTTTTGTATAAAAAAAAACATTAAAAACAATATCAAAAAATATATCTGAAAGTTTTACGTAGTATTCTTTCAACCAACGTGATATTCAACTATTTTAGCTGTTAGAAAGAGAAACTCCATTGTATTCCGTACAAAGTTTTTAATTCCTTGAAATACAGTAGAAATCCTTTCAAAGGACGTTTGCGGTAAAAATAATTGATATAGTCTCGATATATCAAATAAAAAATATGAAAACTTACGTAAGACAGGGTAGAGGGAGTCGAAAATTTCAAAAATCCCCCTTTTGTAATTAATGAAGTTTCCTTACCTCGTGAAAAGTCTACATATTCGGAAAAACGTGGGACACGGTGACATTGCAAAGATGTACGGTTTTTGTATTTTAGTATAATTTATTAATTGCAAATTTCAATTACATGTTCGAAAGTTTTTTTTTACATAAGAAAACTGCAAAGCTCAAGTCAATATTTATTCACTCTATATGGTTCAAATATGGAAAACTGCTATTTCCATGAAAAAAATCAACAAAATGGGTCCCTGGATACGATGATCACCAATAAAATCCAAATCTGGGGACCCATCGAAAGCTATTCATATCTTGAAATTGAAATTAGTGAGAAGTTTATTAATTTATTTTTTATCTTTAAGAATGATAAAGAAAAACTGTTTTTCAGATAAGCATATAAAATCACTTTAAAAGGTCGCATTAGGGCTTTTGAATACTCAAGAATGTAGTCAGGGACCTCATCAAGGACATTCCAAATATTTCAAAGATATTACATCTACATTAGAAACATTTGTTTAAAATAAATGCAAGATATTCTAATAAAAAAATCTTACAATCAAAACAGGATATTATTTAAAATAGAAATTTAATTTTCTCGGGATAAGTTTTCGTCGATTTTTTAATTTTTGGTCATAAACTGTAGATTTCACTTGGCATAGTAATCTGAAATCTGAAGCAAAGCTCCTTAGAACATTTTAATGAACATTCTGGACAAGGGGACGATAACAGTGTCCAAGCATTTGTTTCTTAAAACAATGGGGGTTCGTGACGTTATCGTACGTTTTGAATGGACAGAGATGCTATCATGCTGAAGAATAGGCATTCGAGTGAATCCTGGCACGGATAGTGTCCGACACGATGTATTACTGCTGCACTCGTCTCTAAGCTCAATTTAAGGACCCTGGATTTTCATGAGTTAAAAAAGTGTGCCGATTCTATTGCTATGAAAATGTTTTCATGGAAAAAAAGAATAAGTTTATAAAAATATTCTCTGGTATTCCACAAATACTTCGAAATAATTAGAGAATCAATCAAGGCTTTTTTGAAAAATTGTATCCCATCAAAAACATCTGCATTGCATCAAATCTGCCAAGTACAACTACATAAATATGGGAAAAGTTGACCAAGCAAATTAAATAATTATCAGAAAATATTTTCAGGATTTTAAAATATAAGGGGATTATATAATGCCAATCTTCCATACCCAGAAAAAAATTCATCTAAAGAGTTCCTATAGGGTTCTTCATACAAAAAGTTTCCTAATATATTTATTGTAAGTATATTTTTTTAAATTGCTTTACCACCTTTAATTTAGCAAATTCATGTAGTTATACTTGGCAGATTTTTTGCATCGCAGATGTTTTTGGTGGGATTCCATGGTTTTTTTTGTAATTTTTTCTAAATAAGGTAAGCTTATTCAATTAATAGAACCATTATCCAATGTGAGAGATGGCTTGGTTCACTAAATTTAATCGATACTTCCGATAGATCTACCTTTTTCTTTGATCATAATGGAACAATCATCACAAAATAAATAACTTTCCTTTTTTTTTATCAATAATAACAGCCACATCATAGTAAAACTGAAGTTTGTATAAATTAAGTATATATTTAAACTATTTATTTCATATTTACATCGGTTTTTTGCCAAATTGATTCAATTTTATTTAATTTATTTCATATTCAACGAATAATATAATCTTGTTGATAAAAAATGTATATGTCTTGATAGCATGTCTTGAAATGTCAAACATATGTTGCCATAAATTTGGAGGATGAATATTATGCAAAAAAAAATATGTGCCGCTTAATTTCGTTTAAAAAACAACATATTTCTTCTCTGAAAGATTCTGCGACTGGAAGCGTAGAACCTGCCTGACGCAAAATAGATTTGATCAAATGTTTAACAAAAATTGTTGTCGGTCATGTCCATTTTTTATTTCAGATGAATTAAACATATTAGTCTCGAAAAGGGTCCGAACATTTAAGAAAAGTCTATCATAAAATTAACAGTTTTAATTAAATTGCAAATTGAAACTTGCTCTTCTTATTTACTTTGACTGAAAATATATAAAAGCATTCATATTAATTACAATGTATCACCGAAAGTAATTGCAATTCACTTTATTTGTTGCTGGATCAGTCAATGAACTATATTTTTCCTCAGATTGATTATTATTATTTATTTGATGTAACGAAAAGTTACGCTAAATATATTTTCAAACATTTTGTAAATATACCACTAAAATCAACTGACATTTCATGAACGTAACAAAAATCGTTAAGCATCAGATGAAAGAGAACAAAAAATAAAATCTCTCGTTAGGATGCCCATTGGAAATCCACATTCTTGAATTACTGAGAGGCCGTCGTAAGTTTTTCCTACTCATTACTTCATCTAAAAAAATTTTTTCCAATTAGGTTGTTTGAGGTAGAAAAAAATATTTTCCAGTTCTTGATTCTCATAACATACAAATATGAAAATCAAAAATACTTTCATTTCTTTAATTTGCGTTTGCTTCCTTCTAAGAAATAAGTATACAGTTTTGAAGAACAGAGAAAAATGTTTTGAGGCCTTTGTTGATTTCAAATAATAAAAAATTGTATTTTTCATAGAATTTAAGCTCTGAAATTGAATCGACTGTAGAGAATATTTAAAAGGCTAAAATATCTCTATCATAAAGATAAATTAAATACATTATTGATAATTGAAACAGACTGCTGGCACTGATTTTGTGAAATAACATTTCATCAATTTCCTTTTCCACGAGTGTGCCTAGATCCCTTTTGTCTGTTCAATTCTCACTGTTGACAATGATGTCATTCAGAGCCATTCTTCTATACATCATGAATCATATCTATTAATCTATTCATCCATTTTACGTACTCAATAAACAGAGAAAATAATGTTAAGTAATCTTTTCATGAATACAGCATATTGTAAAACGAATTTTCGCAAAATGAAAATCTTTTTATGACTTAACAAAGTGTACTGGGTCGCATTGTGAACATAGAGCTCTTAAGAGTAGCTATTTTTAAAACTCGATATTACATGGAAAACATAAATTTAAATATGATGGAAAATGAACCCTTCAAAATGTAAGAAGATTTTCTCACGTAGTTCACTCAATAACTTCTCGGCACTCTCTGCGTATTTTTCACTCTATAGTGGTGTAATATCAGAAAGTACATGGAGCGTACTTTTAAAATTAAAAGTGAATTAGAAATAAAAGAAGAAAATTTGGATGCTCCTTCAATCCTAAACTAATTATCTGATGTTTATTTTAAATCAGGATGACCATAAAACATTATTTCCCATATACCCTGAATTTTACCTGACTTTTCCCTGACCAATTTTTCATTTTGCATGACCATTAATATTTGAAGAACATAATTTCAATCTTGTTACATTTTCAGACTTCACCGTCCAACATGCTTTGAAAACAGAGGAAACGAGGGGATTTTTCATGAAAGTAGGAGAAATTATTCAAATTAATTTAGATGCCAACACGCTTTAAATTCCTTAGATTTCAAGTCGAGATATATGACATTTTCCACAAAGTACTTTAGTTTTTAAGGAAAGAGGAAAGTTTTCAAGCTAAAAATTAGAATGTTTGGGAAAACATTCGACTTTTAGGCCAAAATAGATGAATTTTGAATAAAAGAGTACATTTTCAATCAAACTGTTGAATTTTCAATCCAAGAGGACGAATTTTCTACAAATCTTTCAGTATTCAATAGTTTATTATTCAATCAAGTAATTTAATTTGCAAGCCAAAACGATGACTTTTTTAGGGGATAATTAAATTTTCAATAACAACAAAATTATTTTCAAGCAATGAAGATGGATTTTGAATAAAACATTACTTTTCTACCATAAAGATGCATTATACATGCAAAAGGACGGATTTCGAAAAAAAAATTATTTTCATTCATGCAAGTTGAATTTTCAACCCAAAATAAATTATTTAAACAAAAGTTGCATTTAAAACCAAATACTCAAACTATCAAACACAATATATAAATTTTGAACAAAATATTACATTTTAGACCGAATAGTTGAATTTCTAACCCGAAAAGATGAATTTTCTACAAATCCGTTGATTTTTTCAACTAAATCCCCAAACAGAATTCAATAATTTTCAAGAAAACATTTGCATTATTAGCCAAAAGGGCTAAAATTCCTATCAAACGAGATGAATTTTCAAATCATAAGAACGAATTTCACACAAAATGGTTTAATTTCAAAACAAAAAAGATTTTTCAGCTAAGAAATAGATTGTTTTAGAAAACAGTTGACGCACTCATGAATTTTACAATTATTATTAGTTAAACAGCAAATAAATAAATTTTACTTAATTGGGATAAAGTGCTGAATTTGTACAAGCTTTTATTTGGCTTGCTGTTTGGGTATATCTGTATGTCAGGGTCAAATTTTGGATTTCAATTTTGACACACTTCCGCATATCCAATCGGGATTCATGCCCTTTGGAGTTCTGAACTTTGACGCTCATGCCTTTTTTAGTGCCAATATTTTGGTCTTAGCAGGAAAAATGACGCTGAAGCGACGGACGTCTGATCGAAACTATAAAGGTTTCAACACGGGGCTAAAAAAATCGTGAAGATGGTTCACTTCGGTCAATCTTATATTTATGAAGCTTGTCAGATTTTCGAATTGATTTGGAATTTATTGTGCGTTTGCACAACATTTTTTAAAGACGGAAGATTAATTTTCTACCAAAAAGACAAATCTACGAAAAATACGGATGAATTCTTAACCGGAAGTTTGAATTTTCAACTTATAAATAATAAATTCCTTCATCCCATTTGCTTCAAGCAGATTGTTGTATCGATCAATAAATCGTTTCACTTACATGTGCAAGTAAACGATAATTTGGTGACAATAAGGCAATGGCCCTTTTGGTAATGGATATCTTCATTACGTCGATCAATTTTCAGGTTGTCAAGTTATTGAGCAAATGATACTTACTCTGCCTCACGTGGGAATAAACTCGAAGATTTCGGAACATCTCAAGATAAGCAACAAAGGGACTGTTTTAAAAACTGAAAAATTTGGTGAAGACAATGTGACATATTTCTTTTTAACATTAATATTGTAATAATAAAATCGAATTAATAAGTATTCCAAGGCTGGGAATCAATAAATTGTATCGATCCTTCCTGGTTTTCGTCAAGCGTCTAACGATCAGAGCACTTAACACGAACTTGCAATCGTACCATTCCCTTTACGATAATTGTTCGTACACAACGATTGCAATGAAAAGTTCAAAGTATCGCTTGCATACTGACTTTTCTGCATGGTGAAAATTTCAACCGACGGGATTGCTTTAATGGGTTCAGTCAACAGCTATTATGAAATTTTCTGTGTCCTTCTTTATGGTTTCTTGATTCTGTAGGAATAATTGACATCTTAGCATTATTTTCCCTAAACTTCAAAAATCATACAGGTTCCAGTTGTTAACATAAATTGTCTCTCTGCGCAGTTATACATATTGCCGTATTTCGCGTATGAAAATGTTCCTCATTTTTTTAAAATATGATAGCCTTTGTAAATAACATATCTTGTCCCCACAAACTAATCTTTTTCCCTCACAACCCTTAGTCTAGATAATTTGTCTTGTTTCTCAAAGCTGCGGGACGCGTCCGAAGAAACTTGGATTCAAACCGATAGTTTCGAACTGTAGAAACGACGTCCTATCCCACAGGATTTGTCCCTTTGAAATCTCAGAACCATTCGAAAAGAGGAAACGTGAGACACAGGAAGAGAAATGGAGAGAAAACTGACAGTCGAAGCGAAAGGTAAATCGCAGAGGAATGATATGAAATAGGATAGAATACGTGGTATAATAAATTCTTGAAAATATCAATGAAAAAAAGTTTAAACTATGTAGGATAAAAAAATTGATTCTTTCAACTTTGAGCTTATTCGGGTACTAAGAAACCAAACGAGCACATTTGCGATCAATCGTGTTTTTGAGTATTTATGAGTGATTGCGAAAAATTTGCAATCTTAGACAATGTGATTTTCCAAAACAACAAAATTTTTGACAAGTTTCACCAATTATTTGATTTTGACGACAGCGTATTAAAATGTATTTTTATCTTATAGTACGATACATTGATTTTGAAAGTAACGCATGAACATTACCGTTACGTCCTATAAAATCGTAAAGTGTTACCTTGCCGTTACATTTTTTAATTGAATGTTTGATCATTTATTTTAAATCACAAAACGCTTTACACATGAAACATTTTGTAATATTTTTTTATTATACCCTATCATTAATTCTGAAACACAAACTTCGCACGAATATACTTTTATTTTCCATATAACTCATTTTTCAAAAAGTTTTTCACTCGAAAGAAATATTTCAACAATAAGAATCGGTGCTGCCACGCCGAACCATAATTACAAGGAATGTTTTTGGGCACTTTTTTAGACTGCGAAGAAGCAGAATAAAAACAGAAGAATTACTTTATTCAAATTTTTTTATTTAGTGGGAATTTATCAAATAATAAAAACTCTTTTTAGGGTTGGAAAACATTTTTTCAATAATTTGTTTAATTCTTTTCTCGGTTTGGCCATTTTCATTGATTCGAATGTACCATCGAAGCCTAGTAACCATATTTTTTTCAATTTGGTGTATATGGCAGAAAAAAATGGGATTGATGTGTACATCCAAATCATGCAAATTAAAAAAGATCTATTGCAAGATTTTTTTTCATTCCACACCAATTTTTATGGAGAAATACATATTTTGTTGCTAGTCAAAAGTATATTGAGAAATACTATTACAATGTAAATATGTCTTCTGCTTCCTTATCATGGCATATAATGTATTATAAACAATATAAATACCATTAAAAAATTCTGTAAAGTAAGATACAGTGACGTGCTTCACTTCAAAATGCAATTATTCGAAAATTGTAACACATTAATGTTACCGTTAATTATAAAAATAAGTAACGCGTTAACGTTACCATTTCTAAAAGAAAGTAATGCGTTGACGTTGCTAGTAACGCGCTGCTATCGAGCAATAGGAATCAACGTTAATAAATCGATTTTCACTAATATTAAAATCTTGGTGGGTACAATATTAACAATATATATGATTATTGAATAATATTATCAAATAATATTACAATGTTAAGAATACAAAAAATATTTTCGCGTTGCATCCTAACATTTTAATGCAGCATGATCAGAACAAACATTTGGGACAATCTTCGAAGAGATTTTTCAAATCCTGAACACGAAAATAGTGAACTCTACTCTTGATTTTCATTATTTTACAACTCTTTCAGAAAAAATTTACCTTTTGAATGAACAGTGGAAAATGACTGGGACCTAATGGTCAACTTTTTGGGAATCACCCTTATGGGAAAATTGACGAAACTTTAAGCAAATTTATATTATATTGTGTCAGTTTAGTTTTTCAAATTTGCATTAAAAATATTTAAATATTCAAATTAATACTAATAGTAATAGGAGAATAACTATCTTACTTCTACATATTTCCCGTGAAATAATTTCAGGATTAACACGCAATGAAAATTCTGTCGACCTCAGCGAAAAGGACAAGTCTCATTAATCATACAGTGGGTGCGGACATTTTTGGTAAGCCGGAAAGTGACACGATTTGCTAAATCAGTAGAATCGCGAGGAGCTATTCTGCTTCGAACTCCTTACTAGCCCAAAATGTGTAATTCTAATTTCTGAATTCTAAATTCCCTCGATAAATTGAAACAAATAATTACTTAGAAAACAATTTCAATCTGCACAAATGTTCGTTTTCAAGTAATAAGGATATTAGTAGATTTCCTTCAAAAATTGCTTTAATGATGAGCTTTAGTTCGAAGAAAAGCCAGAAGTGCTTTGAAAGCTCATAAAAGTGTACAATAGGCATCATGAAAAGTCGAATTGAGAATACTGTTATGTAAAAATGTCTATGAAAGGCTTTGACTGGCAGTGAAATCGATAAGATCTGCTATTACAGCATTTAAGGGAGCGATATCGCAGAATGAAAATATCTGCTTGATTTCCTGTAGTAAATGAGAGAAATCGAGAAACTTATTAAATTGTTCGCCGCAGACAACCAACTGAAATGTGCTTTCAATGGGGTTTTGAGCATTGCTGAGTAGTACAATGAACGTATCTATATATGAAATTCAGGGCTTAAATAAGTTCAATAAGTTGCTTTTCCAAAAGATCTATCTTACGTGCGTTGAATCTATTCACTATAACTTTCCATTGCAATATAAATGATGTCTTTCTTAGTAGTTCGTGTAATTTAAGAATCTTTTATTTTCAGTGAATATGGTCAAGTATGGTCGAATCTGTTAGACCCGATATGGATCGATTTTGAGGGATACCACTATAGAAATTGATGATTTTCAATACATGTGGTCCTGATAAGGTACGCTTCATTAATAACGCAGAAAAAAGAGAATAAATATGAAAGAGGTCAAATATGATCAATTAAACTATGAGAAATATGACTGCGTGATATGTATTCTCTTGTTGCTTCATGTATAATTAATTACCACTCTCTAAAAGAATGATCAAAAATTTTCAGTCTTTTGTCAGCGCTCATGATGGAATTTATGTATCAAAAAAGTGCTGCTGAAATAGGACTAAAGTACCAAAGAAGTTGAAAATATGTCTGGTTTCACCAGGATTTTTTCAGGACAAAAGTATTTGAAACTTACATTTTCTTTTAATTTTACAATTTCTGAATAATGTTTAAGACAAAAGTACCAGAAAAGATCAATTTTTTGTTGTAGACATTTTTACCACTGCTCATTATATTTATATCCCAAAAAAGTACTGCTGAGATAGGCATAAAATACTGCTGAAACAGGACTAAACTATCACAAAAGTTCAAAATGCGTCTGGTTTCACTAGGACATTTTAGGACAGAAGTACCGGAATAGTTCCGTTTTATTTTTTTTCAAAATTTTTACAAATGCTGATGGGATGTTTTATCCAAAAAAGTACTGCTAATTTGGAATTTAGAAAATGGCTAATGGTGTTGAATGTGTCATGAAGATGTTGGTAATTAGGATTTGCACGTTTATCAAAAGAAACGGTGACAAGGTGGTGCTGAAACATATATAATGGTGAAACACATATGGTTTTAACAAATGTTGTCAACACAAATTTCTGATGATTTTGATCTTAGAGAATGACCAATGGTGTTGGACGTATCATGAGGATGTTGGTGATTTGGATTTGCACGTTTATCAAAAGAAACGATGACAAGGTTGTGCTGAAACACATATAATGGTGAAACACATATGGTTTTAACAAATGTTGTCAACGCAAATTTCTGATGATTTTGATCTTAGAGAATGACCAATGGTGTTGGACGTATCATAAAGATGTTGGTGTTTTGGATTTGCACGTTTATCAAAAGAAACGATGACAAGGTGGTGCTGAAACACATATAATGGTGAAACACATATGGTTTGAACAAATGTTGTCAGCACAAATTTCTGATGATTTTGATCTTAGAGAATGACCAATGGTGTTGGACGTATCATGAAGATGTTGGTGATTTGGATTTGCATGTTTATCAAAAGAAACGATGACAAGGTGGTGCTGAAACACATATAATGGTGAAACATATATGGTTTCAACACATGTTGTCTTTATGGCCTCTACGGTGTATCTCAGCACGTCGCTATTACTCAAACTGTCAAGCATAAGTCAGGAGAACGTTATTCAAATGCATACCATGCCCAAAGCCCAGTTATGTAATGTGATGAGACAATGTATTTGACACCACGCATTACATGTTTACCAACGTTATTGCAAGGCAAGGCAAGGTGAGTAGGGAAGCACGTGCTTCGCCTGCGAAGGTACAGCTAATTAACTTTCCGTCAAAATGAGAACTAATTAACCCATGCGGCGTTACCGTTGATACAGGACAACTTTCTTAGCATCATTATCTTTTCAAAGGACCAAATCACAAGTTTCCCCACTTTTTAATTAGTAATCACAATCTTCAAACTTAGCTTACTGATAGTATGAATAATATAAACATTGGCTTATGGACATTCCTCTGGCAAGTGGAGAATCTATCAGTAGATAAAAACGTAGCTTAGGTATAAATATTAGACGATCTTCAGGGAGAATCTAAAAGCGGTTGGGAGATAAAATAATGCCTCGCTCGTTTTACTGCTCTTCTAAAGTCGATTTTAACCATTAAGCTTTCAATCTCCTATTAAATCTCTCCTAACCAGGTCAAATTTTCATTCCAATTTTATGAAGCTGAGATTAAAAATTTTACAAAGCTGAATTCACGGTTAAGAATATTGTCTAGAGAGTTAAAACGGATTTAATATTTGAAATAATAGTCACAATTAGTTTCATAAATAAAAAAGTTTTTCGAGCAGGGTTAATTTGTATTAATAATCATTTTTGCTAGTCAAGAAGAAAATCACTGAAAGGGATCTAACTAATTTTTCTAGAAAGATCCCTTTTCTGCGATATATATTCAGTAAGGCTTTTTGGAAAATTAACCATAGTTTCTCGTAGTTCTTATTACTTAATAATTTTATTTTATCTCTTTTCTTCTACTTTATTCTAATCTGTTTTCCGAGTGACGTTTATCAAAATTTTCTATTGGCTTTTATAATACTTAGATACATTTCCGACAATAAGATACATGTCATGTATCTTATCTGGTATTTTTCTTTCCTGAGATATATTCTGATTCATTGTGCTTTTCGATTTGATAAAATTCTTGTTCTGTTACGAAGTTGAAATTATTTTCAGCTTTTTGCTTAGGCGTAATCTCCTGTAATTCGAATATCAGCAAACATTTGAAATTTTTGCGTATTTAGTATGATTTTGACTGAAAAACTTCTTTCAAATCTATATCGATATTTCTGGTGAAAACTACTATTTCAATTTACATTCGTACAACAAATTTGTATCTTTATTGAAACTTAATGATATTCCACTAAAAATACTGATTCCCGTTGTAAAACTCCAAAATAACCTGAAATTGTGGAAAGTTTGTTAATTTTTTGTGAAATCTAATTATAAAAAAACGTGAATATTACCTAAAACTGTTCAAAAATTGAAAATTTCATTTGAACTGTAATGCAATTTGTAAGCTAAAATTGCTACAAAATTTGGAAACTTTAAAACCTAATGATTTTTGATTGAAAATATCGATTTCCGGTAAAAAGCGTTGGGGAAAAGAATTGGGAATGTCGATTATGATTTTTTTTAGGAATGCTTATTTCCGGTGAAAAAAAGTTACACAACGTGAATTGTTCAGAAACGTTAAGTCCTCTTCAAAACTTAATGATTTTATATTAAAATTTGTCTCCGAAAATATTAATTTCCAGTAAAAAGCACTAACATAAAACATGTATACTAATTTTATTAATTTATTAGATATCGTAAAATGGGGCTAAGAGAGACAAAGATCAGGAAAAGCGAGACACACGAAATTTTGAATTTTGCGAATTATATTTCATTTTATGTTTGGGAAACGGGTGAAACCCCTGTAAGATAATGTGGGTCAATCGAAATATTTACACCATATGTCCCGCTTTGCCCCGTATTACGGTAATTTGAAAGTTTGAATTTAACTTCGCAAAAGCATTGAAAGCCACTAATCCTTGTCTATTTTTCTTGTGTTTTCGATAGTTATTTGTGTTAGAGGAGATTATTTTAGAAGTGAGCAAACAAAACCTGTGGAATCCATTTTTTTTATTAAATGATTTACGCACGGTTTTAGCATTTTGAGGACTAAAGGGATATGATTATCGAACCTTGGTGCACAAACAAAATTTATTTCATTACAATTTCGATATGAAAATCGTGTAACCTTCAGAATTTTTGAATTTTTCTTCTATCTCTGGCGTCTTTCAAATACAGCATTTGTTTTATTACTGATTACTCTTGTCGAATGGATTTATCATGTTTCATTCACTTACTCCTCATTTACAGATTAAATTTTCAGAATGTTAAATTTAAGATATAAAACGACTTCAAGTTATGAGAAGCCAATTACATGTTCAACATAAATGATTAGGAGATTTTCGAGACAAAAAATCGTTACACCACTTGTTTTAGATAAGATTATTTAGGAGAATAATAGAAGAGTTTTTCCTCATTTTGCATAATAAAGTCCTTCCACTTGTTTGCAATCTTGAAACGAGTCAAAGAAGCTTAAGAAAGCTATTGTCTCAAGAACCTTCTTGGAAAAAGTGGCTTATATAATGCTATCGTTGTAATACGTCTTTTGTGTCATAGAAGCATTATCGTCCGGCAAAGGCTGAAAAGGCTGGAAAAGTCTTGTCGACTGGAAAGAGACACGGGCTTTGTAGCCACACTTTCTGAGCATTTACTGCCCAATTGTAACATCCTAAGAGTTACATGCCTAGGCAGAGAAAGCGATTGAACGCTGACAATCGCGACGTCGATATCCACTGTTCAATGTCCGAGTTATCCGCTCTCGGCAATTGGTGGGATTCAAGCTTTTGTACGGTCTACTTGGCTCGCCCCCGATCTCCACTTTAATGGGCAGGATGCCGCGAAATTACATGAGGTGAGATCGCTTTCCGCTTCCCGTTTCCCAACACAAGAGATTATGTTGAAATTCTCGTTACGGAATGCTTTCCCACTCCGAAAAAGGGTTAGATTGGAATCTATAAATATCCCCGGCATTAGCTATGCGGTAAATTTCGACTCGGGCGAGTCGCAGACATTAAGCTATTTCGAGCGCGGCTATGACTCGGATGGGTGCTCGCTTGTGATGTATGCGTTTAACTAATGTAGAGTGGGAGGTTCGACATTGAGGATGACTGTTTAAGCTCGATGATACCGAATGTTTACATTCAAATTCGGCAATCGAAAAACCGTCTGGACTCGGGAAGATGGGGTTTTATGTAGATATAAAATCATAATACAATATGTTTAACCGCAGTGCTACGTGACTGAAATGAACCATTTTATCTATAGTAATAATAATTCCAGGCATTATCATAATCAATCATTAGTTTGATATTTATTTCGTAAAGTAGGTTTAAACATCTAGTTGATGAGAAAACCTGATTAATAAAAAAACCAGGTGTTAGATAATGAAACTGTCATTAACTAAATACTAAATACAAATTAATTTGTACTGGAAGATTATCCAGAAGATATGTTTAGCTAATTGAAATCAAATCTTCTTACAAGAAGGTTTCTGGAATATTTTATTATCCCCCAATCTAATTGAACGTGTGGTTTTCTACATGATTATCGATGAGACCACACAGACGTTGATAGAGTGTCAAACGAATGCCATGCCACTTGGTTCCTTAAACACGCAGAGACCCTATTAGTTACTAGGGGTTAAGTAGCTGTGGAGGGAATCAAGTGAGATATATGGTGGTCGCAACAAAATCAGCCCTCAAGGGTTTCTCGCCCAGCCAGCCAATAAATACATCGACATCATCACGGCCTGACGTCTCTGATCCCCATTTCAAAGAACTTCCAAGAGCTACTTCGACAGATGCAGGATTTTATTGCAATGTTTGAGAAAGAATTACTACACACTTCCAATGAATGAAAAAAAGAGTTTAGTAGCCTATTAATACGATAATTATTTTCATCGAAATCCCCTCCCATACTTTACCTCCCCTATTCCCTTTGATTTCATATATCTGCCCCACCAATCATTCCCCTACTATTCCACCCCTTACTTATATCATCACTTCCCCCAACTTCCCCTAATTCCACTTCCTCTACGTTCCCGATCCTCACTTACCCTACTATCCTACTACTCACCTTTACTAACCTACTAACCGTATCACACCCTACCGTACTTCCTCTCACGTCCAATCTCCCTACTTCACCTACTTCCCCTCCCCTCGTTTCTCCACCTACCGCTTCAAAATACTTTGAAATTCCTCAAAATTATTGAAATCAATCAAAATTTCCTTGGAAATGTTTTGGAATTAAAAAATTCAGTCTTGTTTCCAGGATGCCGAGAATTTTCCGGTTTACCGAAGAAAATCTTTAGATAATTGCAATTTTCGATTAGACCGTAATAACGTTTTAATTAACCAAATGACTATTTTGCTTTCAGAATATTTCGAGAAAATGCGAAAAATGTTATTATAGCAATAATTAAGAGTCAATGATAAGTTATATAATAAATAATAGGGGGTACCAATGAATTTTCAATCTGAAGCGTTGTATGCAATTCTTGGCACCCACCTGCCAAGAATTGGGTTGGAAGTTTTTGCGATGATTTCTGCTCTTGGCAATCGGAAAAACTAAGGGTATATTCGTTTTTGTTCTTTTTGTAAATGTGAGAATAAAAGACCGAAGTGAAGGCAAAACCCATATTTTTAACTTAATTACAGGAGTTTCAATTAAAATAATTGGATGAGTAAATTAATAAAATATATTTCCCCTGTATCACGAATTGAAGGATGCCTCATGAACTTCGCTTATTGTGAAATAGAAATCTGGCTCAGGTCTAAATTCCATATCTTTTTTTTAAATTATCTATAGAGTGTCCTCAATAACATCATTCGAAATGATGATATACATATACTCCTGAAGATTTAATTGAAGCTATAAAATCTAATCGTGAAGATGAATTTTCTGAAAAGAAAGCATCAAAGGAGTATAAAGTTCCTAGGTCCTCGATTCAATTTCACTTAAGTCAAAACTTCGTAAGAAGAAGCCAAAGAAGATAGAAGAAGAATAAAATTAGAAACTAAAGAGACTTAAAAAAAAGCCAATCAACCTATGAATATCAGCGATTTCACTGATTCTGCTGAAAGCATAAAATGGAAGTTAAAAGCCAAAGAGACTAATATGAAGGAAAATCAATTTTCGAATAGTACAAATCCTACCGATTCTGCTGAAGCAGTCAAAAAAAGACGAGGACGACCACCTAATAATTCGGACTAGAGAGAAGTTGACAATTCAGTGATTTAAGTCAGAGTATTTGTTTATAAATAAAAAATAATTTGTTCAAAATGTTTTTTTTTACCATTCACTTCTCAATCATACTATTAAAGTTTAGATTCATATTATTCCTTAACCATTTCCCTTGCATATGATTGGGGTGCCAAGAATGGGGTCAAACCCTGCCAAGCATTGCATTTTTACACTCACGAGCTTATTTTAATTATTTTTCTTCAGTCACTAATAAATATTAAGGGAAATCAAGATCAGCATTTGATTTTTTCTTAAATTTGCAAAACATATGTATATTATAACTAAATTTATCACACATACAACTTTTGACATTAAGTTCTTTCTCGAAGTCTGAAGTTCGCCTTAACCTGCCAATAATTGGGTACTTTACCCTAAAACCTTGAAATATTTGAAAATCTTAGAAATCCTTTGAAATTCCTTAATTCTTTGGAATAAATGCTTTAATATTTCATTTAAACATTACAAAATCCCGTGAAGTTTCATAAAATCTGATGATATTCCTTGAAATTCTTGGCAATTCTTACAATCTCTTGGAACTGACACGGAATCTTTTCATATACCCTTAACTAGTTCTCATCCTTTGAAACCTTCCGAAATTACTTGAAAATTTTCAAAGCTCTTGAAAACTCTTTGGAACCTTCTAAAATACTATTAAATCTTTTGAATCTTTTTAAATCTCCTGGAATCTTTCAAACTCTTCTGAAATCTTCAAAATATTTGCAAATATCTTGAGATATTGAAAATATTTTTTAAACTGTAAAATTCTTCAAATTCCCTCAGCTATTGTGAATATATTTCTTGAGATTTCATTCAAATATTGTGAAATCCCTTGAACTCCTGTAACGGTTAATGAAATCTGATGATATTCCTTGAAATTCCTAGCAATTTCTAGAATTTCTTCGAACTTCCATGGAATCCTTTCAAATACCTTAAAATATTTCCAATCCTTTAAAACCTCTTGAAATTTTATAAAGCTCCTAAAAATTCCTCCAAATATCATACAATCCAATCAAATTTGTCAAATCCTTCATAATTCTTCGAAATTCATTGAAATATTTTTAAATCTATTGGACTATTTTCAAGTTCTTGAATTCTATTAAAATCCCTTGGAAACTCTTGAAATATTCTTAAAGCTTTCAATTTTTCATGTCCTGTGAAGTTGCATGAAATCTGATATTTCTTCAAATTTCTTATAATCCGTTGACATATACAAGGGCCTATGAAATTTGTGATAAAACCTCATTGAAAGCCTTTAAAATGCCTCGAAATTACTGAAATCTTCTACATTATTATCAATTCCGTTAAAATTCCTTACATATTCCTTGGAATCTTTTAAAGTATACTAAAACCTTATTGGCCCCGTGAAATACTTCCAAATCTTCGGAATTTCTTTGAAAGCTCATCAAATTGTTTTGAGTCCCTCCAAATCACTTGAATCCTTGAAAATTCCTCGATAGGTTATACATTTTTTTAAATGTATTGAAATCTCTTGCAATTTTCGAAGCTCTTGAAAACTCTTTTGAATCATAAATACCATAAAATTTTTCAAACCTTTCAAATTTATCGAAATCTCTTTAAATTCTTGAAATCTATTAAAGTCATTTCGAATCTTTTCAAATGTCCTAAAATTCTTCCTAATCTTTGAAAATACCTTGAATTATTGGGAAATTTCTTCAAATCTTTGAAATACATGGAAATTCCGCAATTCTGGTGGATACATTTTTTAAACTGTCATCAAAATATTATAAAATCCCTTCAAATTTCATGAAATTACATAAGATCTGGAGATATTTATTGAAATCTTTGAAATTTTTAAAGTTCTATAAAATACTTTGAAATAAAAAAATCAATTAAATACCTTATTGCGAGCCTTTGAAATTCTTCAAAACCTCATAGAATTCCGTGAAATATGTTGAAATTCTTTAAAAATCCTGTGACATATTTCAGTATGTTTGAAATCCTCTGAAATCCCTTATAATGTTTTCAAATATCTTAGTTTTAGACGATAAACTTAAAAAATGTTGAATGACTTTGTGGGCAGTAAAAAAGATTCAAAAATTATTTTGAAAAATTTTGTTTTTATAGATGTTTTTTATAGTGTGATACAATTGAATTTGAAATACTAAAATAATTGAACCGATATGAAGTCTTTATGACATTATAACAATCTTTTATGTCGAAATTACTCAACTTCAACTATATATAGTATAATTTATAATTATAATAATTACGATTCATATATTATTCATCCTTTTCCATCCTTGGTCTCAATGGTTAAATTTTCGGAAATTATAAAACCCAATAGGTTCTACAATTTTTTTAATGGTTGAATATATATATATATATATACATATATATATATATATATATATATATATATGCGAATGCTATTTGGCTCATGTAAAGCTTTCACCTTACAACGCTTGTACATTTAGAAGTCCTCTTTTTTGCCAAAGCACGAGAGCATCGCAAGAGAATGTGCCAAATATTCACTGGCTCATGAGCTTAATGGGCACTCAGGAAAGCTTTCGAATAATAATTGCTTGGAATTTAATATATTTTCATTTGCTCAAAAGATCACTCTCTGAAATCCAATAATTAATAACGTACAGGAACTAATTTCTTAAAATCAAGATAATTATACCTTGAATAAATATTCAATCAGAATTTTCCACTTTCATGCAATCCTCATATAAGTCTATAATGAATATGTATTCGGTTGAATACCACTTTTACGACAAAAGCTATAAATATGGTCGTAAAAATAATCTCCTCGTATTCGGGAAGTTAATGTTACTTTGAAGTTGCAGGGAATAAAAGTAATGTTTTGTGCAAAGAATATGTGCCATAGATAACACAAAAGTAGTAACGATAAATAATGATTGGATTTTTTGGAATATAAGTGGAAATATAATGCTGCCTATCGATTTAAACATAAGAAATAAAATCAAAATAAAATCTTAAAACTTCAAATTAAAAATAATAACAATTTTAGGTTTTAAAATAAAACATTCTATAATTATGATGATTTACATTCGAAATTTCTTCAGTTTGGAAGGATAAAAACTGAATACATGACTTCTGATCATCAAAATCTTCCAAGTTTAAGAAGTTTTATTAATGAATTTTCAAAATTAAATAGTTTTTGGTGGGTGATCCTCAAAATTGAACCAATAAAAAAAGTCAAAACAACATTATTGTAAATTATACACACTAAACATTGAAGGCTATTCAAGTTAGACCTATTTTAGAAAGATGTTCCAAATTTCCTGATTTTAAACTACACGTATCAAAAACTAAACAAGCTAGAAAATTTTTTATTCCAAACATTTTCTGAATGGGTCAGTATCAAAAATAAAAGATCATCAGGACTCAGATTTTCAGTATCTCTTTCAATCGTAATAAGAACATCTTATTACGATATAAAATCTCAGATAATTTTGTAGGATGTTCCAAATGCAACGTTTTTCTTTCTTCGACATTTTCCTATATTGTGCGTTGTTTCGCTATAACTCCAGTAATTTTTTTATGACAAAAAGGCATTAGTTTAAATTGCTTCTGACTTTTTGAGTACTACTAATAACCGTACATAGAATATTTGCATCGAAAATAGCAGGCTAGCGAACTTGACTTCCATATTAGAACACTTGAAGAGTGTACCAAAGACCAATCCAATCTGTTATTTTTTTCAAACGTTATCGTGCTAACAAACTAAAAATCTACAGATATGCAAACAGACAGACACATTCGTGGAAATCTGTTTTTTTAATTCAGGGAGTCTCAAAACGTGAAAATTTTACAAAAACAGGGGGCGGGGGGAGAAGTCAAATTTTACATAAAGGTAATAATATCTTCTCTGATGAGAATGTAAAAATTATTTTTCATCTGGTACATTTTTCTGTAAAAATGTACATAACTAACTGGATATAATTGTTTAAAATAACTTGTTTTCAATATTATCGTTTATTTCAAAGAGTAGGAAGCTGTTACGATATGCTCACGTGTAACTGCCGCATTGCGCTTAATCATCGAACACGTGCCCTTCGTTATTGCGTAAAATCCGCTGACGGTCGTTATGTAAGGCTCAAATAATAGTCCTACAGAAGGAAGTGCAACGTGCTTCCTGTAATTTCTGAGGATTTCTATGAAAAGTCAAGGGCTTCAAGATTCAAATTAAATTTATCTAAAGAATGTGTCGTAACCATAGCAACGTGCTTTCTGTAACTTCTGGCATTTTCTGTGAAAAGCCCAAACTTCAATATTTGAATTAAATTTAGCCAAAGAATATTTCGTGACCATATTTAATAAAAAAAAGTGAAAAGTAGTTCATTCAATTACTTAACCTAATTAATATAAGAATTCTTTCTAATATAAAACCGATGTTGATTTGTAACTTGAGAGAAATAACGAGAAGTTGCAAAGCTTTTATCGGAAGTGGAAGCTGCATATAAAATAATTAGTGAGCTACGAAATAATTAATTTTTACAATTGGAGTACGGTCGACCGTACGTAATGGGCTTTTAATTAATTATTAATTTCCTGGGTAGTTGGCTTCCTTCAGAAATACGCTCCACATAATTTCCTTTAATTCATTACATTTCGTTTTAAACCCAGTTTATTATAGCCACGTGAATATGAAGTTCTCGTATTTAAAAAAATTGAAATAAAGCATTACGTGAAACTAAATGAAATCAAATTCAATTTCTAGCATGTAGCTTCAGTCATACGTAGCTAGCTTTGGTATAAGTTAATTATGAAATCGGACTCTCCACCCAAGTTGCATCTTATTTCAACTGACTGGAAAGGCAACTTTAGAATTTGTGTCCAAATTCAAACATCTGTCAATTTGTTATTATTGAGTTTGGTTGAACTTACATAATTATATAATGTTTCGGAAGCGATATATTCAGAAATGAGACAAGCTTAAATCAGAGTTTCCTTCAAATTGTTATTAATTAAACTTCGAATAATTCATATTAGTCAATTTATTCTGACCGAACAAATATATTGTCTCAATTTAGAAGATCAAAAAATAGAAACATACTGAATGAATAAAGAACATGGACCTTATTTCCGTCGGTTGCTTGGATTTTATGGAATGTATGGAATTTTAGTAATCCTACGTGTTTGAAAATTCTGAGAGATCCTTGAAATTTGACTATATCGGTTCCATTCTATCTTTTATACTTTTTCAATATAATATTCAGAGCTTATTTCTATTATTCCAGACTCAACACTCCTTCCCCTGCCCCCCTAAACCCTTTTTAAAATAGAAAATTTATTTCTTCCATGTTTCCAAGAAACTTCCCCTATTTTGTATTTTTGTTGAAATTTAACTTTTTCCTGAAAACTTAATCTTTTTATCTTGACTACTCAATTCTTCGGCTTTCGTGGTTGTAAATCAACTTTTCTGTTAAAAATTGAACTGTTTTCTAAAAAATTCGACTTTTTGGCTTGAAAATTCTACAATTCGATTGAAAATCCAACTCTTTTAGGTTGAAATTGAAAATTGTTTTTTGAAAAGTCGACCATTTCGCTTAAAATTCATATTTTTAGGTTGAAAATGCAAATATATGGTTCAAAATTAATTTTTTTTTCCAATTTAATTATTTCTCTGAAAAATTCATCTTTTTGGTTCAAGGTTCATTTTTCTGGGGTTGGAATCAACTTGTGTATTAAAAATTCACCTTTTTGGGTATAAAGGTCCGCTTTTTTCAAAATAATATATGATGCCTAATATTTCGACTTGAAATCTTAAAAATTTGGAGTGATTTATATTGAGTTCGATGTGATACCTACATTAATTTTTAAAGAAGAATTCACTTCCTTATTTTCGTGAAAAATCACCCTATTTTCCTCTGGAATTTTCTAACTTCAAATTCAATTGATATGAGAATTTCATCACTAAGGATGGAATGTATTTAAATTTAATTTTAGAAAATATGGACTGAATGTTTGGCATTGAAAGGCTAATGCATAATCTTCTCTTCGAGCTTTTATTTAGATATACATAATATATGCATGAGAGAAATTGGGCACCGAGACGATAGTAGCATGCAAGTAGTAAAGTCGGTGTTTAGTCAGCCACCGGTTTCGAGCAAATGTTATTACTGATTCACCTATTCCAGTGCACTCGCATAAATGAGACAAGGTTCCCAGCAAAATACATGAAAACAGAGTCCTTATAGCTCTTAATGCTTTGTAATTATAATCTGTACAACGAAGCTGAAAAAATCTAAATGTAAATTCTCAGATAACTTGCATGGCAAGAAAGAAAAATATGTTACAAAGAAAAATATTAGAGTTGAAAAATTTTTCCCAAATTTCTAGTTGATAGCCTAAAAAATTCAGCATAATTTTTTTAGTAAGTTTTGGTCACTCACAGAAAAAGCATTAACCGTTTTTCATTAATAAAACTTCCATCAATATAATAGGTCAATCAATTCGTCCCGAATCAACGAGTCTTTTTTATTCTTACGTAAACTTTGAATTACGACAATGAAAAAAGTTTTACTGTAAATCTGAGTTTTAAAATATTATAACCATAACTTTTTTGATTTCAAATAGAATGTTATAATTTCATAGGTCAATCGATTCTCTTTGAGCCAAGGAATCTTTTATATTCTTACATCAAATTTTAACTATGTTCATGAAAAGAGTTTAGCTATAAAAAGCCCTTGTTTGAACATTAATAAGTTTTTAAAAGAAATTTGAGAAACGTTTTATTTGATATTTATAAACTGAGGAACGTTTGAATAATTTAAAAAAATACTTGAAATGATTTTAAAAATATTTGAAATCGTAACGATTACGAAGCTTTCTCTGTAATTTTGTTATGATGCAACTATTTTTCACTTTTCCCTTAAATATATTTTTCAGTTTTTTTGCTGGAAATCTAAAAATTGAATTGACTGAAAGTATTTTATTCGGATTTTATAGCTTTTAGAGTATTTAAAAATATTCCAAGGGATTTCAAGAGAATTTCTAAGATTTCCACGGATTTCAAAAGATTTCAAGAAGTTTCATCTGATTTCAAAGGCCTTTAAAGTTTTCAAGATTTTGGATGCCAATCTTAGATATATATTCTAAGATTTACAAATTTTTAGTGGATCTCAAAGAATTTGAACGGTTGCAGGGGATTTTACAAGATATCAAGAAATTGCAAGTGATGAAAAAAATGTCAAGGGATTTTAAGAGGAAATCAAAGATATCATAAAATTTCAAGAATTCAAGGGATTTTAGGAAATTTCAGAGATATTGAAGATTCTAATATACTGTACGGGATTTCATGAGATTTAAGGAATTTCGAAAATATCAAAGGATTTTTAAGAATATAGTATATTTTAAAAGATTCTGAGGAATTTCATGAGACTTTAAAGCGTGACAATGTAAAGAGGTTACGAAAAATTAAAAAATATTTCTCCAGATTTCAGAAGTCCCCTGAATGTTTGCAGCATCTGAGGAATATATTTACCGGTTTCGCAAGCCCCTTTTTGCACAAAAATACTTTATTTATTTCATATTTTTGCATAATGAAGTAAAATAATCAATTACAGCGATAATTAGAATAAAATAAGAACTTCCTCAAGAAATATTGACATTTTCAGATGAACCTAATAAGTACTTGTACAGCCATTAGGCGCGTTAAATATAAATAATATTTTTCAAGTCCGTATAAATATTTGAAAAATTTTGTGAAACTATTTTGCCACTATTTATATTATGTATATATACTATTTGCAATATATGCTAATCTTGACACTATTTTCAAAGGTGTCCGAGGCTGTAAATCATTTACAAATTATTTCTTTTGATTCTTAAGCAATTTTCCAAATAAGAATCTTTTTCTGTTTCGGTTGATCAATGAGGAACATTAGCTTGTGTTGGAAACATTTTTAATTACATTTTAATGACATAATTTGTATTTGCACCAAAAACTGAATAGAGCATAAATTGCTGAGAAACTAAACGCGAACTATGGGTGCAAATTCAGCGAGTGAAAATGCATCAAGAGAAGAGAACTAATGAGAGCTAAAATGTGAGGGAAAATTCCTTCACTCCCACTTTTCGCGAAAGCTGAGAGAATTCCGTACTTTCTAATCGAAGAAAGTTTGCGGACGGTTACGTTTAGGATGCTCGATTCCTACGTCAAAGAGCTCATGTTTAAAATTTACATAAAACTCAAAACACGACGAGAGCGTAATCCACCCTCTTGTCTTATGTTGGTATATCCCCCTTTTCTTTGAGAGCGGATATGAACTTCTATGAGCAAGTTATGCACACACAAAATTATACAGGTATACGTATATTTTCTTAAAAGTTTCTAAAAATAGTAAACAAGATGATGCAATATTGCGATTTCCTGGAAAGACCTATCAAAAGGAAATAAAGCCTGATTGACAATAAATTTACTTTTTTATGTCTCAACCTTCTGCCACCGTACTCTATTTCTATTCTTATTGCTGATTTCGTTCTGCTCTTATCTCCATGGGGAAAAGAGGATTTTCATAGACGTGAAATTTCTTTACTCAAAATACGAGTGAGATTATTTCAAGAACAAAAATATAATTGGATACTATTTGAATATCGAGGATATTATTCGACTTTCATAAAGCGAAAGCAAGTACTTTCTGTAATATAACTGTTTTGTCCTAACAATAAAATTTGATCCCTTTTATATAATTATTATTTGAACAATTATTGTACATTTCCGATGATTTGAAAAACAGAGTTTTGCAAAGATTTCAGAGGCTCTTAACAGATTATAAGGGTTTTCATTAGATTACAGTGGATTTTAAAAAATTTCAAATGTATCAAGGAACTTCAAAGCCTTTAGGGCATTTCAAAAGATTCTAACGGATTTCCAGGGGCTTCGTGTTGGAAAAAAAATTAAATTGAATTAAATTTGAAGTGATTCATAGCGAATTTAAGGGACTTTAATGTATTACAAGGAATTTCACAAGATTAAAGAATTTCGAAAACTTGTAGTTTTAATTAAATCCCATGAGAGAATTCCCATTGATTTTATACAATTTCATTAGATTTCATAAAAATGTCACGGTACTTTGAAGATTTTCAAACATATCAAGAAGATTTAACGAATTCAAAAGAATTTCAAGAGATTCAGATGATTTCAAGAGATTTTAAAGATTCGTTTAGGATTTTATAAGATATTAAGATATTTCTAGGTAATTTGGTAAAATAAATAAAATAAAACTTCAAGGGGTTCCCAGCGATTTCAAATGTTTCAAGGGATTTTAAGGTATTTCAAGGAATTTTAGACGATCAAATTATTTCAAACATTTACAGGTATTCAGACAGTTCTTTTTTAGTGAAACTTGATAAATAAGTTCCACTTAATTGGAATTTCGGAGAACATTCAAAAATTTTAAGGGATTTTGTCAAATTTCATAAAAATTACACGCAATTTTTAAGATTTCAAAACATATGAGGAGGTTTTGAGACATTCTAAAGAATTTCAACATTCGAGGGACTCCTATGGGTTTTAAGTGTTTTGAAATTATTTAATGGGATTTGTAGATATTTATACTAATTTTAAAGGATTGAATCGGTTTTCAAGAGATTAAAAAGTTTTACATGCATTTTAAGGAATTTAAAAGGATTTCAAGAGATTCAAACAATTTCAAGGGATTTCAGAGAATTTTTTAGGATTTTCAAGGATTTCAAGATATCAAGATATCAATTAAATTCACAAACTCTGTGTTTGAATAAAATAAATCTTATTCCAATCAAACAAATATTTGTTGGATTCAATGAAATATTTGTTTGCACCTACATCAAAAAAAGAATTTGCTTCATTCAAACAAACATTTTTCTTAGTGTGAGATTATGAGTGGTCTAAAATAAATTTTATTTTCATACTTTTTGTTTTAACATTCCTCATTCGTCATTTTTGCACACACAAAAAATAATTAACTCTTCGTAATGTTCACAGACCTTGTTCCACGGGTTGAACTTTTTTTTTTAATCTATGATAACAATGTGCAATTATTTTTACAATAAATTAAAGAATATAGGGAGGTGGGGCAAAAAAAAAAAAAATTTCTTTTCATACCACCCCAGTGTAGGATGCCATCGTTGATATAATAATGTAAGGATTTAAGTTTAAATGCGAGGATGTTCTTCTTAAGTCCAGGACTTTACCTGTGATAAGAGGATTTTAACTTTAATACCTCTAGGCTTTCATTAGTGTGAGTAAGTATCGAGCAAAGGATCGTCACAAAAGCTGCCATTATCATCACATTATTGCGAGCAACCATGCAAATTAATCGAATCTTCTCGTCGGCTAAAGAATAGTGGCACGGATATTAGATATGCTCAGCGCAACGCGACGATCATAAATCAATTTGTTTCCTCACCGCCGTGTCTTCATAATTCATGCTTAGCCTAATGCTGTGCTACCTTTTGAAAAATTAATGCCTCACACATAATTACACGCCAAAGAAATTCCTCTTTCGAGAACTACTCCCATTTTCTCAGATTACCTATCAATTATTATTATATTAGCCAACAAACACGCTCGCCATGAGCGCCATTATTAAAGATTTTAATATTTTAAGTACTAAGTTGTATTGCACTTAAAAGTGTTATATTAGTCAAGAATAAGATTTTCAAATAAATAAAACACTTCACTTGTAAGTTTTAATACTGTCTGATCCCTCTTGAAAGTTGTTGAAACCTTTTAAACGATCTTAAAATGCCTTAAAATATGCTTCAAGCTCATGGGATCCTATGCATTCCTCTGAAGCCCCATAAAATCCCACAAAATCAAATATTCAAAAAAAAAATTAATTTTGAATCCATCAAAATCAATTGAAAATTTTTGAATGTCTGCGGAATCCTATAATTTTTTTCAAAATCCTCAAAAACTTTTAAAATGCCTCATAACTTATTAAGCGTTTAAAAACTACTTGATTCTTAAATCTTTTAATATACTTTAGGACCTCTACAAATCTCTTTAAATGTTTTGATACCACTTGAAAGGTACTTCAAAATGAAGTGTCTCAATTCTCAACGTCCCGAAATTCGGAATGAGTAGCGAAATATTTTTCATTAGCTTGGTTAGTCGTCCCGAATTTTTGGGACGACTAGACGAGGCCATTTTAAACATAGTTTGAATTCATAAAAATCCTGGGAAATCTCTTGAACTTTTTTGAAATATTTTTGGAGGAAGTACCGCGTACCGATAAAATTCAGCTGTACGTACCGAAATTTCGGTACAAAAAGCCCCTTTTCAGCTCCACTTATTCGTACAGAAAAAAATCATGGTGTCAGAATGATTTGGTCTTTGAATATATCATATTATGGAGAAAAAGAGGAACCTTCATTTTTCTGATTGATAAAAAAAAAGTTGTATTTTTCACAATGATTTGAAGAATACTTGCGAATTCTCAAAAATGAGCAGAAAGTTTTTTCTTAAATGCAGTATTGTTCGAACGAGCATAGGTATTTGGGATTTTATTTTTGGCTTTTTGATTTTTCTCATAAGGGAAGAACTGTAGATCTTTTCTAGTTGATTGAACTTTTATTTATACATTATTTTGTACTTTTCGGTGGTTCCAAGAGAAATAAAAAACTTATATTCCTCCAAAATAACTTGTTTCAATGTGAAACAAATGTATTCTCTTCAAAACTTTTGAAATTCCTAAATGTCTTTCAAACTGATATGAATTAAATATTCCTTAAATTGTTTTAAAGCCTTCTGGCTTCGTATTTGAAATATTTTTTCACGCTTAAAAATATTTTTAAGTTTCTAATAAAATTGAATTTTTAGAATCTTTTCTACCGGATTTTTTTCTGAAAATTTTGGGAATCTTTTGGAATTTTTTTCAATATTGTCGAAGTAAAATATCATAGAAAGTGTTTAAAAAAATGTTAAGACAATTTTTTCATTCTCTTGAAACCTTTCTAAATTCTCAAAAATCTTCTAAATTTGTTGCTCCAAATCTTGAAAAATCTAAATTCTTGTTTTAAATTTTTTGTTTGGAATCTTTTTAAGTTTAAAATTATTTTGGTATTTTTGCAAAACTTTCAAATATCTCTTAAAATCTTAAAATTTTTTTCTAAAATGTTATGAACTTGCAAAACTGAAAAGTGTTTCAAAAATTTCAAAATTGTTGAAAAGCTTATTTTTTAAATACCTACCCAAATCTATATTTACAAAAATTTTAATCTCCTCAATATTTGAAACATTTTTGAAGGTTTCCAAAAATTCTAAAACTTTAAAAAATTATTTTCAAATCTTCCAGATTCTTCATTGCCATATTTTGAAATCTGCAAAGCTTAAAATTAATATTTTCAAATAAATCCTAAATCACTTTAAATTTTCCCAGAAAACTTTCTTGCGATACCAATTTGTTCCATAATTTAAGTTTCCTCATATCTTTGAAAGTTTAAAGAAATGTATAAATTATAGTGCGGTAGAAAATTCTCATTAACAGGATTATTTTCCAATATTAAAAACATTTACAATTAAAAATTTCTCTTTTGTCAATAGTGTTTAGAAACATTCAGAAATAAATTTGATCATTGAATGCAATTATGACGGTACAGAAAATTCCTAATCTCTATTAATAGATAAATACATATAACCACATTGAGTTTATGTAGAGAATCCCTCTGTCATTATTGAAACATTCATTTGAAAAGTTGAGAACAGATTTGTTGCCTATATTACCAAAGAATGATTTACAATTTAAATTCTCTATTTTAGAAATACATTTTTAGATTTAAAATTCCTCATTTGGAAATTGCGATAAAAAAATCCCAGAAAATTCAACAGGAAAATCTGAAAACAGCCATTAAAATATTTTTTCAGGTAGATAGGCATATGAAAATACGCCCAATTTATTTTTGAATGAGGAAAATAATGAAAAATGGAATCCATTGTTCACAACTGGAAATATTTTATTTCACTTGGTTTCCGATGCATGAATCATATGCGACAAAGAAGATATAAAAACTGGGCTGTGAAGCGGGTGAATAGATAAGCAAAATTTATTTTCAAATCACGAAATTCAATGAAGGCTATGAAGTTATTATTTGATCGTAAACTACGTTGACGGCCGTTGTGGTTAATTCTGTGCATGCACCGTATGACAAGTGCTTCCAGTGAAAACGAGCTGGTCTGCTGGGAATAGGAGGCGTTATACACCTGTCCGATGTGATTCTGCATAACAATTTCATATTCGTCAGTTCGTTATCGCTATCAAATGCGTATTTATTTTCATCGCGAATCGAATAATAATATATGGAATTATGCATGGTCCGATTATTAATTCGTCCGCGGAGCTCCAGCTCAAACCTCGAATTTAATTGATCTACTTTGCGTCTGTTCAAGTATTCTGACTAAAGTATTGATAAAAATGCACTAATATGGGCTAGACTTTACATATTGAATAACAACGAATAGGATGTTATATCTAATCAATCAAAATCATGAAATTATTGGAAACTTAAATTTTTTAGATGGCGGATATATGTTATCTTAGTCAATCTGGCGAAAAAGTTTGAAAATATATTGAAAAGTAAAGTGAAAAAAAAGTTGCATGAGAAGGAGTTGCAATTTAAGAAAATAGGAGTATTATTGTCATTTTTGCAAAATAGTGCAAAAATAATGACACTCAGACTTTTAAAAAAGCCAAAAATGCACTGAAAACGAATGCTCAACAAAACAGTTGAATTTTTAACAAAAAGGATTAATTTTGAACGGAATAGGTAAATTTTCGATAAAATAGAATTTGGAACCCAAAATAAAAACACATCTGACAAATTCCTATTCTGGAAAAAAAATTCCAGCTATAATTTCCCGGCTTTTTGCCAGTGCTCAACATTGTAAGATAATTTTTGGTTCACAAAGCAAATTCAAGAAAGCAGTTAAACTTTCGACCAAAACCGCTGACATCTTAACAAGATAATGTAATTTCCAACGAAAAATCCAATTTTCAATGAAATAGTTGAGTTTTTGATCAAATACTTGAGTTTTCTACCTATAAAGATGAATTGGCAAACAAATAGTCGAATTTTCAAATAAAAAAGATTAAACCTTAACAAAATGACAATTGTATTTTCCACCAAATAGTTGAACTTTCATAGTGAAAAGTCAAATAATTAAAAAAAAGTTGACTTCTAAACCTTAAAAGTTTAACTTTCAACAAAAACATTAATTCTCAGTGAAGAGCGATGAATTTACAACAAAAAATATAATTTTGGAAAAAAGTTGCGTTTACAAATAGATAATTGCAGTTTAGGCAAGAGGGTTGAATTTTCAACAAAATAGTTGATTTTTTAATCAACCAGATGAATTTTCAACCATATGGTCAGATTTTTTATTAAAAATACTAAACTCTAACCGAAGAGTGAAATTTTCGACAAAATGATTACATTTTCCACTGAGATAGATAAATTATCAACCAAAAATGGAAAAATTTAATTATAAATAAAAAAATTAATTTTTTACAACAACAAAGACGGATTTCTTAACAAAATAGTCAAATCTTCTACCAAAGAGATTAACTTTCAACAAAAATGATGAATTTTCCAACCAAAAAGACGAATTTTCCAGAAATAAAGATTTTTCAGTCGAGAAAGAAAGAAAAGTCTCCAAATTGTTAAACTTTCAAGCCAAAAGTCAATTTTTCTGTGAAACAGATGAATTTTCCACGCGAAAGTATGGATTTTCAAGAAAAACTTATACTTTCGACGAAACAATTGCATTATTAAACAAGAAAATAGGACTCTTCATATCCAAAAGATTATTCTTCTACCAAAAAAGTCGAATTTTAAACAAAATAGTTTAACTGTCAACCAAAGAAATGAATTTTCAACAAAAATTATGAATCTTGATCTAAAATAGCTTAATTTTCAGTTGTAAAAATCAATTCTCAACTAAAAATAAACCACACATTTTGAACCTGAGAGACAAACAAAGAGATAATTTTTTAGTAAATTGGTTTAACCTTCAACCAAGTAGTTCAATTTTCAACTAAGAAAGATCCATTTTCAATCGAAAAGTTGCATTTTTATCCACAAAATATCAAACTTCTACTGAAATAATACATTTTAAAACCCAAAAAATGAATTTTCCACCGAGAAAGATTTCAGTAAAATTGCATTACCGGAATATGAATTGTTAACAAAAAGTAATTTTTCTACCAAATTAGTTAAATTTTTAACAAAACAGTGGAATTTTAATTGCTGTTTTCAACCAAATAATAAAATTACTAACTAAAAATATAATCCTCACGAGGAAGCAACTGAAAAAAGGAAATAGATAATACAAGACCAAGCAATTACTGTATCATGGTGGTCGTCAAGCTTCCTTTTCAAAATGCCCTAATTTTTCCCGAATCAATTTTCCATTTTCTCTGACCATTAATATTGAAAAATATCAAATTTTGTATCCCTCATTTTATTTAAAGTTACTCTTATAGAAATTCCCTGACTTCTAAAAGATTTCCCTGAGCAACAAAACTTCCTAACTTCTCCCTGATTTTAAGGTTTTCCTTGACCGACGGCCACCTAAAAAAAGTGCCAAATAGTGTGAAATTGTGTCGATAGTTGCTTGAGTCCGAAACCTGCTAAAATTATGCCGTCTGCAGAAGCTGCGTGTAATTTGAAGGAAAATTAATCGGATATTGATCCAGAGGCTAAGGACGCAGAGGAGAAAAAGGAAGAAGTAGAAGGGTGGCGAGGAAAAGATACACGTGACAAGAATGACAAAAAAGATAATCCAGCTTGACGGAGATCCGGTCGCAAGGGAGCAGGCGCGACAGAGAGCCATTGACACCGAAAGCTCTGTTTCCTCGTTCATCCCTCGGGGTGCCCCGATGATTACAGCCAGTAGCCACCCTTCACTGGTCATCCCAACAAGGACCTTCAACCTCTGATATGATTGCCGCCCCATCCAGAATCCCAATAACTCATTTCACTTCGTTTATCTGCCAGTGACTGAATAGCAGTAGACAAAAATTTATTGCAAAAATATATATACTTGTGGACAACTATATTAGAGGCGACATATTTTATACCTTTCAGAGGGTTTATCAACTTAAAAAATACTACACGTGCGGCATACATAACACCGACAACAAAGCCTATTTTTTACCCAGGACTTGGTTACCACACTGCATTCGAGAGTTGTTTATGTTACATCTGGGAAACTTTATGGCGAATTCACAAATTCCAAACATTCATCTCATACATAATAAAGTTGGTAGAAGAAAACACTTTTTTTCGCGTTCGATCGAATAGTACTTTCTCTTCTGTATTTCAATTCTAAAATTTGGCTAGGGTAGGGGTAAAGTCTGCTTGGATACGAACTAAAGTAATCTAGGGTATGGGGTAAAGTAGGCTAGGGAACAAAGAAAACGGACTGATAAACGGACACCTAAACCGAAACTACAAGGACTTCTGCCCATGGCTACGAAACCCGGCAAATCAATTGGCCAAAAAATGATGTTGTACTCTTTGTAGGCATTCTTTTCAATAGTGAATAGTAATATAACATTACAAATTGAAAATCTACATTTGTCTTCAAATCCGAATTTTACTAAATGAATACAAAAAAACAGCTTTATGGATTGTGCTAACTGCTTGTTTGTTTCAATAAATTTAAACATTTTAAACTTGAAATTTTTTCAGCTCTTATGAAAGTAACATTCATTTTTCTTGGTATCCAGAAGCCGTACTTTCTCCTGGGTTTGAAATGGTGAAATTGTTCTTTTTTGATCAATCCTTAGATCTTCCACAACACAAAGAGAAATTTCTGTATGGTAAGAATAGATTGGTATGATTGTTCGAATGCAGCTAAAGAGACTTTAAGAAGGTGTTAACATTTTTTTATTGAAATGTACAATTTTTTTAATTCAGATAATATGGTTTTTTATTCCATGGGAATATTCTTCTTACAAAATTTGTATTTTTAAATCTATACAAAAAACAGAAGATATCACCCGATTGAACTAAAATTTAAAGGGCCTACTACTAATGAATAAATACAACTTTGATTCACTATTAAAATCTACTACTTGAAAAAGTGATATTTTTTCGCACATCTTATTTTGATATAGCATACAAAAAGAAAACAACATCTCAGATAGTTTACTTGAAAAAATGTTGGAAATTTTTTGTAAAATTCTTTGTAAACAAAAAGTTAAAAGTTTTCATAATGATTTATACCGTTAGACTTAGTTTGAATTAAATTCAGTCAAGCTACACATTATTCCTTTACGGCTAATGTGTTATGTTTTGGAATTATTTTGATTTTCCTGTTTGAGACACAGTTTTTGAGTTAATGTGCTTTCTTGAAATTGCAGAAATTATTTGTGTTTACATACAAATATTCCCAACAAGAAAAAATAATTTTTCATTTATAAATCAAGAAAAACAAATGAGTGCAAAAAAATTACAAAAAAATGTATTGATTTTGTTACATCGACTTTTTTCTTCACATTTTTGTTTGCGGAAACCAAATTTGTCAAGGAACTCCTTCGAGAAAATTGAGCTCAAATATTTTTAAACCAAATTAGGAAGGAATTTAAAAAAGAAGTGTATAAACTTCACTGTAAATAAAATGTTCCTGTATATTTTTCTTATTACTATTGTTGTCTGAGAGGCTTAAATATTAATATATTTCCTTTTTAAGGTTTGTAGAAAACTGAATTTATCCACACTCACGGCTTTAAAAAAATTGATTGAAACAGGCAAATATTTTTAGAACATTTCATCAAAAATTTTGAAAGAAACTCATGCAATAACGCAATCCTTAACCAAGTTCTATTTCAGAGTACAAAAATCTAGGAAAAAAACTGCATTTGTTCAACTAATATTAGCTTGGATAATGACTTAATTTTTGTTATCATCAAGCTGATACTTCATTAATAATGAATATTGATTTTTGAAACAAATTACATTGAAAAATTAGACAAACGCCCTCTAGTTAAAAAATTGTATTTTAAAGAGGGTCCTTTGGAGTGTCAAGAAAAAAACTGAATCATGCAAGTTTGAGAAAGTTAACTTTGACAAATTTCGTGAAAATAATCCAGAAACATAAAAGAAAAACAAGGCCGTATCAGAAAAATGTTTGACATTTGAATACTCAAAGACAATGTTTAGATCTTCATAAATTTTTAATGTAAGAAGGACACATATTTCAAGGATGTAGTCGAATTTTCACTATGTTTGAAAAATAATCTGTCCGTTATTAAATAATAAACGTAGGATATAGGGAGACGTAGTTGAAGTTTGAAAGTTACAAAAAACATTTAAGTACTTTTCGAAGAATTGTTTTATGGTCATTGCTTACGAAATCGTTTAAAAACTTCGAAGATGCCTTTTTTCAAACTACATAATAGTAATTTTAGCGTCCTCAATAGAAGTGCTAGTTTTTTCAGCAAAAAAAGGAAGTTTTATTTTTTTTAAGAAGCGTTGCCCCTAGTTAGGTGCATTTAAAAATGCCCACTCCTAGGTCTGTGCATTTTAAACGCATATTGAGTATTTTCGGGTTGAGAGCCTAACATGTATAAATGAATGCATTAATTAAGAGCCTCCTACTAAAAGGAATTAAGGTCTGGTATTTTTCATCCCTTTGATGGATGCCTCAAAGGGTTTGCCTCCGCTACTGGGAAGGCGCTTATATTTTACAGATGATTTCTCTCTGGGTGTATTCTGAACGTCAATTCCCAAAGGTACTCAGTAATATTTTCTAGCTTTATCTTTTAACAAAGGTTGAGGATTTCCTAGTAATTTCAACAGAGTCAATACTATTCTAATTAACATTTATCCCCAGTACTAGAATTTTCCTCATTGATGTGATGTTTACCTTGATATTTCCAAAATTACGAGTCAAACCTAGAAATTAGATTTTATATCATCCATCTACAATTAAAGCACACCAAAACATTATGCAAATTATCCAGCCAAAAGACAATATAGGTAAAACCAAATTCTCGAAAATCTCGCACTCGTTCTTGACTACCTGATTGGTTGCATACTGTGTGAATATAACTTTAAGTGGCTTTTTTCAGTTTATTTTTTTTGAATTTTCTGGAATTTTGTAAGTCGCGATCTCTGAATGAGAGATTTAAACTCTAAAAATTAATTTCTAGAGAAAAAATTAAAATTTTGAATGATCCTTTGATAATAAAGTTAATAGTTCTATTCTTAACACTTGACGAAATGCTTTAAAAATGACAGAAAGATTCTTTTCATCACAATTTGACCATATTAAATGAGGTTATAATTATGTATTAATCTATTAATAAAAAACAAGAATTTTCTGCACCAACAATTTAGTAAATCAGAATTAGTAATTTTATTTGATGATACAAGTTATTTCTGAATGTTCCTAAATATTGTTGATAAGGAGAACATTTTAATTGTAAATGTTTCTAAATATTCGGAAATGGTTCTGATTCTAACATTTTTCTACTAAAATATATAACTTGTAAACTTTTACAAACTTTTGAAGAGATAAAAAAAATGAATTTGTGGGTCAAAAATTTTAATGGTTTAAGTTTTAGTTTAAAATATTAATTTTAAGCTTTGAAGACTTCAAAATGTGTAGGTTGAAAAACTGTTCGGAAGATTTTGAATCATTTCAAGAGACGTTTCAGTTTTCTTTATTTCGAAAAATTAATTTTAGGAAAGTATTTATGAAGACTTTAAAAAGTTTGAAGTGATTTCATAAATTTTCGGTAGATTCCTGGGTAAATTTTTCATACTTTTTCACGAAACAAAGTTTCTTAAAAAAGAATATTTAAGAAAATATAAAAACATTAAAGAAGATTCTTCAAATTTTAAAAAACAAACCCGGAAGATTTTAAGACAATTTTTGGAATAATTTCAGTCAGTTTGAAATATATTCAGGAATTTGAGAACTTTTGAAGAGACTAAAAATATTTAAAAACTAATATACTTTGAACTGGCAAAAATTTTTCCTAAAATTCTGTATAATCCTGCAAAAAAATGTACAAATTTTTTTAAGATACGTAGGGAAATTTTGTTGAGAATTTTCGTTCATGGTTTCAAAATTAATCTCTGTTGGTATAAACTTCATCTTTTTTCACTAAAATTAACACTGTTTGGTTTAAAATTAAGATCTTTTTTAGTTGATGAATCAATTTTTTGGATAGAATCAAATTATTAATTTCAAATCAAGGAGATCTTTTTCCTAAATTACTTTGATTTATCAAATTGCTTGGTTAAATTTTCTACTATGTTGTGAATTATGAACTTGTTTGGTTGAAGATTTATGATTTTAGTTGAAAATTCGTCTTTTTGGTGAACAATTAATCTTTTCAGTAGAAAATTTATGAATTTGATGAAGAATTAAACTAGTTCTTTGAAAATTAAGCTCTTTGGTTGAAAATTAACTTTTTTAATTAAAATTCATATTTCAGGGTAAAAAAAGTAAACTGTATTGTAGAAAATTCGCCTCTTTTGGCAAATTAAGAAGATTTATAACTTTTTAAACTCTTTTTAAACTTTAAGTCATTAAATTTTAGAAATATTAAAAATATCGGAAGAGTTTAAGGTTGTGTTAGCAATTTTCACCAGAAATCGGTTATTTTGAACGTAAGATAAAAACATGTTTTAAACAAGATACAATATGAAACAATGTCTTGTTACACTATGTTTGTGTTTTTCATTTTCTTGGTGTTTTTTTTTTACCGAAAATCGGTGATTCTAAACTATTTAGGTTATGCTCACGTTTTTCACCGGTAAACAGTATATATTTCAACGAAGATTTGGAATTTCAATACAATTTTAGGTTATGTTAACACTTTTCATCGGAAATCGGTGTTTTTGAACAAAAGACATTCAGTTTAAAGGAAGGTTCACAATCTACAATACTTGAACAATAATAGATGATGTTAGTATTTTCGTCGGCAATTGGTAATTATGATGAAAAATGCAACGGATTAATTGTATATATATATATTGTACAAAAATAATATATGTGTATGTGTGTGTGTTAATTCTGTTGTTGTGACATCAATTTTCATCAATTATAAAAAAACTGTCCTTGCTTTCCTATTATTTTAGATAATAGCTACTGTAAAGTACCAAAATGTTGTAATAACATTGATTGTTCTCTAGCAATTAAAAAATTTAACATATTCGGAAAGGTACCATTTGAAGTTCCCAATTATTAACTTGATAGTTGAAATTCAATAAATGTTTTAGTGAAAAAGGAATTAGCAAATGTTGACATAAATGTGGAGCAAAGCATTGCAGAATTGAAAAACAGTTTTTATAGCACATTGAGCAGTTTTTTACAAAATGAACGAATTTTAATTTATATATTTTGAAGGTTAAAAAATTAAAAATCGAGATTCTAATAAGACAGAGTCTTTTCTGTGAGTCAAGTGTCAATAATCATATATTTTTGTCATAAAATGGATTCAATCTGTTTCGTTCGCCTGATCCACAGTTGATTTATCAGAATGATTTTGAAAATTCACAAATGTGAGTTGCAACATCAATAAAACTGGCCCCATGCGGGTGAGTCGTTTTTTACTATTCGTTTTGTTAGGTGGAAGTTTTATTGCAAGCGGAATTTTACCATCACCCGTCGTCATACACTTGTTAACGTGGTAGCACTTTTATCGAGCACTCTAATTCCCCGGACGTGGTTCAATCCGCAAGCATCAGGTTTTATGTTGCGCGTAAACCTTCTGTTAATTAACTGCACGAATTAAACTTTGATACTCGAATGCTGAGCTTGGAAAAAATATACTGACTATGGAAAATTTACATTTACAAATAAAAATAAATATTCCTTGGGGCTTAACACAATTTCATAAAACAAAGGATTGTGCTTGTGACTCGATCTGCGAATACGCATTTGATTCGAATGGAATAAAGCCTCTCAAACTTTTTGCATTGGAATTTGTTCTCAACAATTTAATTCAATTTAGGTTTCTTCAGTTATTTGAAACCCGTATTGTCCGTGAGATAAAGCAAACTTCAAAACTTGAAAAAGTTGAAAGTTCAACTTCGGTTTTAACGTTTTATTCCGTGTAGCATGTCGACTTGGTTGCAAGGCTACTTTCCGATTTCCAATAACTCACTTGACCCACGAGCGAATCTTTGATAAATGCGAAACCCAAGTTTCCTGACAGTTCTCAAGAGCACTAGGAAGAAAAGGAGAAGGTTTTCTATTACGTAAAAGATTATTGTGTAGAGCGCAAGTGATCTTGAACAATCTAGCTTAGTTCACTGATCTTAGAACATCGTCTTCAACGTAACATAAACGTCTCAATATATTTGTTAATAATATATATGCATATATATATATATAAATATAAATTTTTTTTTTATATTTTGTACATGGCCCTGTGACCACCCATCTCACGGATGTGAGACGTGGCCATAGGTGTATTCCACCGCCGTTCTACTGGGGGCTATTGACATTTTTTTTAGATGACAGTTACTCTTAGTGGTACCCTGCGGTGGTTGTCTAAATTTTTTTTAAAATGATATCTATATCTATATATATATATATATATATATATATATATATATATATAACAGGGTCTGTCCGAAAAGTATTCGACTTTCTGCTCAAACGGACCTGCAAATCTTCAGTCGACTAGTGTACGTAGTTTCGTAAACTTCTAACCACGTACGCGTCGCACTTCAGGATAACGGAATGCACCGAACTATTGTTTCGAAAATTTCGAGCCAAGATTTGGGGATGAGTCCAAAAAGTGGCAATTAGTTCATTCAACACTACAACACACCTACCCACCCATCGCTGCTTATTCAGCAATTTATGGTGAGACACGACTTTACACAAACTTGGCCTTTTTATCTTCTAAAAGGTAAACAATTTCAAGCCGTAGAGGAAATAAAACAGAATGCGGCGAAGTAGTTGTGAGCTATTTTTAAAGGTGATTTCAAGGAGTGCTTCTCTAGGTGTTGGGATGGCTGGAAGAAGGTTGTGGCTTCCAGAGGAGAGTACTTCGAAGGGGATAGCATCGCTGTTGACTAGAATTCACTCTTACTCCTGGTACACCACAAAGGTAGAGACTTCCTGGACAGACCTCGTATGGTGTCCCAAAAAAGAGTTTTTTGGAAAATCAAAATGCTCTTTGACTGTCCTAATGTCCTAAAAAAAATGACTTGTCCGAAAAACCCCTTTCTAGAACTTCCTATTAAATATGAACATTTTATGGGCCACCCATACACAAACTCTGAAATCTTTCAAATTCTTTCCAATCTTTGCAAACACTTTGAAGTATTTGAAAAGCTCTTTAAACCTAGTTTTAAATGCTTTAAAATCCCTATATTCCCATGAATAAATTCTCTGAAATCTTATTGAAATATCATAAAATCCCTTGAAATACCGTAAAGTTAAGTCTGATCTGATGCTATTTCTTCAAGTTAGTTGCAATTCTTTAAATGTCTGCAAACATCCTGGGAATCCTTTGAAATTTCCTAACATATTTACAAACCTTTGAAATCTTTTCAAACTGCTAAAAAAATTTAAGCTCTCGAAGATTCCTTACAACCTTTCGAAATATCATATAATCCTTTGAACCTTTTGAATATTTTCGAAATCTATTAAAACTCCTGGAAATCTTTCAAAATATGCTAAAATCTTTCAAATTCTTCAAAATCTAATAAGGATCAAAATCTTCGAAAATGCCTTTGATTATTGAAAACCACCTCAAATATTCGAAATTCTTTAAAATTTCATTAAAATATTATAAAATCCCTTGAAATACCGTTAGCTGACATGAAAGCTGATAATATTCCTTGAAAGTATTTAAAATCCTTTGTTGAAATATTTTTAAGTCCTACACAAACCTTGAAGTTCCTGGGAAATTCATTAATATGCCTCACTCAGACCCTCTAATGTCCCTTAAAATTACTCAAATCCTAAAAAATGTGAGAAAAGCCGTCCAAATCCTTTAAAAATTCCTTAGAATCTTTTAAAATATCCCAAAATCTTACAGGTTCTATACAAGTCTTTCAAAATCTTTTGAGAATCCAAAATCTCTTTAAATCTTTTTAAATACTTGAATTCTGTTGAAATTCCTTGGAATATTTTAACATATCCTGCAATTCTTCAAAACCTTTTTAAATAACTTGTAATCTTCGAAAGTCTCTTTAAATCTTTGAAAATCTTTGTGATCCCTCATTTTTTTAAATTACTGAAATCATTGTAAATCTTATCCAATCTCGAGTGATACCTTGCAAATCTTTTGAATTATTTAGAACTTCGTTGCTATGGATATTATTTTACAGAATGAACGATGAAAAAAAAAAACAGAATACTAATTCAACTATACCGATATCAAGTCTTTGTAACATTATTGAAATCTTTAATTGTAAAATTACTGAACTTTAACGTTATCTGGAAATAATGATTCGTATTCATGTAAAATTTTGAAAATTATCGAAATATTATATAATAAAAATTGCCTTTTTGAATAAATTCACGGACATACAAGAACATAATTGCGTGATTAGGTGACAAAATATTGAACGAAAAAAATGTGATTTAGTGGATTAATGTTAAATACCTAATTTTCATCTATAAAACATTTTAACAGTCGGAAGAGCCTATGATAAACAATATTTTGTTGATAAACTCATGTGATGAACGGGTTTCTTCAATAAGAAAATGTGTGTAACCGGGTGACGATAACATATTTATTTCGAGTAGTACTCTCGACAATGTTCATTTGTCACAAAATTCGAACTTGAGAATTTAACTCTTTCGTTAAAAACAAAATCTTAAAAAATCTGTCATGTAACCGAGCTGCACTTGGAGAAAATGCAGTTAGGGGCATCTAATCGGGTGACGATTTCGCCTATTTGAATGATCTTTTTCTCTCATCAGGTAAATTTTAAATCATAAGTGTACAAGACAGAATATTGTTGATTTTTTGATACTATAATTTTGCATACGGAGATTTCCGATGAGATTGATTTGTTGAGTAAGTTACGTCACAGTATAGATTTACACACATGTAACAGTTCTTAACATTTTCCTGAAACCCCTCCCACCAAAAAAAGGTATTAAGTCATTTACAGATGGCCCTTTTAATTTTCATTAATTTTCCAAACGAACTTTCTCAAAGGACAAACTATGGAAGCTTTTCTTCGGATGAAAGCATATCTACTTCGAACAAATAATCTGCAAGAAACCTGTTTGCGTATTGTTGCTCTGGATGAATACTCCTCTTCCTGTAATGGAAAAAGCTTAAGATTTCGCGTACCTTTTCATTAAAAGATTGGTGCCGTCTAATCCCAGCCTCCCATGCATGGTCTCTCTTGCCCGTATTTCCTTTTCATTGAGCCAGCTCGCAGTGACGAGGTAAAGCTTTGCGAAAGCCGGCTATTCAAGAAAATGTCTCATAAAATCCCTTGCAGGGTAATTACAGAGGTGAACGTCGAAACGAAACTGGATGACGCCGTTTTAAAAAACGACGATAAAGAAAAAGGAAGGAGGAATGTTCAAGAGGGAGAGAGAGGGAGAGAGAACGACTGGCAATTTTATTCAAAAATTTACGGCTGATCTGTTTTTTAAATCTCTCAGGATCCGAGTTTAATTTAAATCGAATGTCGTTATCAGCGATTGGAAGTTTCGAGCTTCGGATTTAACTGGAAGAGTTACAGTAATGGAGAATTTGCAATATACTTTCATGTGATGTTGCATTTTGATACATGTATACTGGGGGCGACCAAACAAATTATGAATAAATTCCCGGAAGCATCGTTCATTAAATTTCATGGAAATTGAATAAAAACCCTTAATTAGAACAAAACCCTCATAATCTTTATATCACAGTAAATACTGGAATATATCCGTTGCATATCGTTCTATTTATCAACTTTAGATCAAAATAATCCATTTTTGGGGATCAAAAATTAATTTTTACACAACTTTATTTTTTTTATATATATTTTATATATGTATACGTACGATTCAAGCGTGAGTACGTAGGCAGGTCTTTACAAAAATTTTACAAAATAATTTAAGGTATTCGCGTTTAAAATAAATTCACGAATTTATATTTATATCTGTCGAATGGCAGTTGTTATACTTTTTATTGGAAGTTGTAAGGTTAGTCATGGTCGGTATAATACTTCTAAAACAAAGCATGTATCAGAGAATTCTTTAATTCCAGGATAGGAGAAAAATTACAAAAATTAATTATTTTCTTTCTAAAAGTTTTTCTTTAGATTTCGCTAATTCCGCGTCCCACTTCTGTAGAGTTACAACTTCCTCGGACCAGCAGCAAACGATTTACAAAACGTTGAATTTTCAACGAATAGTTCAATTTCCTACTGAAAAAGATCAATTTCAACCAAATAGTTAAATTGTCAATCACTGAGATAAGTTTTCGACTCTAAGGACAAACCACCAACTAACAAATGAATTCAACCTTCAACCAAAGGGTTGAATTTTGAACCAAAATTAATAATTAATTTTTTAATTTATTATTAATTTAACATAAATTTTCATCCGAATAGTTGAATACTCATCTAAGAAAGATGAATTTTCAATCAAAGAGTTGAATTTTCAAATGAGAAAGATGAAATTTCTAACAAAAAAGTAAAATTTTCAACCAGAAAATACGAATTTTCCACAAAGCAGTGCAATCATCAACCAAAACGAATTATCTTTCAATTGAAAATAGTCAGATTTTAAACCAAAATACTTGAATTTTGAACTCGGAAAACAAATTTCTAATAAAACGGTTCAATTCTCAAACAAAAACAATTATTTTCTAACAGAATTGTTCAATATTCAACCAAATATGTAAATTTTCAAACTAGATAATAAAATTTTTAACCAAAAATATAATAGTAGATTCTCTAACCAAAAAGAATCATTTTTCAATAAAAAATAGTTGATTTTTCAACCAAAGAGATGGAATTCCTACCAGAAAAGTGAAATTTTAACACCAAAAATATAAATTTCATAAAAAAGAGTTGAATTTAAAACCAAGGAAAAATTTGCAGTCAAGAAAGAAAAAGTTTTCTGAAATTGTTGAATTTTGGAACCAAAAATGTCAATTTTCTACAAAAAAGTTGAATTTTCAACACGCAGATATAAATTTCCCACTAAACAGTTAATTTAAAAATAAATAGTTCAAGTTTTAACCTCAGAAGACGATTTTCGAAGAAAACAGTTTAATTTTCAAACAAAAAGAATTACATGCTAACAAAATTGTTGAATTTTAAACAAAAAAGAATGACTTTCTGATAAAATTGTTGAATTTTTAACTGATTTATGAAATTTTCAACCAAGTAATGATATATTTCACCAAAAAAGATGAATTCTCAACCAAAAAAAATAATAGTAGACATTGAAATCAACAATTGTTCGATTTTCAAGCAAAGCGATGAATTTTTAAGTAAAATGATGAATCTTCAACTCAAATAGTTAAATTTTCGAATTAAAGAATTGATTTTCAAACAAAGAAGAAAGATTATTCAAATTTCGAAATTATCTTGTTGTTGTTCTAAAAGTGTTTCTATGGATTTCCCAGTTCCGACTCCCACTTCTGGAGGACTTACAACTTCCCGGGACCAACAAGGAGATTTTTAGACAATTTTGAATTTGAGTGCAGAATAAAACTCTAATCTTCTCACATTGAGCTATAAATCTATTTGACCGTGGAATTGGTTTTTTTACCTTCCAAAAGTGTTTCCTTATATTTACGCAGTTCAAGTATTCGTCGAAACTTAATGATTTTTCGTTCGAAAAATTGTAGGAAATTTCTTCGAACGATGTGCTTAATGTTTTGAACGTTCAAGTGAACGAAATTTTTGAAGATGGTTTTTCAAGCTACAAATAGTGGAAGAATGTTTATGACTGAAATATAATCGAAAAAAGGATTTTGTTTATTTAAAAGTTCAAAACATCAGGTACATTTCGAAAGCCTTGTTTTTAAATTTCAACGTGCATGTACAGTATGCATGGTTGCATAACAAGTTGATCATTCTGATGCACAATTTTCTGATCAAATAAAACATCCAAAATCTGCATAAAAACCATGCATACAATTTTGATCCAATTCTGGGATTAAATTACATTTAACGTGATAACATCGTGAATGGTAATATAAATAATGTTACCGATAAAAAAATGACTAGTTGATTCAATATCGCACTTGGTTTCAAATAAAGTTCGAAGCTAACGTTTTCAATTATCCCATTCGAGCTCGTCTTTTCCGGTCTTACCTATCCTAAATGAAATACTCACAGGATAAGGAAGCCGGGAATGTTGCCCGTCGATCCGGAAAAATTAAGCTTCCTTGAAATGGGGATTCCGTCCTACGTCAAGCCCTCGGCGGTTCTATCCGCGTAGGGAAATTACTTTTTCATGATGGAAATTCAGATCGACATTTAGTTCGGTCTAAATCGAGAGTAAATACCACGTGCTTCGACACACTAAATTCGCATACGTCTCTCGTTTCCCAATACCGCTTTGTCCCATCAAATCGTCAGCATAAAGAGTTTATAACGCACCAATCCCCGTTCAGTATCGTAATTTTTTTTTTACAAAACGCACAGTTGATTTTAGTCAGAATCTGTATGAAACTGACATGAGGTTTCAGACTAGAAAAGTTGAAAGCATTTCGAGTGATCAATTATTAATTAATCTGTAATGAATAATTATTTTCTTGAAAAAATGTTGATTTGGCAATCTCATAATACCTTCAGATAGTCGTGTCAAAAATCAGATCTAAAGAAGTAGTTTTTCTGTGATTTTAAGAATCACAAATATACTAATTATTTGAATTATTTGAATTTTTTTTTTTTTTTTTTTAGATGCAATTTTTTCTTACTAACGCTTCTTACCAATGTTGGAAGAATCGCTGAGTTACAACCTTGCGAAAAAATATTATAGGAAATTCAGTATAAGCCTGTAATAATTCTCAATTTTAGAGACTCA